>QEWY01004075.1:249633-419425 GCA_006503575.1 Baylisascaris schroederi
GAGGGCGAAGCACCTGTGTGTCAGAACTTGGAGGGAGTTGTACAGATGTGTAATATCCATAGCAACAACTTTAGTGAACCAAAGCGGGGGAAAGGGGGGCGGCAGTCCCCATTGCGAGGGGCATGGAGTGGCGGTGCCCCTCTATGCCTTGTATATGTACTGAAATAAAATCCAGATAGCCAATCGTATCCTCAGTTCTGCCCATATTCCCCATAGTTTTATGTCTTCTCTTCTTTCTATATGCTGTACGCGTTCTTTGTGTGTCCCTATCTCGGGGTAGTGTTTGCCTCTTTGTCTATATGCATTGAGGTGTCATTCTCTTAGGGGACTATGCAAGGGGGTGTATATGAGGGCACAGAGCAGTCGGTTACGCATTGGAGGAAAGATAATTACACAGGTGAAGGAGGGGTGAGGGGGTTCGATTTCGTGTGGGGTGTTTGTGGTGTGGCGTGGGAGTGGAGGTGTGCATGTCCATGTGTCTATATGTGTGTGGTCTGTTTCAATTTGGCATTGGTGTGTAGGAGAGAGTGTGATATGTGTGGTGTGTTGGGAGTCGTGTGTGGTCTGCTTCAGCTTGTATGGTATAGATTTCGTCTGGCATGTATGTGGGAAGATGTGATATGTGTGGGTGTGTTTATGTGTGTGTGTGTGTGTGTGTGATGCGGTGTATGTATGGTGTATATGGTGTGGTAATATTGCTGGCGTTTACACTGCCATTTGCACGAATATTGCTGGCGTGTATATTGCTATTTTGCATTTTGCATGTGTGTGTGTGTAGAAGGGGCGCAGCCCCTGTATTCACTGGAAGAGGTATAGCGAGCGCCGAAAGCGCCAGTGTGTTGTTCTTTCCTTTTTTCCTGTACTTTTATCTAGAATTTTTATGCACTTGGAAAACTGCTATGGGGAGTCCTTCGATGAGTTCGTTTTTAGACGTAATTCAATCATTAAATATATGTTGATGGCTTTGGAGTTTATTATTGGTTTACCTGGCTGATTTTTAGGCACTTCAGATTTATCCTTCTTTTTCAGGGGCTTACTATATGTCAGCAGCTCGATTTATCTATCTACCGCCGTTCACACACTTATCACCAGCACATCATCATGAAGAAAGGCAAAGACAATCCTAGTATTGATTAGCTCAATTTATCGACTTTTTTGTTTTATAAAAATCACTTCCTCTTCGGTTTTTTCATTTATATACAATAAAGTGATAAGAAAATTTGTTATGAAGTTTCCGCGAAATTTTCATAATTTATTATTTGTTTTCATTAACAAAATTGAAAACTCTCTTGAATTTCTCAAATTATTCCATTTTAAAGCTACAGTTTTGAGCTTAATGGATGACATCGAAGCAAGCATTAGCGTTTTGATTAGAATTTATCCTTTTCGAGACATCAGTTGTGACGTATATGTATATTTGATGTTGTTGAAAAATTTTTAATGCTCTTTTTGTGATATTCTATGATAACACTATAATCCTGTCGAATATAGTTTACGAAATTCGTATATTTGTTAACTTGTTTATTTCGTTTTGGAATGTTCGTATAAACATGAATTATTTTCGTATGGGTTCTGATTATTTGAGCACCAGTGAGAATATATCGATAAACGTGAACTTTATTAAATCAGCATAAAATTGTGAGAGATTTTCAAGAAAAAATAAAAATATAGAAAATGGCATCATCCATGCATTTGACTTTCACGGAAATTTATGAATTACCGGCGTTGAGCGTATTTTCTTTCGGTCGGGTTTAGAAGAATGCAAAAGTTTAATTTCATTGAGGATGCAATTTTCTTTGCAATGATTACTTCAAACAGTTTGTCCATTGCACTGTATGGACTGCCCTTGTAATTAGACTGAGATTATCACGAATTTCGAGTTGGTTCTTATTTTATTGTTGGTCTTTTTTTTTTGTTGTTATCAATTAAATAATAATAAATAATAAAACATTCGGAAGGTACATGTTATATCTGTCGGCAGGCGCAATATCGGTTTACTGCTTAACGAATCCTTCCATACTTTCTGCTAAATATTATACGGTCAGGGAGTGATATTTTTTCCGCTTAAGCTTTGTTTTGCAGCCGATAGGCGGATGTAAACTGCACTTCTTTTAAATCATAACTTAAATATCTGCTCTTTTACAGTGTTGCGGGACTCTGCTTATAATGAAAATAAGTGGGGGAGAATGCCATGAGGGACCGTACAGTAGGCGGCTCTAAAGCTCTGCATCTGGGGGACTGATTTCCCAGATCGCTCAAAAGAATGAAATATGCAAAGTGATGCATCTACATTGCAGCTAATCTAACCACTTGTTAAAGTTTTCCAAAAGGTTTTTTCTCTGGCCCAATCGTTCTAGAACGAATGTTCGGCCAATTGAGCGCGATTTTTTTTAGCGCCTTTGACTTTTTCTGGACTTGATGGGCCGAAATAGAATTTTGTGCGAACGTCGCAACAATCCACTTTAGTAAGGCAGTTTTTTATCGTAATTGTGCTCTGCATCCATTGGTTGAGGGCAGAGCATGACCTGACATTGATGCAACTTGATGCAACTGGTCATATGACTTTCTAAGACGACCGTTTCATTCTTCTCGGAGATGTTCCACCCTTTGAGAAGGGCAAATGTGGAAGTGAGGGTTTCCTTCATCTTGCCTTAACTGTACCTCTGTTTGAGTATTTTTATGTGCTCCTGCGAATAGGCAGAGCGCATTATAATGATGTTGTATGGTATACCATGTGACATGTGTGGTGTGCCCCACAATTTAACTCGCTATACCAGCCAGCATTCACGTTGATCCGTCAATTTCGAAAGGAGTTGTTGACATTAAAGGTGGAAGAAAATTTGCGTACATTTAACATCATCTCACATTTCATATCTGACGAGGTTACACAACAATTGGTCTTTTGCAGAATGTTCATACGAGAGGGTCAGTTAATAAAACCATGGACTATTATTTCACATATGTTTTATGTGTCAATGATATCAATAATTTATGGAATCGGCTGGTCATAAGAGAAGAATGCGAAGTGGCATATCATATCAGCTCCTTGTTTGAATGCACGTGCACGGAACTCGCTTTTCCGTTGACGACTCATCTTTTATAGTCCATTTTGCCACTCCACTTGCTGTTTGAACCGGCCGCTTTTCCTCGCTACACCTTTCATACGTCACGAATATTGTCGTAAATTTGTTTTACAAGCGTGCGGTGCAGCTACATTCATATGTATTTGTAAGCGTGCAAACGTCTATGTGTTTTTCTGTGCGCATCTACATGTATTTGTGTGTTTGTTTGTGTCTGCGTATGTGTCTGTGCATACGTGTTTGTGTGTATGTGTGTGTATGAGTCTGTCTGAAGAGGCAGTTATGGAATTTGGTGGGTATCGTGAACAGCCCACGATGACACCGTAGTACATAATCATTCTTTACGCTAGTTTGTTCGATTCACTGAAATACGACTTTTCTACGAGTTTCTTTTTTTTTTTTTGCCACAACTCCGAAACTGTAAGTTTAGATAAGTTGACTCGAAGAGCCGATCTTGTGAATCCATGTGCTATGAGCACCAATGGCGATAAGTGCAAAAGCAATTGTATACAAATAAATAGGCATTTCGAAATTTATATAAATATAAAGTTTGCAATAAACGAATACGAACACACTCAAATGAGAGCTCCGTTCTTACAAGTTATTGATTCATTCGAATTTGTAATTTTTTTTTAAAACTTGCCATAAGAGATAGAGGTAGTCGTTGAATGGTCTTGAATAATTTCTATGCGGTGCACATCTATATTTGAATGTAGTCCATCTAGGAACTTCGAATAATACATTGCAAGATGGAATCATATATAAATAAAGGGACATTTAGAATAACTAATTGTAATTTCAGAGCACATCCTTATTGTGATTTTCCAGCTGAAATGATTATTAAATGTATCTTCGTAATGGGTGTTTCCGGTTGTGGTAAAACAACAATTGGTAAATGTTTAGCCACCAAATTTGATGCTCATTTCGAGGATGCCGACGATTATCACTCAGAGACAAATCGTGCTAAAATGAGCAAAGGTTCGCTTCAATTTCATCGTTTATGCCTTTAATTTATCTTCTTTTAAAACAAGCACTAATTTTATTAAATTCCAAAAAAATATCATGTTTTTAGTTTTTCCACTCATATTTTCCAGTAAATTTATTCACAAAAAAGATTATTTAATCATAACTACAAAACTATAGTTGGATTGGAATTTTTTTTTTCTTGAGATCTTTTGAAATAAACGAAAAGATTTACGCTTAACGATCAAACTTTACTAGATATTAAAATCAGCCTACCCAACTCTAAAATCGTTTTGATGATTGGTACTTCGTAGAATGATTTCATCGAAATTCGAAACGTTTTTAGATCGATTGATGAATCCTCATGCTCATATTTCTAATAAATTAAATTATTCGTCTAATTAGAGTGCTTCACATTGGTCGTTACTTATCAGAAATGCAAATCGTTTTGTAAAAGAAAATTCCTCGAGAAATACAATTGTTCAGACGTTTATTATCATTGACAACCTCAACTCAATTATACATCTGAAATCATATATCATAAAAAAGTATTTTTTGTTGATTATTCGTAACTATGGGTAAATTAACAAGAAAATATTTGAGGGATTGCACTCAATGACGAGGATCGTTATCCATGGCTTCAAAAAGTTGCCAACCTAGCCGAACATTCCACTCAAAGGATTGTGATTGCATGTTCAGCATTGAAGAGGAATTATCGTCACATTCTTAGTGCTCCACTCGATGGCAATTTCATCTTCGTCTATTTAAATGTTGAGCGGTTTGTTTCTACACTCTTTATATGAGCGTTCATAAATTTGCATACTCAAAGAGAATTGTCAAATCGCCTGTTTCCTAGCTTAATTATATTTCTCCCTGTAGACCATCCTACCACGTCCATCCGATAGTTTCAATAAGAAAGCCGCTGATGCTAAACATATCAAATTTGTCTGATATAAATTGCACCAAAAAAATGACACCCAAAATATTCAAATTGATCTTATGCCATACAGTCTAAGTATATACCACAGTTGGTTCGGTGAAGTTTTGCAATCCACTGATCCCAACGAAACAAAATTTTTTCTAGGAGATTTATGTGATTAGCCGAATCAGTTGAAATAAATATGCATTGTTGGGAATATTTTATTCTACTCTACCTCTAGCCTAGAATTATATCGATCAAAAACTTCTCTCTATATAACACACTGCTATTTCTGGACGACCCTCTATTTTGCTATTCTGATTAGAGAGGCTGATCATGTAAACAATATTCCGCTTAGGCATCATATCCGCTTCTCTCACACATTCTTGGGCTTTTGTTCGGATTTTTGCGTTTAAAAGCAATTATAAAAGATACGAAAAACTAACGACCAAAAAAATGAAATTTTATATAAGTGGAATTTCTTCGTACTTTAAATCTTTGATTATTTATGATTCATCACCTAGGTTTTCAAGATTTAAAAGATGATGGAGATTAAGGGATGAATTGGAACGACGACTTCGCTTACGAAAGGATCATTTTGTCGATTGCCGTATTCTTGACAGCCAGCTGGAAACGCTAGAGCCACCTCACAATGAACACAACTGCATCACCATAGATGCGAATGGTTCAGTTGAGGAGGTTGTGAACAAAATAATTTCAGCGCTCAGCGAGTGATCAACACAAAGTACAAAACTTCTTTCATGGATAAAAAAGTGACAGTTATTCTTAGCAGGAATCATAATTGTAAATCGGCACACAACTGACTGGTATCATAAAGATTTTTAAACAAGTTGCGCACCTTGAGATATATATATATATATATGACAAAATTATTCCGTCTTCTATATATGTACTAGCATCTCTCCACGTGAAGCATCGTCCTACATGGAGTTCAGAAAAAACCGGAATTCGTCCATCTGGGCTTGAGATATGACATGAGATAGTTTTAGTGATAATCAGTGATAACGAATGCATTAAGTAATCAGCACTATGAATTTCAATATGCTGAATGCGTTTCCAACATAATCAAATGTTGAATTAAATGAGTGGACGTTAAACAATGTGCAAGGACGGGTTTTCCGCGCCGTTGATTTGACACTCCCACTATAGCGATTGATTTGTCATTCGTATTCTTTATCATTCGAAAATGTTTTACACAACTTTCTTCGGCAATCCTTGTTGCTTTTTCATATTAAGTTCGCATAAATTCCATACTTGGTTATCTTACAACTTTATCGGCAATGATCGTTCGCTAATTTCATCATCAATTTGGAAAAAGTGAGCGCTTTCTTTTCAATTATTTATTTATTTTTTAATTACTGAAACTTTTCTTGTGCTTGAATTAGGAAAATTCAACTCGCTAATTGAATACTGTATAATGATGAATACTGTGTGATGAAAACCAATGATTCAACATTTGTATTGAATAAATTAATTTCGAAAAATTTCTGAAGAAGTTGAAAGAAGTTTATGACTTAATCATGAAATATAACCCGAAGCAACACCTTTTAATTATAACGTCATACATAACAAGTATATCTATGATGAGCTCGTGGTTTTTATTTGAATGTTGAGGAGAAAGGGAAAAGTCAAGAGAAGGAAAATAAAGGAAAAAATTTCTTATTCCGTGTTTGTTCTCAAGTGATTTTTCAATCGAACTGCCAAATGATAGAAATGATTGTATGATGTTAAACACTAATGTGACACTTTGCCGTCAACCAGTCTACGGGTGCTCCTTGGTCATGTTTATCGATTCATTCGCTACAAAAATTTTATTCAGGGACCCATTCGCCTTAAATTTTCGGAGGTGATTGCTGAAAGAGGAGGGAGGGGATGCACTAAGAGGAGAGGGAGAGGGATGGGCGATGAGAATTTATAAGCAAATAAGGAAGTATTCCACTTCTTCCTGAGCTTTTTTCAGCCTCCAAATATTTTGTTTAACGAATGCTGCGTTTATTCGACTAAAAAAAGCTTTCACAACTGACGAATAAAAGCCGCACCTATCAGATCGTTTCATCATGAGACCGCGTTAAATTCCACATGATAAAAACTTATCACTGATAAGGAAAGACAACTTTTGTAGAAATCTTTGGCAAGCAATGAAAAGTTTGGAGCAAATTTTTGATATGTCTATTTTCTTTATTGTTGTTCTCACTAGCAAATGTGTTTCTACAATGAGTGCGCATTATTTTATTTAAAAAAAGGTTGAATAAAAATAATGCATTCGCATTGCAATGTTTCCTTTCACCTCAAAAGATTGATCAGAAAATTGCTCTTAACATCTTCCTGCATTTGGCATTTTCGTGTTGAGATTTTTTAAAATATTCCTTTAACAGATTTTTCGCTTCGTTATTATTCACTTTATATTGATCATTTAGATCGTTGAAAATATAATTAACCCTCTTCAATTGTCTCTTTCTGTTCACTTGTTCAGGCTGAGATCTTATCTTCAGCTGTTTGATGTTTCACCTTGCTCTTATTCACTTACCTGTTTGAATTGAGGATGGACTAGAGACAATAAGAGTGAAAGGAGGGGAAGGTAGGAGAAGGCAGAAATGATCCACTTGAAGGCCTCAAACTCAATAGTTACAGCTCTTGTTCGATGAAGAAAAAAAAAGGCTCTTTAGTAAGCGTAATAAATTGAGCACAAGGCTTGGGTTCTTTAATTTTTTACTCCTCAACAGCCACCTCAACGAATCCATTATCGTTGCCATTTTCTTTGCGTAAAGCGACTTTCTACTTGAACGATTCATACGAATGCCTTTAAGATTACATCATCCCTTCGCTTTTATGATTGCTCTAGTTGTTTTGCCTTATCTTATAACTTCGAAACTTTACTGCAACCCAGCTATTCCAAACGAGTGCTATGATCACTTTTAAATGAACTATGATCTTAAATGAACACTTTTAAATGAACGATGAGCTATGATCATAAGTTTTGTTTGAATGAACTTATGACCAATAAAGCATTCAAAGAAAATATTTTGAACCTCTTATAGCCAACGTACCTTTTTGGCTCTAAAGAAGGAGGATTCTCGTTTTCCTCTACAGTAGCTATGGCGCTATATTTACTTCAATGCGATAGCTCTCTGACGTGATGATTCTTACAGATGTGGTCATCCTTATTCATAACACTCTTAATTGCAATGGAAACGTTGTGTCAAGGTGGGATATTTTCAGTGCGATAATACATTCCGGTGCTTTCGATGCAGTATTCTATCATGATATTTTGATTTAGTTAATAGGTATTGATAATTTGAATATGGTATTATACTACAGTACTTTGAATACGACAACATTTTACGGTGCTTTTGAACATAGAACAATGTCGTTTATCGTTTGAAGCATTGTGCTCATGAAGTGTTCTGTAATAGCCTCGTCGCATTTGCACATACTTAAAGAGAAACGGCTTTATATATTTTATTTGTTACCAATCTCTAATGGAACAAAATTTTGCAAGAAAATCCTTTAAAAGTGCAATGAAATGGTTAGGATTCGATAAGGATTTTTTTTTTCAATTTTCGCTTTTATAAGCGTTGTATTCAAATTGCCAAAGATTGGTTCAGCCAGCTGCTGCCATATAATTGGAGATGTCATTAGGTAGTGACCAATGAGTTTCTTATTAATTTATTCAACGCCATCCAATAAAAACATGTATAAAAATCTCAGCAAGATATGCAAATGATTGCGATTTGCACCTGTTTGATTAATTTCCCGTGCTCATAGGTAAATGGATTTAATGTTTGATATACGGGAAATTTTTCAATACCATTTCAATATTCGTTTGAAAAATTCACAGAGATAAATGATGCATTTTGGTGGAATGCAGAAAATTGCCTAGTAATATTCAAATTTAATTTCAGAATATTATTCCGAGGAAGAGGAGACACATATAGAGGAGATCGATGTTAGCAATGACTATATTCATTTCACATGGATCGTTGACAAATCACTCAACAAGTCATTGACATCTTTGAGGATAATGGCTGCCGCAATGAAAGGTATTGTCAATTTTCAAACGTCTTCGATGGTTATTTCAAAAGCATTCTTATTGGGTAGTATCAACCTTTCCAGGTGGGTCTCAATTAGCTGCACTGTTCAAACTTCAGCGCCTATCAAAACTTCCAGGGTACGGGAGACTCTATTAACACGCCTCTTTATCACTCTTTCTTCTGTTAGCAAAAACACGATCAGTAGGATAGGAAGGAATGAAAATGCCACAAAAACTTCTCGTTACAGATTCTCTTCTACTGCATTTGGCTGCGTTTGGAAAGTACGATCCTTTCTGGAAATCCGAATTAAACACCTTGGAATATACGTATTCCAGAGAATTTCAAGTTCCATAACCATAGAATCATAGATGCTAAAGTCAGATACTTCAAAGTGGTGATTACAAACTACCGACGAGAAAGCGCCGATCTCCTTGCCGACCACGATGCATCCACCTCGGTTCTAGCACACTGCTGCATAAATCATCATTATGAACATATCGCTTTGTCGTGGCGCCATAATTATAGTATTTCTTAAAATTCTCAACGCTACCTTTTTTACAGGAAGTAGCAGTATGTCACCAGTGGCGGTTGTGATCGCACCCAACGTTACATCATATAAATTTGAAGGACTTGTTGGCAATACAACCTACAGAATCAGTGTTGAGGGTTTCGCCAATAAACGTAGCGTTTTCTATACGAGTACGCTAATATCAACTTCACTTGCAGGTAACTATATTTTACCTTCTGAAGGTAAAACACGAGATTGTCTATGTTTCCTTTAAAATCCTTTAAGGATCTTCTAAAGAATTCTTTAAAAAATAAAGCACTGTATATTTGTTCCTACAGCGGAATAATATGTATTAGATTTAAATGCGGTATTTCAAAGTTCCATATCAAATTTAACCAAGTATACCATATACAATATCCGTGACAGTGGTTCTGTACAAGATATATGAATCAGGTGTGACATCGAAACGTCCAAGTCATTGGTATTTGTTGTCTTATTTGTATCATTTAACTGGCAAATGGTACTTTCCGCTTTGAAAACGTTCATTTTAAAAGGCAGACCCTGTGTTCATTGAGAATTATTAGCAGTTCTTGATGAAGTCAGAAGCTCCTCCATCGCGATGCTAGATATTTCGTAGATAGTGCTCCCGATAGCGTCTATCCACTGGGTGCTTGATGTCGCATTCCTTCTTATCTCCCAAAGAGACCTTGTTCGGCGGGGTTGTTTGATCATTCCGTTATAACTGGTCAATGGCTTATCGATTTAACATAATTACTTCAGTAAATCCTATCAAAGGTATAAGATCTGAGGGTTAGTTAGTATTACGGAATTACCGAAGAATTTTCGAACGATCTATCAAGGTGAGCTGTTCTTTTGGGAAGCAGTCGAATTTATAAGCGCATTGATATTCGAAGGCTCAAATGGAACATTGAACATAGAAAGAGCATATCGAAGAGCATAACGACAACTATTCAATGCGCTTGAAAGCATCAAAAAAAGATGGAAAATGACCTCAAAATATTATTGCAACTTTAGATTATTTTTCAGCACTCGAATGGCTACCAGCACCGACCGATATTTCACTCACAGATAAAACTTCCGACTCACTTGAAATAACGTGGACAACACCTATTGTAGCATCTGCAAGCAATCAAGCGATGGTCAACCAGCACCTTGTTAGTGCATCTTTATATCTCTTCTCATATGCCACTTGCCTAATTCGATGAAAGTGTCTCTTGGCATATCACGGATATCGAATTGTGCTATTACCAAACCTCTCCTCGCTTCACCTCTTCCCATACTGTCTACTTTTGTAACATTTCACTTCTTATCTTCTCCAATTTTGATTAAAACGCGTCTCAGGGAATACACTCTTAATGTACGAGTCTTAGCTGATTAAAATTCATATCTGCAGGTGACTGCGTTTGAGTTCAACAGCGTAACAAAAATTTCAACACAAAGAAGACGATTTCCGGTTAGATTCCCGAATACTCGAATTCGACTCGAAGGACTGCAGCCACGAACCGTTTATAACATTACAATTCAGGTCCGCTTCCTAATTTATTAATGCTGTATCAAATACTGTTCTTTTATCTTGTTATAATGTTATTAGTACTGCGCAATTGTTTATTAACAAATGAAACAGTAAGCATTTCATCTAGAACCACCAAACAGAATGAGAGCAGTACGAAGTACGATTCTTCAGTTATCACATTTCAGGATCAAGCGGTTTTCCATGAGACCTTTAAAATGTTTATAATTTCTTTTGGAGGTGGTGCACCAGTGTCGGGAGCGCTGCAGGTGGTCATACTATGGTGCATATTATACATCAAAACTTCTTTATTATAATTTTATTGTTTTCCGAATAAAAATTAACCAACAAACAGACATGCGCGCATAAATATATATATATATATATATATATATATACTTATCATTTTTATCCATGTCGAGCAGACAAATTGTAGAGCCTGAGAAAGCAATGTGTTCGGTGATTTAGGCGGGGACTGACTTCGGTTTTGGCTCACTTGGTTGGGCAGCGTTCGCTACACTAGCTGAAGGTGAACAATTCATTTTACGCCTCAAATCAAGAACACCCAACTCGCTAACGGTCAAATGGCCAGTCTCATGGCTTTCGGCGCCAAATGTTCCTTATACGGTTTGTTTACTTTTTAAATCAGCGTTTACTATCGAAGTTGTTGAAACCATCATAGCGCGAGCATCTTATTTCTCGAAGGAGAATGTATTTGCTGTGAATTTAGAGGTTTAACGGAAAAGTTTCGGAACATGTTGTATTCATGAATAAGTTGGGAAAGCGCACCCGATCAGGTGGCACGATGCGCGTTTTTTGTATTCCGCTCAACTGACTATTCGGTTTAATAAGTTACCAACAAAGAATAAAATACACCTAAAATTATACTTTCAATAATTTAATTTAATTGATCTGAAAATTGTATAGATCTCCTTCCAATCGAACCGGTTGAAAATCAAAACCGGGCTGGGCAAAATATGGGCAAACTTTTACCATCTTTGGATAAGTCAGGGTGAGTGATGGCAAACGACAAAGGAGATCACTCTCGCGTATTTGTGCAAATGAAAATTTTGCAGCTCCAAGTTCAGAACTCCGGAGTTGTTAAGGCCGAATACGTGCGCATACATATAAACATATTTGGATGCGCACATACATAAATATACACAATATATACGTACATACACAAGCGTATATAACGCATGGACGTTGTGCTGGCACGATGCGCTTTGTAAGTCCAAATTTACAAAAGCACATAAATAGTCGGGTTTCTTTTTGAGCATGCCGAAAATTTGGTACTTTCAGAGATTGAAATGCTTACTGCTTTGATGTACAAAATCCTCGACTTTTCCATAGCCTTCAAGGATTTTATCCTGAAACTGAAAACTTTTATTCAAAAATTTAAAAACACAGCATCTTGTCTGAATATTTTAATAAGTTTCGAGCAAGAACTTAGTATTTTCAAGGCAATTATTTTCAGATCCGTGCAAAAACACTGTATTCAATTGATGGTTCCGATAAGGAAGTTTCGGTGAGTAGTTACAACGAACCAGGAAGAAGTCCTGAATACACCTTAAGGAATCTCGCACCTGGTGCAATTTTCAACGTGACAATGTCGACGCTTAGCGAGGTGAATGTTGCACTGATTAACAGCTAAGTGATGATTTAAAAATTATAGCCTATCAATTGCAAGGAAAACACATTGGCTATAAAGAAAGCTAAAAGTGTTATCTTTAAAAATCGTAACGCTTAATGAAGTTTGATATCGTTAGCATACTAAAATGATGACGTTTAAATCCTTCTTAATATCACGTAAGAATAATACCTGTTAGAGCAAATTGATATTCGATTTACTTCAGCAATATTAACTGATTGACATATGCAGTCACTCGCAGTTATGCATCGAATTCGCTCAAAATTGTGGGAGTCAAGTTATTATTTCCCTTTCGTTTTCCTCTATTCTTGAGTTTTAACGGAACGAGTAGCAGATATTGCCTATGTTAAAACCGATATGTGGGTTCGGATTTAATTTGTTTTTGTATGGCGGTGCGGTTACTCTTTTAGAGCGTTATGAACCTATAATTACCATAATCGTTTTAATTTCAGCCATAATTCCATAAGGAAAATGTTGAAAAATTTTTTAAAGTTTTTTGCATCCAATTTTTTCAATGTTTCAAATCTATTATAAGTAGAGGAAGTATTTTTATCGTTTACTGCGAGCATGTGCGATAAAAGCCAACATAAGGTAACATTAAGAATTACATCGATTATTTTCAAAATTATAAGAGATCAATTTAGTCAACGAGTGGGAATCTTTTTGGCGTTCGAACATATTTATCTACTCAATCACGAAAGATGACATGGGCTGTTTTTTCAACTCTTCAACAAGGTATCTTCTTATTAATGCCGAAAGAAAAGAGATAAAATAAATGGTAGGGTTCACAATATCCTCCTAATTAGTGCTGTATTTTTATCTGTGCAGGCAGAAAATATTTAAATTCGTCAGTTACATCAGAATTTTAGCTTTAAAATTTTGCGTACTTTATTTTTCTCTTCTTTTCTCTTAATCTTCCTCTAACGCCTTCATCTAAATTTTATTACCTTTATTCGTTTATTTAAAATACAGACTAAGTGTTTAGATCGTATTCTATTTAACAGGTATACTCATACCTATGCGTATTATTGAAATATTATTAGCGGAAGTTGAGCCTTGGAAAAAGCGAAACGAACCGGAGGGGGGGGGAAGAGGAGAGAGATGGTGGGTAGCGGAGCACTCTTGAAGCAATGAGTTCCGAAGTTATTGCATGATTGTGAAATGTGAAATATTAGTTACAATTTTGATTACGCTGTAATCTATTTAAGTTATCGTATAACTGACGAATCCACCGCTTCGAAAGTTTGTTGTCAGGTTTAAGAAATTTCGGCTGTCTTTCTAAAATTTTATTACTGTATAATATAGATGCATTGAAATGGTTAGAACGGGAATCAAATTATATAGATATGATCTCTGCCCCATCAACGGAGCTGTAAACTTTAAGCGTATGCACGCTAGGAAACGAGTTATAAAGGCTAATCGAGAATGGAAAACTCATCGTAACCGCGAGATTCCTCATTAAAAGTCTTTGTTTGGATGCATTCACACTTCTTACATGATCCACTCGTTATTCAGAAGAAGTGAAATTTAAAAAAAAAATTCGCAGTATCTGCTTCCTCAAAGATGTCATAGGCGACGAAATAAAGGACAGCAATCAACTCTCGTTCATATTTCAATGTTGTTGATATGAATAAACAAAATTGTTGGTCGCTCGTTTCTAATTTTAGAACGTCGGATATAATTGTGCAAATTTTGAGGTGAATTCGTTGTTGAGGAACCAAGATTAGCAGCCGAAACGGATACGGCAGCCTCAATTGTGTGGCAAAAAATTCACCACCAGCAGGCTGTTTTTTATCAGGTTTTGATGTATTTCTCAATTGATGTCGTTGAATGTCACTGATGCGTATAATATTAACAAAAATATATTTTAAACTCCTTTCAGGAGTTTTTTTTCTTTTCGCAAAATTGAATTGAGAATAGATGGGGGAATAGATAGGTCTAGCCAATATCGCAGGAGGTGAGTGAAACCGATATTGTTCAAATCGCTGGAAGCGCTTTCAGTAAGTGTTGATTTTAGCATGATTTTCTTGTCTTATGAGTTGCACTCAAGTGAAAAGTAATTGCAGCATTCAATCGTCTCTTCACTGATTGAAGTGCAACGCAAGTAGATCGAAAAAGTTCATTTTGTGCTTCCACATAGCATTTATCAACTTTCATGCAAAAAAAAAAAAAAATTCAAATAAAATTACAGTCTTTGACGATTGCTTTATAATTTGCTGCTGTCACGATTAGGTTGCAAAACTTTCTGCAGACAAAATGGAAAAAATAAACATAAAGTTCGGAACTTTATAAATTATACAACTCTCTACCTTTATCAATATCGTCTAACACCTATTCCATCTATTGTATACGGTTGTACAGTATGCAACTGTGTATCGCAATTCTGCAATTGCGCACTATTTAAATTTACGGTTATTTAGAATGTGCAAAAAATATTTATGAATATATTTGTGGTATAAAAAGGTTTTCAAGTTTATATTTCAGGTGCGATATGCGCCCAATGATGGTGGTAAGCCTTTCATATTGGATCCTCAATCCGAGGCAGATTTGGAATGTCCAAAAGTGGGCTGTGATTGGCTATGTACACTGGTTTTTAATTTACCACAAAGGCCACGCGATTTCTCATTTGACGTTCGTGCTAAAGTGGAGGGAATCTGGAATAAATGGGTACCGATTGCGCGCAGGTATTATTTTCCGAATTTTAGACTGATACTTTCTAAGTCTATGAAATTTTCTTCGAAAGCTTATTATGGCGGCATTATGCATCTACAAATACTTGAAGAAAAAAAAAATTTTTTTTCGCACGCTGGTAAAGTAGATGTACAATGCGTTGCGCGCATCATTTTGCGCTTGATATGACTCTTTGAAAATAGCGAAATACAACCGCAGTGACTAAAACAAATGTTCCGGGCATTGCACAACTAAAACTGAAGTAAGAATGAATATAAGATAATATGAAAAGACTTTTGAATGTTGCTTTCGACTAACAGGTGTTGTTCAACAATTCGAACCGCGATCTTCAACGGTTGAACATTATGGAATTGTTTAGTTCTTCAAATTTCTAATCCTCATTAGGAGAGTGGAGAGATTCGAAATCCACCTTACCAAATGTTCGATCTTGACAGGTGTTGACAGGTATTTGAAAATTTCAATGGTTGATAGTTTGATCATCGACTTGTTGATACAACCAAGGGTCACAGGTGAAAATTTGACCAGCCGAACCACTTCGATAGGTTCATTTCACATATTCTAAGAACATGCGGACACAAGGAAAACGTTGGGAAAATGTATGCATGCTTCAGGCTTAAACACATAGCTGCTTATTGCTGCTGTTGCAGCAGAAAACGCATAATGTAATAAAAGAAACAAAATAATGTTAATAACGATAATATTTGTGTTAATACTAAAATTAATAATAGTAATTAGTAGTATTAGTATTGGGATTGTAATTAATTGCATTAAGGCCATGGAATTTAATGGAACGTGTATGCACAATTAATCCACCACCTTTCTTCGTCGAGAATATCGGTAAGACGGATTTTATGCGTGAAATCGATATTGGTAGCGCCGATACGTTTGAAAAGAGTGCATGGTTAGCGATTATTCGTTCAAATATTCATGACAGTCGATTATAAGTCCTATCTTTTAGCATAAATCTGTTTTTAATTTAACTCCTCGTCGAAAATTGGGGAATCTAAAAAAACCATAGACAATGCGTTTTTATTTGTGACAAATTTTGCTTCTGTTTATCTCGCTTTCTGTCACTTCAGATTTTTTGAATCATTCTGTTGCGATTTTATGGTCATTTCCTTAAGTCTCTATGATTTTTTAATCGATGAATCATGCATTATGTTTTGCTGAAATATAACGAAAACAAGCGCATATAAAAAACCTGTCTATCGAATAACAAAAGATTTCGAAGAAAAAGATCCAGAAGAAATTGTGCTCATATAGTCCAATAACAAAAATTCAGTATAAAAACGTAGAAAAACAGAAGAATAAAAAATAATTTCTTTTTTCAATGTTTCCGTGCTCATCGACTATCGAACACCTTCCATTACACAATAATCAAAGCTTAATGCCTGTATAGTCAGTTGTATACTTGCGCTCATAAAAGTACATGTTATATTCAATAACGCAGCATACAATAAAGAAATCAAAATGCCGCTCCACATGAATACTATCGTTAAAAGCTCAATTCTATATCGTTATTTCCACTAAGGTGACAATTGCCACCGACCATTTTGCTTGATTCCCTTCAATCGGTTTCATCGCTTTGCTATGAGTTGAGCATTTCTTTTTTCTTTTTTCTTTCTCCGAATATCTACGAAAAGCTTTTTTTCTACTGAAATTTTTTCAATAAGTTGCAGATATCAGTCGATTGTTTTCACCCATTGCTCTGTAATTTGTTTTTTCCAAATTTCCCCTTTCAAAATCATTATACATCTGTCAGCTCATTTGAATATAGATATTTAAGCTTGAACAAGAATAGCTAAGCTTATTAACATTAGCAACAAAACAATAACAGATAAATAAAGAAGAATAGCATCAGGGTAGACTGAAATCCATTTTCACAAATAAATATCTAACAGTGCAGAAATTTTTCGTTAAGAAAACATTTTACGCTTCACATCTCAGGTGTTGAGTTTTAAAGAAATTTTGTGCAATTGCTTAACTTCAAAGGGTTAAAGGTCTTTATTTTAATATCAACTTTTATAAATTTAATTAAAAATCTTTTATAAAATTTAATTAAATTAAAAATCACCATTCAATAAAGTCATATTGTATTATGCTGACGTGTATGTTTTATATATTAATGCAAATTCATACTTATTTTTTCTTGCTTTTTTATGCTTATCGATCTTGTCTCAATTTATCTTCAGGAAATACCTAATTGTTGTTGATCTTCGTGGCGGTGGAGACAATGTAATGAGCGCGATCGATATATCTCGATTGAACGATAAAGCCACCTCAGAATACGAGCAAATTCCTTATTATATCACCGCTGGACTCACACCTGAACAGGTCGAGCAACGAATTCATTTCAAGTGAGCTCAACAATCATCGTATGTTTCCAAGTGTATTTTTATAAGAAACCCATTTTTAAACCAAAATTGAAGTTTATATTCAACTTCTATTAATTCGTCATATGCACGACTTTCAGTTTAAATATTCTCTTTTAAACAATCAAAACTCGACTGTTTTAGCATAAAACAAGACCTAGAATAGAGTGGCCGTAAATCCAGGGGTTGCAACTGCGAACGACAAGTTATAATGAAGCTGTTCTCGCTTATACTATAATTACTCATGGTTTTATATGTATCTTTTAAGTTGATGTGTTCCCTAACTACTAAAGTTTGAGCAATAAAGTTCACCTTTTCAAAGATTTATTTGTTCTTCTTATAGTCACTTAAATTGCACGATAATAAATTGCAGCTTCGAAGTAGAATAGATAAGGAGGCTCGAGAAATTATATGTGTAAAATTTAAGCAGAAAATCACGAAAAACACATGAATAGTCAGGAATGAATCGATAACCCCATTCGCTAACATATAAATTGAATAGAATGAATGAATAGTAAATGTTTTAAAATTGAATCTGATCATCTAGAGCAAACTATAACGAATTTGATGATCGTTCATAGTGGTAGCGTTTTCGATCCGTCTATTAATATTCAATTTTCATAAACGATTGAGTTTCTGTTCTTTATTTTTTCTCGATGATTTCTTATAATTTTTTCATTTATCTTATTCTCAATAGGCCAAGATTTCACATAATAAACTTCACTTAATATGTCCAATTTTTTTTTAATTTTATACTCTTTTGTCGCATTTGTGATATTTTCACCTTTTAGATTTTTTTAATGAAAAATTGAAAGAGTAGGGGAAGATTTGAAAATGAATGTGAGATAGCAGTAGTCTCCGCTGAAATCTTCCTCTCCCGCTCTATCTTCCTCTCATTGCTCTCTTTTCTCGCACCTTTCTCCTTCCCTCCCCCATCGAGATATTCAAAGTACGAATCCCCAGTGACAGATTCCAGCAGAGCTCTTTGCTTTTTTAATTAGGTTCATCGTTTTTTTTTTGTTTTTGATTTTTGATCGTGGTTTTTTTTTTGATTCCAGTGGTGTTGAGGATGAAAGAGTTGATCATCTACAAGAGATTATTCGTTCAGCAGCAGTACGATCCATCATTCTTTCATTTCTCCCAATAGTCATTATGATTAGTTGACTTTCTTCTACTCTAAAAGGCGTTTATTGCCATTACGTTTGCCATGAAAGTTCCTCCATATAATTGTATGAACTTCATCTACTTTTAGGATTGGTGATGGTAAAGTTTATGGTGGTTATTTAAATTATCCACTTGAAAGAGATGCAAACCCAAAATGGTATTTAATTCCACTCTCTGATACTGAGAATGAAATCATGGAGCCGACACTTAAATCATGTGGATTCAAAGAGGACGGTAAGTTAGATAAATTCAACATAAAATGATTAAACGAATATTTTATAAATGTTTTTTCCTTAGAAATGAAATTCATTTGTTGATATGAAATGCTGCACTTTATAATGAAATATGAAAGTATAATTTTAAAAAAAGGATAGACAAGGAGAAAAAAGTGATCGCTCATCTTCTTTCGCCAATATCATAAAGGCTTTTTTGTCGCTCCCGTATTTTTACGAGATTTTTTTTTTGACATTACCGTATCAGATTTTATTTTTCAGTTGATTCTCTCGTTGTTCACTTAGATCAACTTTAAAACGCATAAAGCTATGATTATAAAAGATCATTTAGTTTTGCAACGATTCTGCAAAACACAAACTTGCAATGTTTTGTGAACTAAAAGTAACATAAATTCGGGTGTATTGATCGCTGATACCGTTGATTACGTCGGTGATGTCACTGATAGACAAAGTCATGATCCTATTCTTTTAGCAATTGCTATACGATAGAGAAATCCTCTTAATTTGCCGAATTGATTAAATCACAATTGTTCTGCGAAGTTCAGCTCGAACAGTGAGTCGCACTTCTTTCGAAATGGTCACGACCACATTTCGTAATCGTCTCCAGCTATAATTTTCTGCAGAAAGAACGACACCGTTAGACTATAAAAATGTGGTCCATCCTCCTTTAGTCAGGGGTTCTGGACTCTGTCGAGCACTACAGTTCATCGGTGTTATAAGTGAAGAACGCTAAAATCATGCAATTTACAGGAACCGTACAATGCGACTTTACTATAATGCAATTGCTCAGCTATATTCCATGGTGGATTGGTGTTGCATTGGCAGCAACTACCATTTTCCTCCTTGTTTTAATATGCCTCGGGATAATCTCACTCGTCAAGAAATGCATTTGTGAGTGTATTTTTATAATTTTTGGCATAAAATTTTGTAATTTACGGGTGATAAGTTTGATTTACATATTCAAATATTGCATATTTTTCCGCTGATCTATCGCTATGTCATATTCGATGTTTAATTATCTACTGCAGTTTTGCTCTCCCCTATGTTAACTTCTTGCATTAAAGTCTCCAATATTTTCGACTTTATCCGGAATAAACGTCTGTCTCTTCGGTTCAATTTCTCATAGTTGTTAGTTTCCGAAATAATTAAAAAAATTTTTCATGTGCCCTCGCTAGCCTCTCGCAAGAATATATAAAAGTATGGGATTGTCTGGATGTATGCATTTCTGTCTGCGTTTATCTGTTTGCTCGATAGTTTCAGCATGGGAGCCACTGAAGATGGGGTCATGAAATTTTGTGGGTGCAATATTCGCTAGGGTAGCAATCATATGGTGAGTTCGTATATCACAAATCTTTCCAATCTGTCGACACTAAAAGAAGTTTTAGAGCTTCAAGGGCGGGTGAAGGTGCACATGCAAATTCTTTAAATAATTTTCCCGGTCGTTATTCATTCACATCAATCAGGTCAAACAATGAAAAATTTTTGTGAACATTTTATGTGAGGGCCTGGTAAATTATGATGACATTATTTTGCATACTTTATTTCTTACTATAAATTATGGCACTGGTCAGCATATTGTACGCAAAAATTCAGTTTCCGGCAGAACTGCTTACTTCATCATATTAGAGGTGTCGAATCAAGTCAAAGTGATGCATTGCGGCATGAAATTTTTTCACATTTTTAAATTCCCATTGATAAGCTGAATTGTAAATTAATTCTGCGATATAAAAGTGTAACAGTATTTCAGGTAGTCGGTCGAAACGTAGACGTCATTCAGTTGATATGTCGGTGAATTATATTCACGAGGAGTCCCCTCGTTTAAGCAACTCACAAAGGATGTCAAGATTAAATCATTTATCTCACTCGAGGCATCATAACGATGAGACTACACCAATAACACAGCGTACCAATGAAATCCATGTGGAAAATCGGTAAACAAAGCATAAACGTTTGTTAGTGTAATATTGTTGATGAGTTGAGAGATTAAAAACTGAAATACAAATTTCAACACCTACTGAAATCTGAGTGCATTTAATAAGTCGTGAAAAATTGCTTCGATATTTATTCTGCTAGTGCAACTTGCATGTTGGCTCCACCTGGTATGTAGACTCTGTTTCTCCCAATATAGAAAAACAAAAAGGCCCTAAATAGAAACAGAAACAAACAGCATGAAGAGGTGGAAGAAACATTACGTTTGATGACTCCACTAGTATTTTCTCTGCTGTTATTTAATAAAGAATATGTAGGCAAAATTTTCGCAAACAATGGAAGCAAATTGTCTCAAGACGTCGAGCTTAGTGATTATAGTAGTCTTATTAGAACATCATATCTGTGCATATGTATGTATGCGTCTGTCTGTTTGTCGGGTAGTGTCAAGTCGTGAATCGCAAGATCTATGGCAATGAAATTTGGTGAATGTGATTTAGTGGATAATTTCAGGCCGACATTTGTTTATGATCGGTTATGTTTTATTTTGTTTACGAGCACTTGGAAACGCTCTTGATCTATTTATATGAACTGTGATTATGTTTCTTATTGACTGTTGAAAATTTCAATGAATTTTAGGAAGAAGCACTACGATGCCATTCGGTCTATTCAATTTTTGCGGAATTCTAAGCGGGAATTTGCATTGATAGAATAAAATGAAAAATCAATATCATTTTATTTCTTTGAAGTACCACCGGTTTAGGGTCTCGTTGAAAGAATTTCCTTGATGGAATATATCCAGGATAGAAATATCCTGCAAAGAAATATCCAGGCATACTATTTTTCATTTAGATATTAATGTGGCATTTCCTGTGTTGTCTTAATTAACTAAATACTTTTAATCTTATTCGATGATTGATGCAGTTGTATGAAGCTCCATAATATTCACAAATATGATTGAATCGTATATTCGTTATTAAGAAATAAACGTTTGCAAAAGTTTTCGCATTTTTATTATAAATGCAAAAGAAAGAAAAAACAGTTAAATACCGAAAAACAAATTTAAATTGTTCTCATTTATCAGCGTTGGATAAACTTCTAGAAATTTAATGCGTATTTTTATTTTCGATCTATAGTCACTATTCATAAGTTTTCGATTATGTTTAGGACAGAAATTGTCTTCGAAGAGCAAATAGTACTCGGTGTTGTGATCTCATATCACTCAAGCATTTGTTTTGCTGTGTAAATCCTCGGCGATTTATTGGAATATTATGTGACGATAATTTTCAGACAATTTGAGGAGCATGCAAAAGAGAACGAGGTAATGGTCTGATAGGCGACCAATTGCAGTACACCTAATAAGCGATCAGAAATAAGACAGTAAAAGAAGGCGTAGTGGACATGAATGACTTTAATAATTTCCACTAAAAATAGGCATACGCCTCTTGAAAAGGTTTTGCAGAAAGGGGAAGTTTTCTACGGCGGGGAGGGCGGGGAGGGGGGTGAATTTTCTCTTACCCGAAACGACGACTAGCGGTGAGATTGCGAAATCCACAAGATTTCGACTTTCGATCACAAACTGAACAAAACTCAAACCAAAATTAATGATACAAGGGGTGAGAACCAATCTTCAATCTTTCAAGAAGATATTTGAAAACTGACTTAAATAAAGGGTGATCATTTCCCCTTTACCCACTCCCCCTTCCCCCTTCTTTTATACAACACAAGAGACGTGATATGCGAAGATGCTAAAAAATCTGATTGTGCAAATCCTGCAGATGTATAAACTACTCGACCATCACTACAACGTTAGAAAATCATTTCATTAAGCATTGACGGAGTATAAAAAGAGTCTCGACCTTGAGTTGGTATCGCAATTGATGTCGTAATAGTGAATGCATTACTGAGTCGAGCTTTTCGTAACAGTTCGATTTTTTTCAATTCGAGTTTCTCTTTCTTGAGGCCTTCATTGGTGTAAATCGGTGGAAACCACCAGGGAAAGAAGTAGTCCCTGAGAATCCACAAGTTAAAGATGAACCATGAGCCAAGGCACAACAATCCAAAGGCATAGTAAAGATCGTCACGGTGCTGACTGAGATTGAAGAGGTTTCGCACCTGCAGTATACTCTCTCAGTATTTCATACAAAACATCATCGTTTACTGGAATGAAGAGTACGCCGTCCTCAACATAAGACATAATCATGATTGACACGAGTAGAAGGACGTGCCAAAAAAAAAAAAAAACGGCGCGATATGCGCTTTTTGTGATTCCGCTCATGGTACTACGCGATCTCGTAAACTGTCAACAAATGACCAAGTATCGGTGATATTGCATTGGTATTTTAATTTTTCCGATTGCTTCCACACTTGTCGCTTACAACATCCACCTTTGTGCTGCCATATCAGTGCGAAATTAATATCCCACTTGTCACCTACCGATAGTTATTTTTAGTCAACTCTGACTGAGTCCCTTTTTGAAATTCGTGAATCACATCGATTATTGCCCTTTATAGCCCCAGCTTCAGTAATTCCTGAATAGAAAGAACCATTTAGCAGTTTCTTAAGGCTGGAATTGTCAGAAATTGCAAAGATTGTGAAATTTTACGAACAGGCTGAAGAGAGCGACGATTATTCTGCTGCAAGCAGGTGTCACCTTTCGTTTCGTGAGGCCTCCTCTCTCTGTTAGTCTATTTCCATCTATAGTGATTAGTAAAACAAAAAAAAAGCAAGGTTCAAAGTTAAACTGAAGCCCAACACTCACCTTAAATAATCGTGGAAAGATAGTTGTTGTTGTAATATTCACAAATGTTGCGCTATCTACTATAGTCGGTAAACCAAGTGGAGCAATTTTCAGCTGTAGTTCATTGAACGATTTCCGTCACCGATGAGATAAGCTAAAACATGACACAAATTGAAAACCATATCATTCAAGAAGGACAATGATACGGCAAGATTCATATCAGCGCATTTATAGATTGCTGTCTCTTTCATTACGTCTATCTATTTGGATATTTTTAATAATTTGCTCATTTATCCGTGTTTCAGTGAATCTTTCCACCAAAAAGTATACATCCCTCAAATTTTAGCTATATGATCTTTCAATAGTGTGATCAAGCAATCATAATAATTGTGCTACGCCAACAATCAGTTAGAAGTAGACTTATAGCTATTGTTGATGGTTTAAAAACTGAATATTGTGTTAGTAAGAACATTTACTCTTCATTGTTAGTGTGCACGAATTGTGCAATTTGTACATTTCGTGGAGAAACGACGTTTTTATATCGTCTGGAAATGATGAGAGGATAATGAAGGAATATTAGAAGATGGAAAGTCTAGAATGTGTAACTCACATCCGTTTATATGTTTAGTTACCCGTTTTGGAATATTTATATTGATTTTGCCTAAAAATCTATTAAGGATCGACAGCGGTGATATATCCCTATAGTGCCGAATTTCTCCATCTATCTGATGATGTTTTCTTCATTTTTGACATTTTAAATGAAGAGCGCTAAAAAGTAAGCCCAAAAACACTTTCGAGGACCTATAACCTAACATTGTCATTGAATATCCTCAAGTTCTAATGCCGTAAAAATGGTTCACAATATGAGAGAATTAGATTGAGGCTATAAGTCGGTTAGTGCAACTATTAGATGAGTTTGCTTAGCGGTGAATGAAATCGATTAAGTATGAGATGTAACAAACTAGCTTAGGGCACTCTTCTCAAGCAACTGCATTTATTCTTACTCTTCGTAAAGGACATCCTGTCAAATAAAAATTGCTCTCTCAGTGAAAAATACGACACTACAAACGTTATCTGAGAATCGCAATTTTAATGGATTGAAATTTTGGCCTTCAAAATCTATTCTACAGTGGATTTCCGTGTGAACAAATGATGCAGACCTTCTGAATGATCGAATGGTCAAGAATTGCCAACGATAGCGAAAGGTGACCAACTATGGGCAAAGATGACCAAACACTGGTTCAATAATGGAAGGTAATGGGAGGTAGTTTCTGTTAGATTTGGTGGTAGTTCTTAATAGACATATCCTGAGATTTACAATTTTTATAGTGCAACTCTCGTCGATTACGAGACATTTTATCTAGTATACATCCTATAAAAAGCATTCGAAAATATGACACAGGGAACCCCAAATATTGTATATACTTTTATTGAAGACGCACTCAAATAGAGGAATCTCTTTGATGCTATAGAAGAAGCCTACTTTGTTGGAACTGTTTGCCATAGCAATAAAACCTCAAAAAATGGTACGTCTTCAATCGTGGACTCCTTGCTCGAACAATGGAAGAGTGAATAACCAAGGTCTCACATTAAAAAAAAAAACTAATTGAAACCTATTTGCTCCCTCTTGCACACACGTCGTTGAGAGCATTCATTCCATCGTCAACGGAAACTGAAGGGAAAGTCCCTATAGTGGTTACTCATACCAGCGAATTGTTGCAATATGCATTGATAGATTCTATACAATATATAATGTATATCTAGATTCTATATAATTAGTATTAAAGTGGCTTCCTTGAAAAGGGGAAAATATGAATGATGTATAATGCCGCATCGTCGATGAGGCGGAAATTGCAAGATCTAGGACGATCCAGACCATTTCTACGGGGAAATTCATTGAAGCTCTCATTGGCTGGCGATAACGCATCAATAAACTCGACATTAACATTGAAGAAAACAGCACCGAAGTAGTTATGTTCAACAATTTAAAAAGTGTTATATTCTCACACCTTTTGAATTTGTAATAAATATTTTTAAACAATTCATAATATATGCAGCACATACGTCACATTCATATACCTTTCGAAAAGAAGATAATACCCACTAATGTAAAGCTTGATATACTTAGCAGAACTCAGAAAAAAAAAAGCGGCTATGATGACTGAAAACATAAGCAAACACTGAAACACTTTCTTGCGTAATCGAAGCACTAAAGAAACATCAACACTGAAATGGTCAAAATGTTGAAGAGGTCACTGCGAAAATATATGTGCAAGCTTCTTAAGTTTTGATAAATCTATAAGCGTAAGAAAAATCTGAAAACTGAATTCTATGAAGATCGTTCCCCCCTCCCCCCCCCTTCCCTCTCCCATCGTCTCTTTGCTCCACCCACATATCCATCTCTCATGTTTCGCTTTCAAATGTGCTACTTATAGAAAGAAAACGAATGCAACAGATGATAGATCTAAATTCTTATATCAAGAATTGTGTTTTTAACCGATGCATAATATATATACAGCCCACATGGCATTCTCATATGTTTCACATATGGGACGATTTATGTTCTGTCAAAATCACGCCGCAATAGTTATTGCAAATTTCAGGATGCCATATATTGTTTGTTGCTTTTCTCGAGACGATAAATTTAAGATTCCATATGCTTTTTGATTGTTGATTTATTTGTATTCTCGGCACCACTGCAAATTTTGATCGTAACAAAGGAATGTTCTCATTTGTGAGTAGATTTTCAATTTCAATTACCAAGTTGATCTCGATGTAGACTGAAGCAAGGATCCGTAGGTGGTTAGGAGAGGGCTATGGGCTGCAGGTGTGATGGAGACTCACAGTCACTATCATCTATTGAAATCAATTCCTCTCTCATAACTCACGAATACCTTCGAACGTATTGCAGATCGAAACGTAAATGCTAGAATATGCACCCACGGCTGACGTAGTCGCCCTATGCTGATTCATTTGTATTTCTGCCTGAGATTTTGCTAGTTGATATTTCATTGCTCTCGATCATTGAAGTGTGGCAGTTTGTTGTGCTGGCCGCGACATCACTTGAGATATGATCACAAACACAAGCAACAAACTGATCTAGCAAGTGAAACGCTTTTTTTTTCATTTGCAAAGTTTATTTGAGGCGATTTCACAAATTCATATTGCAAAGTATTATATTCTAATGCATATAGATGCTTTGTTGAATGCCTCCTAATGATAACCTATTATAGTTGGAATCTGGAAGCTCAGTGGTACAATTCAATTAAACAACGAGATAAGGCGCAATGCGAGGAAGTAGTGACGATGGGAGGGTTTTTGTGGCAAAAGATTCGTTTTTAGCTATTTCTACTCGACTGATAGGAATATTAATATATAGGTGCTGAAATATTAATTAAAGTCGAAATATTATGCGCAAATTCGAACATAGTCGAAGCCTATGCGAAAGAATGAAGCTAAGCCTTAAACAGTGGCCACTTGCTGATTGCCAATTACTGCAAACGCAATTGCAGCGACAATGGTTTTGCTTCTTGAGTGTAGAATACGCTCTCAATAACAGTATCTTTGTAGCATCGTTGCAAAATAGCACATGAAAGGGTTCAGCAAGTGCTACTACTTGTTACTGGGAATAGAAAAGAACTGAGGCAAAGGGGGGAGAGAGGGAACGGGGTTATCAACAACGAGGGTAACCGTTCTAAAAAAAGTGGGCATATACTGGAAGGACGGTCCCTATTTCAACAACAATAATTAACAGCCCAGGATGAATCATGCAATACGTAATATATACATGAACGACGATGATTCAAGCAGAATACAAGGTGAGACGGCAGTGCGCTTCTTTCGCATCGCTTCACATACTTGTGATGGCTCTATGAGGAGACGCTTTGTTAACGCTCGAGGCAGTAATGCAATCCTTCAAGCATCACAACATGCTCCTCCCTTTCCTTTTTATTCAACTTGTCATCTTTGCATTGCAATTCACCTCTTATGTACTTCTAATAGAAAGAATTTCATTACAAATGAATGCTGCAGTCAAATATCGATTATTTTTGCAAGCGAAAACATTCGCCTTCCAATTGCACAAATCACCTTTTCACAATTGCAGCAGAGCAACTGCAGAAAAAAAATTAAACTTTTAAAAGTAGTTTATAGAAGGAGACTTCGAATTTTTAAGTAATAAGGCTTTATGAGTCATAGATGATCAGTCCTTTGGTTATCATTCAAACCTACGAGGGAACTGAATTTTTTAAATTCTTTTCACTATTTGAATATCAATTCATTGGAACCGTTGTCACAAGTACTGCATACACAGTTCAGTTGTCAACCAAAATTCAACATTTTGTTTATATAAATGCGATTGATTTCGTTGCCAAAAATCACATATTTACGAGAACGCAGTTTTCAAGAAGAGAAAGAAATTTGTAAGAGTAGCCGTTCAAGACGTCAAAATATATACAAAGCATTTGCGACAATTGTTATCTTTTCTTCTTATACGCTTCATATGCTCGTGGATGTTTATCGATGAAGAACATGGCATAAAAACCCCACTGAAAATGCGAATAAACATAGATGCGATAGAAAATTTTCAGCACAAATCTTGCAACTGCGAATATATATAAGTAAATGAAATTCTAAACGTGTTGCTCAGTTGCTTAACTTTGGAGAGTTATCAAGTTGGGTGGTTTCACTTTATTTAAACTGAAAAATTTGGGAAAATTTTTTGTAGCGCCGAAAGTCTTATCAACAAATTTTGGCGGTCATTTGAACATTTCTAATGTCAACATCGTAAGTGATTCGAGAAGTACCCTGTCGTCTTTGGGGCATCGATTTGACAGATATCTGAGTAGTCGTGCCTACATCCCCCCCTCGCCCCCACCCTCCCCTCCCCCCTAGTCGCCTTCGCTTCATAAATAGTATCTATATTTTTATTTCAGCAAATTTATAGTCAAAAAGCTATTAAAAAATATATGAATATAGTCTTAAAACGAATTGATGTCCTCTAGCATCTTTCAAGGTGATCAATCATTTCTAAAAGAAGTCATAGACACTTAAATGCACGCGAAAATTCGCGTACATTTTGCATTTGTTAGGCTGCCGTTCGAACGCAGTTTAAATGCATCTCGCAAGTGGAAAGACAACCTTGCACGAAGATTCGAATGAGGGGTCGCCTAAACTTAAGTGAAAAATTATTTTGCATGTAAAACTATTTACCGTAAATTGAAGTGGTGAGTGCAATTGAAAATGCACATATCGTGTCACTTATTTTGCTGTGCTTTTCCATTTGTTTCGTTTCACTAAAAACTCTACTCAGGCCTATGAAAAATATGCTTTTGTGATTTTTTATTTTTATTTCGGGTGCCAAATCTGCGAAAATCCACTGATTCTGTGAGCATTTCGAAGCCTCTCTTACCCGCAGCAACAAAAAGTGACATCCAACATAATGTGGTATTTTGCTCCTGCAACTAGGCAGCATAGATACTGATCTCATCCCCCACGATTTAGTCCCACAATGCATTGTGCAGCGAATGGTTAGGCATAATATGGATTTTTCTTCCGAGAAATTCATATCGAAAGTTGCAGCTACAAGGCTTTCAAGAGGAAACACAATGATAATTGTTTGACTCTACGAATTTAGATTTATAGTGAACCATGGTGCCGCCCTTTTGGTTCCAGTCGAACCAATAGCTCAAAGAGGAAGAAATCATCAGTAATAGTTCGAACAGGTGAAAAGAATAACTTTTTGTTATCGGTATGCGCTTAATTGCAACGCAAAAAAAGACACATATAAAAGGACGCTTAATAATTGGTAAAACGAAAAAGAAGTTTAACGCGAATTGTTTCCTCCTTTATCGAATTGAATTAAGCAACACGGCTTGAGAATGTATAAAAAAGTAAATGTTGTTTTCTTATTCGCAACTCCCAACGTCATAATAGACCAGTATAATAAAGGAATATTCCAAATTTAATGCACTGAAGCTTTATCAAACAAATATTCATTATAACAAAGGAATGTGTTATAGGAAAAGTTCTGCGTCAACTACGCCGATTATAAGAAATTTTGGAGCAGTGTATAAAAGCAAACAAGCAATCAAAGCTTGTTGAAAAGGCAAAATTAAAACTCGTTGGGACCTCGATGCCTTAAGTTCAACGTCGCGAATATTACTGCTTGGTCTAGGTCTTTGAAACGATAATTCCCGGTGATTTCTACAGCAAAGAGGAAACTCATTAGCCTAAAAGTTGCGCTAAAAACAGCAGTTTTCACATTAATATAGTGTCAGCTCAACGTAACCAAAGCGCTCAGATAAGCTGTTTTAAGCTAAACGTATAAGAAAGTGGGGGTGAGGGAAGGTGGAGGGAGTAATTTGCTTGGTATTAAAAAAAGAGTGGTACATTTTCGGCAAAATTAGAAAGTGGGCAGCTTGCTGAAAAATTTTAAGTGCTTCTATCGTTGGCGCTTTTTAACGCGGAACGCGTTGTCGTTAAACTGAACGGAAATTTGCTAAGATTTCGTGGAAGAATCACAATCAAGTAATTGCTTCAAATTTTTGGTGGATTCGTTTTGCCTGTCTCGCCTTAGAACCCATAATTTTCATCTTCTCAGAAAATGCATCTATCATCTCATCGACTGCATATTTCTTTGCTAGCGCTAAGATTTCCTAGGCTACCGATTATGCATCGCTTCGGTTCTGCATTAAGCTATCTGACAGTTCAGGCTTATATTAGTTTTAGCAGTTGCATAAAAGGGCATTAAAGTTGGAAGCTCATCACAATTATCAAGGCTAATAAAGATGTGTTATTTTAATGATTTCCTTCATTGCGTTCAAGGCCCCGCAAAGGAAATTGCAGAAAAAAAAAGAATTACAGTATTAGTCATTTGCCGATGAAGTGGTCGGTATACTGTTATCATCAAAACTCCTATTTATTGGACCGTTCGAAATTTTGAGTTCTAAAAAATTCCAAAAATTCCACACAAACCTTTCAAATATTAAGGTGCTCATTTAAAAAAGAGACACGGAGAGGAATATCTGAACATAATCTACACGGATGCTGCACATCTCTACGTAATTCTTATTGCTGAAAAAGCAAGCACGAGATATCTCTATCGGAATGGAAGCGTTTGAAAATGAGAAAAAAGATAAAGCTTTATCGGAATCGATATAAACTAGAGACACATTTCAATGTGACTACATTTACTACTGCGATTGCAAATATGACACATTTAGAGCGATATAATTCAAGAACTTACTTTGAAGTGTGTTGAAGAATTTGGTATGGTTTATGCTTTTTCATCTCTCTCCTAACCCCCTCTCCTCTCGCCTCTGCCTGATCAACCAGTTTTTTTGAGTAACGATACAGATAACAAATATGCAAGGTAATGCGCTAATATTCTAAATTTAATTGACCAATTACGTAAATTTGTATAAGATATCTGTTTTCTGTTATATGCTCGGTCTCAGTAAAAAATTACCGGTGCGAAACCCGTGGAAATCTTATTCCACCTTCGAATGTCTACAATCTCCTTTAAATTTGATGGATCAGGGTATATGCGGTATCGCTAGGTTATATATTATACCAGTCAGCGTTCGTCACTCTACATTCAACGGTTCATGATTTGAACCTACCGGGCACATGGAGAGATATACATATATGTATTCGCACAAACGTGATGTAGAGATGTTTTTGGAAAGCAAATTTGGAAAAGAGCACTGGTTGAGTGGCGTACCAGATGAGTTGTCACGATATACTCTTTTGCATTCCCAACATTTCAACAGCCATTCTCAAAAGTTTCCAGCGAATTATAAACAAGCAATATAATATTTAACCGTACTCATGAACGTCATGCTGCGCTTTCCTGCATAAAATCTAATAAGCGCATGGCGGGCTCATTCTTTGTATATTATAAAAGCTATTCAGAGCTATGAAAGAGACCATTCACAGATTTAAATAAGTTTTGATTAGTGCATTAAATTCAATAGTTTCTAGTGAAAAGAATTTTCTGAATTCGTAAATGACTTTAGCAAATCTATCAACATCTTTTCAAATACTTTCCAACTGAAGATGTCTTTTTACTCAGCAACAGGACGATGGTGTAGATCTAGCTGGCATAGGATGTGTCAGAAGTCATCTTCCTTCGATGTTCTTCCATTACATTCTCAACGAATACCTCGAGAGCCATTTTAATAGAACCAGATTCGTTGAATATCCACATTTTATTATGAGAATAAATGGGAGAATAGCGTTCATTGTTTGGTATCAATAAGACCAATATAATTCATCAGTTTAAGCGATTCACATGGAATGGTTGAGAGAAGGTAAAACTGTAAAGCGGCTCACAGCGAGAGTAAAGAGTGGGGATGAATTCGAGCATAGGAGCCCTAATTATAAACATAGAACTAGCCAAGGCGGCTCGATTTGTGGAAATATTCTATTCTCACATTCGGATTGGGTACACTAAAAAATATCGAATAAATTTTTCCACTTTTCATCTTTATATGTGAATATGGGAAATGATGTCGTAATTTATACGTCATGATGAAAACGTTAAAATTTACGGCTGTTCAAGCTAGAGCACCAAATTCAAGTGCAAACATCGAGCATTTTCAACGAATCGAATGAAATAGATTACATGTTTGTTGAACTAGAATTTTCGAAACAGCACCAGAATTGTTCGAAAAATTATGTCTATTGTTGTCACATGTTACATAATCACATGTTCTATAAGAGGCTTTTATTCGTCAATCTCAGCGGTGGTCGTCTAATGAAAATTGAAACCGAAAGAAGAAACTTTTTTACTAATTCAACTATATGTATGCACTGTTTTCTGAATGTTTTATGCAGGTTCGCTCATCAAGTTGTCAATTAAATTATGAGAAGCCGTCACAGCAAGGCACTCACTTTTTGATAGGCATTAGTGTATACTGAGAACCTATGAAGCATGCTGTCTCATCTCAAAGCTTCTATGGCCTTGGGGCAATGCCTTGTCCATACGAGTATATTTCAAGGCTAAAATATTAATTGGGTTGTGCGACTCACCACATAATCGTATATGACCTTGCACTAACAAAATATCACAATAGAAAGGGTTTTATTCGGCAGCTAACTGAAAGCGATATCATTTCAGCACATCGTGTTGCACCTAGTAAGGGCGCTACCTAACAGACAGTGAAGAAATATTTCGCAGTAGAACATTTTATTGAAAGATTCATACTGTACTCATTAAGATCGTCTATACGATGGTGATCTTCAGGGTTATGAATTAAGCCAAAGTTCATTTCATGGAATCTTTGCTATCATAGAATTTTTCTAAAAGCTTATCGCCTATGTTCCGTAACCCTCTGATGTTTCCAATGATGACCCTGACAGTAAGCATTCTAGATTGCGCTCGTATCAGTATGTTGATCGGCGGTCGCAGAATAAGTTATTGTGAAGATGCCACCATTTCAATCAGAACTGTTGCCATTGGAATAATATAGAATAGGACAAGTGGAAAGGGAAGTTGAAGCGGCGACACGCACTCGTTGTTTGATTAGCTGTGAGATGATTAATTGGTTGACCGGTGGTCAGTGCACGTCGCATCTCGCTTTCACTATAAAATGAGCTATCTATGATCAACTGTAGCATTTAACTTCCTTTTTTCTATTCCTTTCGTTCGTCCTTCTCCTTGGAATCTGGCATTATACATTACCAACGCTGGAATAATACTTTCAAGGGAAAGGGAAATGTAAAGTAAGTGAGGTTAGGACCGCAATCTGTGGCTTGAAGGAAGTATCCCTCATGTGTCCAGCCACCAATTATGGCGTATGTTATATATNCTATGTCTTCCCAGTTATATGCAGCTAGGATTCCTTTCAGTTAAAGATGCTTCGCATGGACGCACAGCTTGCTATCGTCTACCTTGCTTCAACGTTCTTCGTTCTTGATGCAGTCACCGATATCTTCGTAAGCTCCATCTTAAAAGAATTAAAATCGAATGCCGCCAAACACTGTTTTAGTGGTGGGACAAGGCATATAAATACAACAAGCATGTTATAAGTTTCCGGTGCTGTTGTTCTCTTCCTGGATGATAATCAGACAAAACGCTGTCAAATCCCATGGAAAGTATCAGGTCTCTAACTCGTGGTTTTAGCCACATCGCTATACTCAACGGTGTCAATTATTTAATTAGTGCCAGCCATTGTTTCAGCCAGCCATTGTTTCAAAGTTACTCCGAAGAATGAATTCATAGTTTTCATTTAAAAAATTCCGGCATAACCATTAAACCGTTATTCGTATATTTCGTTTCTTTGTTACCAATTCCAATAGCTATTCATTATTTCATTTCGACGGGAACTTTATTGTCGCACACTTTACTGTTGAGCTTTCAACTCAAAGTAAGTAACTGAAAGATTTTTGAATCTTTGCGTATGAAAATCAAAACAAGTATGGAAATCAACGAACCGCAGTAATTAAAATAGTTAAGATACTTCTTAATAGCGGTCTGTACGTCACTCCCAATTGAGGTCGAGGAAATATTTGCCTAAAAGCTACTGAACTACCATCAAAACTTCAGCTTTCTAACGCATTCATATGCGTAGACGAAATAATCCGTTTATGATTATTCTTTCATTCCCATAGAACCGTTGGCTGTACTCTCATCTCCAACTATCGTAATAATTGGCATTCATTCTTTATATTCTATTCTCTATCTAGTATACTCCTATTCCTCTTCCTAGCTGCGCTCATATATACCACTTATGGCACCAATAAATATTTCATAAACATACAAGTATTTATACGGCAAAAGATTTCATCACAACTTATAGGACATCAGCACCACGGAATCAACTACACTTTATCCGATGGATATACCCGTCGAGAAAATACAAAGGAAGAGAGCATGTCCAATGTCACCATATGCGATTTATCTAACCAACGACCAACAGGTTAATTAAAAGGATTATGTGGCAATAAATCCTGCAGATTTATGAAGCATTAATCGTTATCTCAAAGTACAATTTGATTTCATTTAAATTATATTTAATTCGCTCATATACAAATTTTTCCACAAATTTTAATGCTTAGAAGTGATTTTATTTCCTTTTGCATGATCATTCGAACGCTTTACATAGACAAACTTCAAGCCTTGCTATAGAACATATTTTTGGAAAGTCTTTGCTAAATTTGTAAATTTTTATTTTTATTTTCATTTTTATTTACTTTTTTTGAAAATATCTGGTTAGAGAATTAAACTATGGGAATAGCAAGATGAGGAACGTCTTATGTTATTCGGTTAAGCTGGTACGTTATGATACGATGATGAATCATCCTAATGTGCATATTCGTTTGTAAAGGCTTATGGGTATAAGCGTAGGTATGGGCTCGTACCTTCCTTGCCTTCTTGATCATGCCTTCTCAATTGCTATCAATCACTGTGTATACTTTGCGATTGTAGGCGACGATAGTATAACAAGCTGCCATGCTTATTAATGAATACGCATTAAGGAAGTGCTCTTCGAGTTGATAACAGAAGCAAGGAAAGTAGGTGCTGATGAGCGGTCAATTAAACAACACATCGAAGGCTATCTTAAACAAATACTCTCACCACAAAAATTGAAAGAATTTCATGAAGCTAATGAACGCTTTGAGAGAGAACGACGTGGAAAGCGAACGAATGAAGGTTTCGATTATTTTACTATTTAGTTCTGCGCACTTCGCGTTTTCGTTGCTTTGCTTAATTCGAATTATTTCAGGCGCCTATACAAAAATTATACTAGCAATTCCTTGTTTAGCTAATGATAGAATGCTTACCTTAAATTACGCTATAAAAATTACCTTAGGTCATGCCTAAATCTGTGGATGGCAAATACGAGTATGACCTAAGTCAATATGAGGTTTTTGGTAGGTAAAATTATGGCCTATCAATAAGCTTATAGCAGATTACAAGTATTATTACTATTAAAACCGATACTTTCTTCTGGTTATGAGAAGATACGCCTAGTATTTCATCTAGAAGGTTGTATTCTTTAACGCTCCTGTCTCATAATTGTTTTGTTTCTATCGCTTCCATACGGAAATCTTTCAGTAGTGAAAAATAAGAAAGTGCCTTATGATGAAATGTTTGCAGGTTCAGCAGTATGGACGCCACTAAACGCACATTCTCGTGTCAATGTTCAACGACATAAAATAATTCCACAAAAATTCGTTGTCGAAGGAGAGCAAGATTTGAACCAACTATTGAGGCTTCAGAAGCACTTCACTCTTTAAGAATATAAATAGGTTTATCGAATCTTATTTTCGAATCATCCGAAATTTTTGTCCCTTGATCATTACTTAGAGATGGTAATATGTTGAAAGTCAAAGACGATCGTGATCTTTTCCAATGTATACGAGGAAAAAAGATACAAAAATAAATGAAGGCGAAGCTGGTTTGATTTGTGCAGATCAAATCGATTTCGTTCATTCTACTGTTATTTCCATGATTCGCAAACTATGCTTCGATCTACTGCTTATTCTTCCTCCAGAAGAAGCCTGTAGCACATTACAGCATTCATACCTAATAAAATCGATGCTTTCTACAGATCAAGGTAGTATACATGAAGTATTCCATTTAGAATCTTATATGCTTTAGTGTAATATTTTTTGGTCTTTTGGCTACTCATCGTATTCATTTCCGTACTTCTATGATCTGTTGAGGATGTTTCAAGTATAATATCGGAAGATGCTTATGGTAATAATTTCGAAGATGACAAAAGAAAGCTTTTACCTTGGCAGCTAACTCCTCGCAATCACTTTCCACATAAAATGACCAACACCTTAAGAGACGATTGCTTAGCTATGACATGAGTCTATATTTTTGGAGGTAATGATTCTCATAGTACACATTTATGCATCAATACTCGAAGCATTTATTCACGCTATTATTATTATGTGTGAATATATAGCAAGCAATGTTTTAATAATGTTGTCGAAGGGTTGATATTGGTGACAGCTTCTTGATAAAATGAAATATGCTTGAGCAAAAAAATAATAATAATAATAATAATAATAATTTATAAAATAACAAATGCGGTCAAATAATGATGCAATCATTATTAGCGTTTTATTTCCTTCATATAAAATCACAATTGATATAATGCATCAAATGATTGAAACACAGTGATTCGCACTCGATAGATCACAAGAAAAGTTGTTTGAATTCTGAAAATTTCTATCGATTATTAGCTTAGGGAAGAAATAATTAATACCTATAGAATCAGTTCATGCTAGTACTTATAATTTCAGCAACAATAGAATGAATTTCCCCTTGTCGCCTTGCTAGTGATTGCTGGAAAATGTTATATCAAATCAGAAGATCAACTAGTATACTACATTTTATTGCTATCATGCAGATTGATTTATCAAAAGAAAGCTTATGAGCTAAAAAGTTGAGAACATTTCTCGATCCGAACAACGGATTCATTCAGTACTGAGTTAAATTGAGTTATGCGGCAATGCCATTAGAATTACAGTTTTGTTGAAATAATGACCTAATAGTCATGGTTATGACAATATGAGGATATACAATGAAACTGGAAAAAATCATTTTCGATTAGCGATCTAATATGCTGAACAGATTAGCAAACAAACACTATAATTATAATTCTACATTAGCAAACACTATAATTCTGCATTAGTTGAAATATTTTTATTTCCGTTTTTTTTTCATGCCTATAAACGCATATTTTATTGGCGATTATTGGATGCGTTATTATGACGAATTCATCGTCGATATTACAAAGAATGAATCTCTATTTCGCTTTGATATATTATTTCTCTTTTCTCATATATTCGACAACTACTTTCATTGAAAATGAAGACAGTTAAGTGCAACAGGTATGAAAAGTCTCAAAAATGTTGAATAACAACTGAAAATAGCAATCATTAAATTTCAGAACCGCTGAAGAGCACTAGCGAATAAACTAACGTTCAAAATTGATAGTGCCGTCAACAGCGATTTTATCGAATTCAGCATCGAAGTCGCTAAATTTTGCATATTCTTTGAGATCGGCGAATGCTTTTCGAGCTTCCTCCCTATCCAGTTTTCCATTTCCATCCGCATCCGCTTTCTTGAACGCAGCCACTAAAAGTGCTGTCTTTAAAAGTTCCTAAATTATTTCTTTCAATATGTTTGAAAAGAGCAACTCATGATTTGTAATACAATAGTTCTGTCGAGAATCACACCAGTACGAATGACTCATTATCAGGTGTGCCTTAACTCGTTCCTTAGGTGTGAAAGGCGATACTGCTTCTCATCAAACTCTGAAGGTTGCAATGGAACTAGAATGGAAGAATTTTGAAGAAGCAATGGAAATATTCTTACTTTGAAGGCAATAGAATTTGGCTTTAATTCATCACGTTAATTAAATGCTTCGTTGTGGTGTTGAACCAAAATTGATTACAATGATATATGCTGCATCAAGGTTCAAAAATATGATGGTAACAAATATCGTTTAAAATAATGGTGGCCGACGCTTATTGTGCTTAAAGTATAGAAAATTTTAGAGCTCCATCTATGAATCTGAATTCTCTCAAGTCTTCGTAGTTCAATAATTCCAATAAACCTAGCAAAAATTCAGTAATTTTCAACTTACTCAATTGTTCACTAGAAGCCATAATACGATAGCTGCCGTAGAGTTGTTGAACAGTCAAACACCGAACAATACTCTACATCTGTATTTTAAAACGCTTATAAACGAAAAACTCATTGAAAGATAGCAATCGGTGAAAGGTTTGTTTGCGTCAATTGTCATATCTAGTTTCTAGTCTCATGAATAGTGAATCAATCGAATGCCATATATTCACCTCATAGAATTTTATGAATTTTTCAGTCATCATTTTTGTATATTTGTGCAATTCTTAATCGTATTAAAATGCACAATCGCTTTCAATTTCATCTCTCGTTGGTTATTTGATTTTTGTTTCAACGAATTTGAAAAGAATATTGAACATCTTCGATACTCACTTCTAATGATTTCAATAAAAAAGAAATACAAAAACAATAATGCATGAGAAATGAATTTATTATTATTGAGCGCAAGTTGGTAACAATATTACAAATATGCGATAAACAAGCATTTCTGTATAGGAACTTTGGGCGGATAGATATCAAATATTCTGCATAGTTTTATTCCTTTTTTGTTTCTGTAAAACGATATGTCGATGACGGTGCACTATGAAGCTTCTTTTAAAAAATGTTAAAAAAGCAGCAAAATTAAGTGAAAGCAAGTTCAATTTTCCTGACGTCAAATCCGTTTTGCGTTTCTTCCATTTTCTGTCGCCATTCCTAGGTTTTTCTTTTCACGTTTCTTAAGCTTGATTCTCGCTTTTTTTTCTCCTTTTTCTTCTTCTTCTCTTTTTACGCTCTCTATTGCTGCGAAATATGCACGAGAAAAAAAATGTGCAAAAAATTTCAAAATATACTTTTTCATCTATGTTTGATCTTCATGGCACAAGAGAGATTGTGCCCAAAATTTTCAGTAAACCATTATTATAGATGGTATGGCGAGAATGCCATCAGACTTACGTCTGTTCTTCGTTGTACCGAGCAGATCGTCATTCTTTCCATTCCATATGTGAATGTACTACCTTTTAAGTGTAAGCAGAAGATAATGAAGAACTTTGAGCTGAATGTACGTTCTCAATGTAGAAATGCCATACTTTAGGAGTCGGTTTAAATACTCATGCTGAAACCGCCGCCTAGCATTCATGAAGACACAAAGAAGTGTTTTTGAGGCGCTGGTGAAGAGTACTTTTTACGAAGCCTTATGATAATTGTAGAGCAGTGTCGATTCATATACACATAGCCTGAAGGCTTCTGGATGGCTCCATTGACAGCGAAAAAACAGCTGTGGATATTGAAGAAAATTTATTTCCCATAAAAAAACTGCATAAAATTCACTAAGGAAGATGAAGATGGAATTTCTAAATAAGGCAGAAAAGCGATAGAAATTGATGCTCTCATTGTGCTCGATAGCGTTTTGCATGCCTATTCATTGGCAAAATACCAGGTACATAAATGATTCAACGCACTCTTTTTCGCAGAAAATTTCGTCGAGGCAGATTTAGTGATCAGATAATCCTCACCAGTGAAATAAATCTCTAGCACCCTTTGCATGCCCTCTTTCATCATCAATAAAATTGATGACGTCATCGTATCAAGGATACAGCACGTTTCCTGTAGTTTGTATCATATCAGAAGCGCCTTTTTCTCGAAAATTTTCGTCTAAAAATTCGAATGATTCGATTTCTTACGTATAAGACGAGAAGTATTCCGATAGATAAGGTTGATTTTCGCATCGATATTTCCTTTACCGACTGTTTAGTTTCAACGGTGATCGTTGGGGGTATAAATCATTGGACGCATCATGTTGACCTTCACTTAATATTTTTGCGGTATTCGGTGGTGAATTATCGCTTATAATGAATCGACTTGATCAATTCAATGTGTTATTACGTTAATAAAGCGCCATTTTCAAAAGAGTTCGAATTTAGTTTTTTGAATTCAATTCAATTTTTTAAAAGAATTCAAAAGAATAAAATGTATTCAAAACACCTGACATCTCTGATACCAAACAGTGCGATTCGTTCATTGACCATTCATGGAAAAAAAATTACTTCTAATTGAGGAATATAAATTCTGATGAAAATCGCCTTCAAACTGCAGGATACTATTAAATGCATATTTAAATAAGATTCAAAATTATATTTAAACTACAAGATTATACCTTCAAAAATAAGAGTTTAATATTAACGATGCGCTTAAGGGAATGCCGAAAATGCTCCCTACTATATCAATTTGAGGTTGCTCCTCGTTAACCCTATTTTTGCAGGATGCTGTTGATGCTCATTTACAAAGTTGGAAAGCGCATTATGAGCGAATCATGTCCATGCATATATATAAATATATAGGATTACTTCCTATAGTAACTTCAAGTTTGGTTTAATAGCTTTGACTGTTATCATGGAAGCTTCGAGATGCCCAAAAATTCACACGCATTCTTAGCTAATCACGTTTTACGCTAGCTGGCATCTTGATCGTTGATCGTCTTTGGAAAGTCATTTTTTGGAAATTCGATTCACCTAAAACACAGTCCTTTCCAAGAAGTTTCTTTTAGCACAATGATCGGCTAAAATTTAAATGCATTCTGACATGCCTCTTATCGTTTACGCAACACCTCATGCAATTATTTCGTTTGACGATGAAATTATAAAATTTCATATCGTGCCAATCGTTTTTATACGCATTAATCTTTTCGGGAAGTTGCAGTTAACTTCTCGATTACAGTTGCAGCTTATCTGCAAGAATCTTATCTATTCCATCAAAAACTTTTTAAAGCGAAAATTTCAGATGAGGCACTCGTTACAGAAAAAAAGAAAACGCTAATACTTTCATGATCAACACTGTTATTTATAGATATGAATAAAAATATGCATCTTATGGCAGTTGGAGATGTAACATGTAAAAAATATGTCGACATTAAAACCGAAAGAATTCCCTATTTTTACAGGAAATAAGAGAATGCTGGGAAGACGTAAAGCCATTAATTGAATAAGCATATTTAGGGAATATTTATTCATTCATTTTTATTTATTTTTTTATTTATTCATTCGTTTATTTATTCACTTATTTATTTGCCCATTTATTTACTCATTTATGTATATATTGTTATTGTATAATTATACATATAATATATAAGCATAGATAACACAGTAACCTTGTAGAATTGCAATTTCTATACCTATAGCGATAAGAAAGCAAGCTGCAGATGTAAGATCGCGTAAGGGACATCCCAGTTGTTACACACGTAAATGCACCTAAATAACAAATTATAGGTTTCGGTAGCAATCGCAATCCTTAGGAAGCTTCAACTCCTACATATTACGAATATTTTCAACTCTCATAGCTAGTCGTCTTCAGCCAAGTAATCTCTAGTCGAATTTTTGTAAACAACCATTTACTGTATCATTATACTGCGTTCTGTTATGGCGCATCGTTATATGCCACACTGTTATGGCATATGCTGCTACATAGTTATGCTATGTAATAATATGTGAAAAATATTTCATATATACACGTTTATATACAATGAAGAGGAAATATTACAAAGATTCGTCGGGCATACTTCCATACATCAATCGTACATCACAATTAATAAGTTTGCATTTACATAGAACAATGACGATTAGTGGCACAAAGTAGAGTCCAATACTCCAACGATAAAGGAGGTACGACCAAAAATTCTTGAATGAATAGAGCTGACTTAACGCTGCCACTGAAATGCAAAAATTTTAAAGCATATCTTCATTTATTGTATTTGAAATGTTGATAAAATAGGTGATAATGGAATAGAGCTGATATAGGAAAATTAAAGTGAGGAATTAATGGCGTGAAAATATTTCATACTCAAAGGATGTAAATGTTTTCACCAGATGACTATGGACCTTTTCTTTATAAAACAGAAACAGATCAAAATTACTGTCCTGCTTCTTGAAGACGACTAACAGTCGAAAAACCACAAAAACTGAAGATGTAGCAATGAAGTTTGCCAGGATGGTTGGTCAGTGAAGATAAAAGGCGGCTAATTGTAAGAAAAAAAAATATCCCACCACAATAAGTGCAAAATTTCGTTGAAAACTACATTCGTATTCGGTTACGCGTATAGTTTCTCCTTAAATTCAAATTACGAGACGCTTAATCCAATTGAGTGCCAAGACTTGCTAACGATATGAATATATAACACTAAAATATTCAAAACCTAATTCTACTCATGTTCAAAAAAATTACGCATAATAAAAACTAATATTTCGCTTAAATTTTATTGCATCATCGTAAAAATTACGCTGTAAATTTTTCCGACTTTTTGACAATAAAGGTGAAAATAATCTAACAAAACGGAAGCATTTATGCAGGAAAACCACTGAAGCATAAACTTTCATATGATTAGGACGGCAAATTGCAATTTATCACTTTCTCAGATTATTTTAATTCATGTGTTTATAAATGCTTAATAGTTTTTGTTCTACTAAAATTTGCTTAAATTCTCTATTTCATAAACCAGAAAGCTATTCAATCAACAAAATCGAATAAAAGTTAGCCCTTGCAGAAATAAAGTATAACCTGTAATCGAGTCACTATTGATGAGATCAGCAGAAACTGAAGCGGATGAAGCATCAGCAGTCGACTGGCTTCTCGAGAAACCCCTCGTATCGCATTGTGCAGTGGAATATGCAACATGGCTAAATATCGCTAGCGCAACTAGCAATAATTGAAGAAGGCGTTGCATTGCATCTGCAAAAAAAAATGCAATGCAGCGCATTATGCAACAACCAATGCAATGCAATGCAATGCAATATGCAACAACATAGCTAAACGTGAAATAATATTAAGAAATAATGAAGCAATAATGTTGCTTTCTATAGCTTCGAAGAAATATAGAATCAAATATGCAATGAAACCTCATCAAAACCACTTAACAGTGAGGTTGGCTCCTATCGCTCATCTGTTGCTGAGTTTTATAAGATTACTCGAAGCGGCGCATTTGAAGCGAAAGAAAAAAAACTAGACGATAACACTTATGCAGGATGGTGTGGACATTTGTGGATATTGGTGGATGATGTGGATATGACATGCATCAACTGTGCAAATGGTAATTAATAAATGCGAATGTCAAAAGATAAAAATACCCACATTTTTTTTCTATCATAAATTTTTCCCAAATAAAAAAAGCTAAATGAAATGGAGTTTTAATTAGTGAAACTTTGACGTCGATATAGATTACTTCATAGATAAACAAGAATGAAAAATAATCCAATAAATAATCAAAATATCTCAAAATTCATCTTTTCGTTTTCAATATTAAACGATAGTCATTAGTAAACAATTAGCCATTTTTATTACCTATACTGATGATCTAAGAAAACATACCAGAAGAGATAAGTATAAAATAATTTTTTTTTCGACCAATTAAAATATTCTAATATTCACTCATTTATTGTGTACTATCAACCAAGATTTATAAACAGTTTTACTGAGATTTTTCGAAGTGCACCTCCACTCAAAAAAATTACTTCATACTATACTTACCTCTTTTCTACTTTTACTTCAAACTAATTGTAAATAATAAGAGTAACAATAACCCATTATATTAAACCTATACATTTGAATGATAAACAATTAAATGAGCTTACTCGATGAATAATTCGGCTTGCTAAAGTAGTAGTATTATATGGAAAGTGATAAGGAGAAGCAATACTCACACACAGGTGTTCTAATGTACTTAATAAGCAATGTTGGCATACATCAACAATTCTTTTAAAGCAATGAAGAAATTGGAACAAAATGTCAACGAATGACCTCGATTCGTTATGATCAACTAAACCTGAGGTCATCGACGTTAACCAAAAAATCACTTGAATGTCATCGAACGAATCTCTCAATAAATCAAGGAAAAACTAACACTCTAATCTCGGATGCAAAAAAGATGAAGTAAATGAATATGACCATGGTATTTATTTTCGAAAAATGTAAGGGTTTATAGTACATGGAGGAGTCAATAAAATTCATCACACGCTTATTTTTGTGTGAGAAACACAAAAATTGATAATATGCCCAATGTTTTATTTGGGGAGTTATTTAGGACTGACGTATATACGTATAGAAACATTAGACGTTGCAGCCGTGCACATGAAATTATAGGCGTTCAGTGAATGAACTTGAAGAAAGTGGGCGAATAAGCGCAAAATTGGTTGATTTAAGACCGATCGATAAAACGAATTTGCTCGAAACGCATGTGCTTTATTATCGAATAACCCACTACTCACTAGGGAATCGACAAATGATGTGCAATTTATAACGAGTGAATGATTCTCATATTCATTGTTTGAAATTATGAATAAACGAATCCATTATATAAATATAAAATATCACATTTCGCGCATATATATATTGTAGGAAATATAATATTTCATTGCAATAAGGTTGAAAAATTTTTTGAATACGAGAAAATAAAGGATCTCTTCCGAAGAGGGAAATATCACCTGAAAATGTGACAGAATAGAGAATCGTTCTGATTAGAATATTGTCACCTTGAAATAAAGAACATAAAATCCCTCTTGAGTTAGAAAAATTCATTCTATAAACTTAAAGGAGCAAAACACTCGAAGTTTCAATTTGAAGAAAGGCAGCAAGAATTTACACAATCCTTCTTTTTTTATTTTAGTGAAATGAAGTGGCATTCGGAGGCACACATTCAAAGAAGTTCCTCAAAACATAGTCTCTTCCAAATAAAAAAAAAAACTACCGATAAATCGAAAGTTCAGCACGTTTTATGAGGAAATTATGTATTGAATATTTACAATTTTCAAGAATATAGCTAAAATAAAGTTTAGCGTAGGAAATTATTGCAAATACTAGAAATATTGGATAAAATATTAAATAAGTAATGAACATTATGAATCACAGCTGAGTATAGATGATTTATGCTACTGAATTAATGCATTTTTCCTTTTACATATTGACAGAGCGGTCGTTCACTGAAAATATTCGTCTGTTTAAACGGGCCGGAAATCAAGAAATTTTAGCTGCAGCATTAAAACGATCAACGAATGCTGTATTATTCATATTGAAAGAGACATCAATAAAAGAATTTCTCATTATTAATATGCAAATATATCCCTTTAAACGATGTTATGTAGTTAATGCATTAGCAGTTTCCGTTTTCTAAGCATAAACGCCACTGATATGGAAAGTGATAAAGGAATATCAAAATCAAACATATTTTTCTATGACGTATCAAACTGCATCAAGCTAAATTTAAAACTAAGCAGAAAAGAATGCTAAGAAGGTTCATAAAATGGCCCCCTACTCTCATAACATTTTAGCCTTGCAAGCCAACCGATTTCATAAATGAAGAAAACAATCGCAAAACATTCAGTAATGCACTCCTGCAGACATCACAATAATAGAAAATCGAGAAATTCGTTTTTGAACTTCATTCAACTGTAAATAGAATAAAAATTAAATTCTAGATTCTAGGCATCTTTAATTGTCAACAATTAAAGCAAATAGCAAAGAAACAACGACGGGTTATCTTATGGTACCTCGCCACAGCCTTTAGCTTTTCCAAGTTAAAAGCTCCCAAGAGAAAAGAAGGTTTATACACACGCATACATCTGCACTGAATACAGTGTCACTATAAGATGCATTTGTGAGTGCTTTTAAAAGAACGAAAAAAAGCAATTTGTGCTTTTTAGACGAGTAATTTTGCTCAGTGAAGAACAAACGTTATAAAAAGAAACACGGAACTACTCTGCACTCAACGAAATACAACAAATATTGTTTGACCAACAAACATCACAATGATATAAGCAAATAATTTTGATGCATTTTACAATCACATTATTGCAACCAGTTCTGATAAGCATACAACGACGATATTGATCTTAGCGCAAACAAAGATAAAGAATAAAAAAGCCGATCAAATTTGGAAATGAAAAAGAATAAAATTTATTAAACGAATGAAGAGGTTAAGAGATGACTTCCGACGCTGATATCGATCGATAAATATGAAGCCGTTTAAATTAGATTAAAAATTCAATTAATCTGAAAAAAGCTATGCAATCATCGCTTTCCAATGAAAGATAAAAAATACCTTTGAATAATGCTCGTAAATATTTCCTACGTATGTAGACAATGTCTTATTTCATTATTATATATAAATTCTAAAAAATATCGGTTTTTTGCGTTATTTCAGTGGATAGCCGTAAAATTACCATAAAATAGACATAAAATATCAGTGATCGTCATAAATTTGCCACTTTTAAAAAATATCGGCATATTTTAGTATGAATGAGAAAATGCAATAGAACGAGTAATTGAATGCCTCTATATTAGGTGTGTTTCAGAAATGGGCTCAGATAAAAACGGAAGCGAACAGTAAAAAACTCCGTTCTCATGAAAGCTTGTACGTATATCAAAGTTGTTTTTAAAAACAACTCAATATTCCCCGTTGGATTTTTATTTTAAACCTTTTGTGAGATTTGCACCTCTCAAAATGGAAATTGCCTTTTATGAAAGAATCTTCACTTGCAGTGAGGGTTTCCAAGTGTGAAGCAGTGCCAGGGTACCGATTTGTCAGATAACTAGAATGCAAAAAAAAAAAAACGCATGTACGTCAAATATTTTAACAAACATTTCCAATTTTCACTCAAAAATGCCTAATTTCATCAACGAATTATTTCGCAAACTATGCGCTTCATTTATTGAAATTGACATGTCATGTCAAAGTATTTTTAGACTCTTGTTAACAAATAATTATCTGACCTTAGAACTTTCACTTTCGCATCAACTTTAATATGAGAGATTTTGTGCGAAAGCAGAAATTAATTCAGCCGATAGAACAACAGATCGGAAAAAAATGAAATTGGAAATTAGAGGAAGTACTATGATCTGAACTCAAATCTTTTAATTTTCTGATGAAAATACTTACCTACTAAGCTATCATTCACCAACAATTCCTTCAGTTGCTTCTATACCGATGAGGGTTCTAGGCTGCATTTCTTAAGTTGTTTAGCGCAACTTCAAAAGCACAGCAAGAGTTCTCATGGGTAGTTTTCGTTGGGGGAATTTTCTTCTACTCAGAGGCGCATCTATTGATAATTCGGTTGCCCCGAAAGAAGTGGTATAAGTCGTCGAAAACCGAATAGATTGGTGTGACCCATCAAACCGGTTGTGTTTGACTTGGCATCAGTCTATACAACGAACGTCCAATTCTTTTTGAGCGATAAAAAAACAAAAACAACTATAGAAAAAATGGGCGAAGTGAGCGAAAATCATTCGATGAGAACGAAATATCGTCCCCTTAATATGAATTCAATGAATCATTTGCACAATGGTTAGAAAAAATTTGCACAATGGTTCAATGGAAACCAAATAAGCTTCGCTGTTAAATTCAAGTTAAAGATCCGTCCAAGTATTATTTGTTGCGCATCTTAGATGATAAGATAAAACTCAACAAAACGAATAGAACTCTGCTAGTCAACCGGTTACTTCGTTCACTTGGAAAAACAAAAGTCGATGGTTCAAGTTCTACACACATAGAAATAGCATCTTTTCAGCAATAAATTTAAATCTTCATATAAATATATCAGAGAAAAATATTTATATGGGTTTAAAATCTAGAAATGCCAAATAGTCCGTCCACCGTATGAAAGACTGACCAATATTTAAGGATATTACTGATTAAATTGTTCCCCCATGTTCAATGGAACGCATAATTGCCAAGTAGAAACAGTGACAACAATCGCGTAACAGCAATAACCAATGAAACGGACATTAAACGATCATACAACATCACTGTGCCTATGGACGAAGATTGCAAAGGGAAGATGTTGGCAATGCTGATCAAAACCATTCAGTTAGAAACTTTAGTCGTTCAGTTTATAAACACCTCTCTTGTCGTGTTTAAGCTGTTCAAATTGCTGTTGTAAAAATCAATTACTTCATAGTCAATTTAAGAAATTGCCCAATTGAAAGTAATTAATATGAAGTTTTTAGTACAAAAATAAAAAGTACAGAAATTTACTGCAACTTTTTTGTGACTATCAAAGAAATGATGGAATTTTGGCAGAAAATTTAAGTTAGAAACCAGTGGGAACTCCACAACCCTTACAATTTTTCACTCGTCGAATATCTCGAGAATTTTCGAATAAAAAAGCCAAAAAATATTCTGTTAGACTATTTTGGGATAAAAATTTATAATGTGCGTAATTTGTGAGTAATTGAAGTACCAATGACCTTAAACTAGGACGATTAATGCGTACATCTTCTCGCAAGCGAATCGCCCCAAATTCGATGCCTATTTTCACATCAAATGCCAAATTAGAAACCAATTGATAAATGACGGTAAGGAATTACAGTGGAATTAATCGCAACAACGAGCAAATAATTCATCTTAATTAGCATCGTTCATAGAAATTTAACCGCATTATGGGTGGGAAAAAATCATTTTAATGACTTTGGCGATTTCTTATTAAGGATGGATTAATTGAGGTGATATACTTATAATCAAAAATTCACAAAACATCATATAACTTACAAACGATATCCCTTTAACCCCCTCCACCTCCCCTCGTTCCTCCGCCCATCCCTTTTTTGAAATTACTAACTCATAAGAAAGCGTCCACGAAAAACTAATTGTCACTAAGAAAAAAGAACAACCATGTATGCAGAATCTTGTTTTTGAAGTAAATACTGAGTTTTATTTATTTAAAAAAAAAACAATTTTGCATCAACTATACAAAAATTTGTTGTTCTGTATGCGCGACAAAAAACCTTCACTGTCGATAGTTTTTGCATCGTTTCATACAAAATTTGACAATTGCACTTCAAATTTTCAATGTTCGATGTGAAAGCAATAAATATGCAAATGAATTTTTTTTTCTTTCTCAAAATAATAAATTCGAATGTAAATGTCTAACATACAGAAGCTTATAAAATAATATCAGTTTACGATAGAAATGTACCCCCCCCCCCCAACCATAGACAACATCAAATTATAGTGTGTGATCTACTCGACTGAGCGTATCGCGCAAATCCGATCACCTCGGCAATGATGATTCCCATGAGATATATCAACGTTCACTGGTCTATTTATTAAACTTCTTACTGAACTTTTACTAACGCTAATGAAGAGAATGATTACCTAAAATTCCCGATATAATTACTAAAGTTGGCTTATTGCCTCTTCATATTCTGGTTCACCGAGACGTCACGTATTTGTGAATTATTATTAAGAGATTTATTTCAATAGATATTCTATTAATTTGGTAATTTTTATGCATTTTTGAAAGTCTCTGCGGTTCTAGAATGGCAGTGCAGCAAATTGCGCCCATATAACATGCTTATCGCTCTGTCTGATAGTTTTAACTTAGAAAACACTAAAATTAGACTATTGGAAATTGATGGGTATCATGCATTCGGTGAGTTAGCTTCTTACACGAACCTTAGCCTAATCTATAAGCTTTGAGAGGAATTATAGATATTGAAATGTGGACCTGATCGACCTTGGACCTCGTCGACCTCTTATTTTGTACTATTGTGGTGGCGGAAAAAAAATGAACTAGTTGTGGAATTTTTGCACTACGTAAACGCAATCGTGCTAATCAATTAAATATAGATGCACTATTGCTCATTCTTTGTTATTCGTTGCCTTACTTAGCTATTCACTGTCAAGTGCGCAAAGATATTTGCAATGCATCCATCAGCTAGCTCCTCTTGCGTTATTGAATGCGATTGCAAAAAATGCAATTTAAATGAATCAAAAAATGCAAAAAAGAAAAAAAAATGCGATGAATAAGTCAGCACGACAACGGCCCCCATCAAACGGTGTGATTCAAAACATTTTGCAACGATGCAAATAAAAACATTCAGAGCTAACGAGACGCTCCTGTTCTCAAAATATGGAATATCGTTAAACGATGTACAGCCCGATAAAGAATTGCATTAAACAAGAACGTGAACAAGGATCGTCAATGAGTTAATATGGCTTATGAGGATAGTTGAGAGCCTCATGATGGATCGTAAAGTCTAATCTTCTAGCAACTTCATCCATGGTCTTCTCGACTTATCGATCTAGCCATCAATCAGCTCTGTCCTTGATTTCACTCACTTGCCTACTAAGTTAATCTTTCACTCATCTCCTCTCTTTGTTATTTCTAATGAAAACTTCTTTTCTTTTTAAGCTAAACTAGCAACAATCTCGAAATACTAATCGTCATTGATAAACATCACGATTTCCTTTATAATTGCACGAGAGTACTTTTCAACTTTATCACTTGTTTAGAGACCTCGAAAGCATGAAATGCATTACGAGGTCGATGTGAAATGATTAAAGCCGGAAAGCACTTAAAAGCCTCACTATCATGGAATGTTCGAGAAAGCTAAACGTTATATAGCACAGCGTTACAGAGATTACGAAAAAAAACGAGACATCCCAAGAAAATATTCTATAAATATCATCGGATTTTTGGTGCGCTTTTCGCACATTTTCCTTTGCATTTTCATATCTTTCACATGAAAAGCATAGAAACAACATAAATTACAGTATTTTTTATGATGCAAAATGCAAGAATATTAAATAAATTACTAAAATTTTCTCACAATGTGTTCAAATTTTTTCTACATTATTAGCAATTTTTTCCAAAAAGTACTCATATTTTTAGTATAACTGAATTTTCCGCAAGATATGCGCAGATTTTTCGTCATTGGATTTTTCTTTATACAATGAATTACGTCCCTCATTTTCCTCAAGAATTTGCATGCTTATTTACATATTTAATCTACTGCTTGAGGCTAACAATTAGTTTATCTCAGATTCATCAAATAATTCGTATAATGTTTTATTCTCTCAACTTTCAATATTTTCTGCTATATTTCGTGTGTTTTTTGGCTATTTTTTAGTGCAATTTTGAGTCATAGTTACTGCAATTACTGCTGTAATTTTAACTGCAGTTTAGCATTCTTTAAATCCTATCTGGACTATTAAAAAAACCTATATGAACTATCAATAGGTAGCATCTATAATCCAAGCTCAATTATCAAGAATGGTAATGGTCATCAAGCAATTACATAAGCAAAACAACTAAAATAGTCGAACAATGAAGAAAAAACACCGATTCGCTTGCCGCTGCAAGCGAAGAAGTGAGTAACGGTGAACACCGTTCTACACACAAAGCAATTGAACGGTTGAGCAAAGTAAATGCGACGCCTGTTGTATTAACCTTCAACGAAGTTTTCAGAGTGCATTTAAATCGAAGGTCAACATTTTTGACTGAACATAGGGCCCTCGTTTACACACCTATTCGCAAAGGTATGTGCAATCAATCGTTAGCATGCCATTGTTGAATTATGACTTATGATCGATAAATTTTCAACAATTTTCAGGAATGACCGTGAAAGAGAGGGAAAAGAGGAGGGGGGAAAGGGGGAGTTGAGCACCCAAGCGACTTTAGCCGCCATAGAGAATGCAGACAAAGTACCCATTACGTACAGCACAACAACTTTTTTCACCTATTACTGCGCAAGCTTTCACATAAACTTTATTCCTTCCAATGCGCGTTCACTGGTAGGAGAGGGAGGGAGAAGGATCGTGCTATGTGAAGATGGGGTTTGATGTTTACGTGAAAACGACTAAAACCGGTCAGCTTTTGCAATCACCTGGAAGAACGTAAAAATCATGAAATATTGCGTGCATGACGCTAGTCACATACCATTTTGCGGTAAGGCTGCAAAAGAGGATAGAAATATTTCTTATTTTTTGCCTATCACGTTATCAAAGACCTCACAGACAGTATTAGCTCGTAAATACTGAGAGTGTGCCCTTTAGATTCTGCAGATGAAATAGAAGGAAGAGAGTAAATCATCAAGCTAACAAAAGTAAATGGCGCTCTGTGTATAGGTGGGGGAGATAATATGAAATGGAATCATGAATTTATCTGTCAGCAATATTCGTCGTGAATAACTGAGATACAAGTGACACTAAAAATTTTTTAATTAAAGTGCCACTGACCACACTATAAGCAAAAAAAAATCCTTTGCAGCGCACGACCAGCACAAAACAACATCCTACAAAGACAACAAGCAAATATTTTATAGAATAGCAACCGCAAAAGGCAAAGAATTTGCTTTCGGATGTTCGCAGTACTATATATAGGTTGGCGACAAATATAACCTAATGGTGACCAACATCGAGAAATGATGAAATTTCGAATGAAAGGAGCTATGTGTGAATCCCCTATGAGACCAACCGATTACATAAATGCTCAAAAATGAGAACACTTCATAACGTATGTCTTCGAGGAAACGATCGGCGCGTGTATAATTTCTGGAAACTGATCGGCCGTCTCGAATGATTGCCAGTCTAAAGAAGTGCACGAGTATAGAAGAGGAGCCTATATTCCTCTTACCAATTTAACTAATCATATGAAATGATGAATAATAAAACGTGCTTGACAATCAATTCATAGTTCACTTGCTTCCGAAAAAAGATTTTTTTTTGCTTCTTACGATTCGATCACTATAAAATGGAAGTCGGATCGATTAAAAATGTATTTAAAATTTTGGACGCGTTTAGACGTGTACAAATATTTTCGAAGTTGACGATCAACTCAAATATTGCGATTGTTTATCTTTATACCTTTAGATTGAGAGTCAACATTTTTCGTAGGTAAAATATATCATACCTTAAAGCATGTCTTACCATCTTGTCTGACATAATTTTTCACTTATTCTTAGACAGAAATTTTTAAAGCAACTCGTTGAAAATCTACTTTTGAAGTTCCCTTGAATCGAGAATTCCTTTTTTGGAGCTAAACAAAGATTGTCATCTCTCACCAATAAAAAGTTCCCTTTGTTAAAGAGAAGCTAAGTAAAAAGTTTATCTCATACGACTAGCATAAAGGTAAAATTATCATTGTGATAAGTAAAATGATAGAGATTTATTAGAAATATATCAATAAGACGATAAGAATACTATGAATTCAAATGTTCTGATAATAGATGAATGAAAAATCAGTCAAATGAAAATGCATAGAAATGAATGATTGTGCTATTTGAAGAAGAGAAACGAAACTTGAAAAGTGGTCAAACTAGTTGATGATCTAATGCACATTTTATGAAGCTTCCAAACTTTTTAACGTCAAGTTTAGTGATCATATGCTCGCCCCAGATTATTTCCTCATCTCAAACCAGTTCGCATAAATTAACTCGAAAATTCGGCAGAAAGATGTCTATTTTCCTCAAATTTTATCTAATTTTAATACAATTTTAGAAGTAAGGAAATTATTCACATTCAAATTTAATGTCAGAGAAGGCATCAATTGTTATTTAGAAAAGACGCCGACAAGAATAAAAACGGCGCCCTTTCACAAGGGATTTCATGCATTTTTATTGGATTTTTTTTTTTTTTTGCGAAAGACATATCATATTTGAAGGTCCCATGAGAGATGCGAAGCGGAAAAAAATTTTTTAACGTTTAAAAAAAAGAGTATTTCCGGTCTATACGTCGCCTTTTTATATTTCGATACACAGCGCGCCAATGACGATAAAATTCTACGAATATAAGTTATGACGGTCTTCCAAACCAAATTTGTTTCCATTTGATCACCATTTACGTTTATTACGGCCGCACAAAGTGTTAAAAACGCATGCACTGAATTTTTCTCACATAAGCGGTTTCCTGTAGAAAAAAAAACGAATTTTCAGAGAAAGATTTGAAATTTCGTCTGAAAATTCGTTGATTGGAAAAGAAATATGCAAGAATTTACATCGCTTTTCACAACTGAAAAATTTCTGTTGTATTTATGAAAAAAAACGACTATTAAGGCTTATCAAAAGAAGTTGACGTAATAGATCTTTCGGCAAATTTCACTCATCGAGCCGAGTCATTTGACAAACTCTCAACAAATAATAAAAAAAATGCTAAAGCATGCTCATCTTTTCATCGAATATAAGTTGTGAGGAACAAATCTTCCACAGGAAAAAAAAAACAAGAAAACAAAAAACAAAAAAAAAACAAATCCAATTTTATGTATTATCGCAGATTTGCGTTGTGAAACGTTTTTTAGATAAAATTTCGTATGCGTGTATATTCGTCTAGTTATTTCTCTCTTTCCCCTTAGGGTTAATTTCAATTCGGGGACTACTGAAATTCAAAACTGCAAAACTTGATGTTGTGAGATGCATTTCAGAACGAAAGCCCATTCTTAAATTTTATGCGCCAATGTTGGAAAGAACTGTAGAGTAGTCGAACGCAACAAAAAGTTCACCAATCGCTCTGCGCACGGACTTGTATCACCTAATACCAATCGGGTGGCAAAAACAGTGACCGAATAGCGACAAATTTTTACGAGCGACTGGATTCGATGGATTATGAATGCACTATTTAGCATATATAATTGTCTACTGGTAGCGTATATAGAGGATAGGTGGAGTGAGTGGGATGTAGAACAGGATATTATTTCAGCTTTTCTGGCACCTTTTTCGGCTCGCTCTAATTCTAACAGACACTGAATGAAACCTCAAATGATGTGAATCAAAAGCCGAATGGTCGCAAAACAACTGCAAAAAATTCTTTTTCAGTTCTAATTGCTCAAAATCCTTCAAGAAGTTAACGAACGAATAAACCCAAAAATTCGATATGAGGGATCACCCTGTGGCAGAGATTATACCCACAAATTCCCAGAACTCTTGCCTGAGTTACCCTAAAGTCAAATTAGCGGGGCAGACGTATACATTCACAAAGAAACACACAAAGACGCGCACAAATACGACTTAGGCAACACATGAGAATAGCAAAATCTACAATTTCGACGCACGCTATATTGCATAATAGAATCGACTCGATGCGAAACAACAAATCTGACACAACGCGACTATAAACTAGAATAGCATACGTCCATGCCATAACATGTTTACGAATGCACAAATGCATCAACAGAACGTATAAAGTCGTCACGATGATGCAATGAAGCTAATGGATTCGATATCGTTGTTGACATTATGGAAGTGGAAACCATCGATCTTCAATAGAATCCATAGATAGAGGCATATCATTACACATATAGCAGATAAAAATCCACCAACAAATTCAACCACACACTTCCGGCAATCGAGAATATTCGCATTGTGGGATGCTTGCTGTGATTTGTATTGGTCGGAAAAGGAAGTAAAAAAAGAGTGTTGTCTTCAGTAATACTTTCAAACTAAAGAAGAAGTAAAAATGAAATTAAAAAACAATGGAGATATTGCAATAAAGGGGATTCCGGTTGCATGGAGTAAAAAATGTCTACGTAATACTTTATACTACGCACATTAACCTGTAAAGTAATCGCAATAAAAAGTGTTATTATCGTTGACGTGAATCATTATTTTTTTAATTTCCTCCCTTTGCCATTTATATCACGGAATGATGACGTAAATCCATTAGGTTGTGCGCGAACAAGTTTTATAGGCCTATTGAGTTGAGCACGACAGCGTCCTACTATATTTTAAGCGATAAAATGATGTAATATCTGCAATTACCTGCAGCATATCTGAACGAAATATATAAAACTTATATAGCTCGTGCTATACTTTATATAATAATTATATAGTTTGCATTATAGGCACGGAGATTAGGATTTTATATATCCAATTTTAGCTAGGAATTATGGAATTCGATTCACTTGTGAATACGCTTTACAAGCGTAAATTTGCAACGCATATGTAAACTGTTTTTGCAAGAAAGAAAAATTTCCGGTGGGAATTTGAATTTGAATATTCGGAAGTGGATAGTTTGGTGCATATAATGCATAACATGTATTTACTTTCATTTACTTACTTTACCAACATATAAAGTAATAGACTCCTATACATTCATCCAAATTGACCTACAAATAGATCAGGCAAGTAAATATTTAAATTTAACAAAATATACTGGTACTTAACGAGAAGAGGTTTTTTTTTCATTTCAACACAATAGAGTTGGGAAAATCTTTTGTTAGAGACTTGGGTAGGCGGTTTAATCAATCAAAATATAAAAATACTATTTCATATATTTTATTACATCTTAGTAATATATGAAGATGGATGGACTCGTTTATGAAGACAAACTTAGTTTTAGTTCGAGCATACCGATGATGTTGAAAAATATTCCGAGCTTATATCCGCTAAACATCGCTTTAAAATGGAACAATAGAATGAATCTCGAATTCTAACTTTTCATACGTCTAGTAACTCGAGAATTCGTGTTTCCTTATTGCGGCAATTCAAATCATAAAAGTTTCGTTAAGCCGCCAATAAAACTAGAAAGGGAATTAATGTATAGAATAACGTGAGTTTTCTGGTTTTTTTTAATGTACAGGGTTTTCAGTTCGTTTCAGTGTTTTTGACCAAATCTCCACGTCATTTGTGCTTTATTGCCGTTTCATTGCGCGCCTCATTTTTCGAAGATAAATTCACGACTGATCACTCGATTCTCAAATTACTTGCTACGAGAGCAGAATGTATTGAAATCTATGTCAATAGAAGGTTAACTTCAATCTTTTTAAAGTGATCACATTCTCATAAATATGGTTATATATATTTTAAAAAATAGGAACCGAACATACAATGCGGAACATGTTTTCCCGTTACAATGCACAATTAATCATTGATATATTACAGCATAAAAATTTAACGACGAGTATAACGAATAGGAAGCGCATTTCCTCTATAAAAATACACCTGCTTAAATTCAACGATCATTAAGCGCTATAAAAATACGAAAGCGTTCAAAGAACAAAGAAGGCGCTATGCTAGTGATAAACACATAGTTCGTGCATTCAAGCTATCTTTCTTCGATGAGGGGCTATGTTCAAAAATGCTCCCACTGACACCACACACAAATGACTCTTAGAAAAAGAAAATGGAAAAAATTGAAGCTGTCAATATGAATTTTCAACAATTGTGCATATATTCAATGCCTCTGAGATGTGTTACCCGAGTGCAGCTGGCAGCAACCGCTAAACTAGGGATTAAAGAATATTTCAAAATACGAATGAGACTATTTGTATATCGACCTTAAGCAATAAAAGAAACTCTAATAAAATCAATCCCTCCAAGTCAATTTCATCGGCAATGAGTGAGCGAAGTTCGAATGAAGAGTGAAGAGAAGTTCAAATGAAATCTTGCTTGGGTCTGAGTTTTTGGAAAAATTGCCAATTTTGGTAAACACTACCCAAACAAAAAAACTGTAGATTTATAGAAAAATTTGTATTCCAATTCATGGTGACATCACCATGCATTCATTTTTTTAAAAAGGGATTTTCGCATATACACATATACACAGATTGTGCGTGTGCAAATAAGCTCATGCTCACACATATACGCATGCACAGATACATTCGCACATATTCACACCTGTGCAAACACATGCACACGCCTACGAACACATAGGTGATCTCGTGATCTCTATTCATCTCTTTTTATCACTGCCTCTTCGAGAAAATACGAAACTTTTTGAATCAGTCAAAATATTTGAGTTTGAAATGCTGATAAATTCAAGTATTCTTTCGTTAACAGAGAAGCCTAATTCTCGATGAAAATAGTAAATGTGACAGACATTTTTTGAGATGACTGGATGTAAGATAAGATTAAAGGTTTGTTACATGCTGAGAAAATGTGTTATTATAAACATGTGTTATAACAAATAAGTTTTATAGTGAATATATGTTACTGCAAATAGTGAATGAAAACAATTTTTAAACAATATATGGAAAAGTCAGCGGAAATATATATTCAGAGATGGTATAAAATACACTTGCTAGCGAGCATTATTCAATTCACTGCTATTCAGGACTAGCATACCTTCAATTGAGCGAATATCCGTCTATTGCCACACGTTTCTCCTATGCAAAAAATATTTTTATTAAGATAATTTTCAAACGAATATTTAAGCGATTTAATACGACGCTTAAATTGACTATTTAAAAACTGATATCGAATTTGGTAAATAATTGAGGTTATTTATATGATGGAGAGCAGCATCACACAAGATGGTGGTTTTGAGGATGACGGAAAGCGCAAATGAATCGACCCACTAGATTATTGCAGCCACTGTGCACAACTAACACACTGCATCGTACCTAATTATTTGCAATTGCGCATTCGCATCGTGATTGACCCACTATGCGCATAATATAAAAGGGATTTAGTCGGAAAACACTCCACACGGGGAGAGCGGCAAAAATTATCCCATTCGTAGAAATATAGTAGCAGAAATTGACGGTAGGGGAAGGGGTAGGGGAGGGAAGGCAGGCAAGGGAGTTGGAAAAGGTTCGGTGGCTCTGACCTTTCTCTTAAACGTATTGTTACAAATTTTTATTTTACAAATCCCTTGGTGGATTGAACTGCGAGAAAAATTTTGAAACATTCTTTAGATCATTATGGTTATCGAAATGTTTGCTCTAAATGCACAAAAAACTTTTCATTTCCTCTACAAACAATTTACGGAATTTCAGAATGAAGACCCCTAATCGATTTTCACTATTCATCTCTCTTTAACCAAAAGATGACCTATGTGCTTCGCAATCTTCACATTTTATTCTCAGTAGATTCTGTCAGGGCAACGTCGTGCAAATGAGCGATGGATGCTACCTTGCGAGGTGTACTACCTTTAGGGCTTACACAGCTGTTAACACAGTAATTTTTCATTGGCGTTAGCTGATCGCGCTCAATCTATGTTGATGAGTGAATATTCATAACGATTCATGGTTATAAATATTAAAACGTTAGAGAAATAATGGCGCTACGGTTTTAAAAATCTTTTATTAGGTTATCGTAATTCCTTGATTTCTGAATAAAATGCGTGGAAGTTGAAGCTTTAAAAAATTGCAAAATGAGTCGTACCCAAGCATCCCGTCAACATTTTATAGCCATGATATTTCATCGACTTTCCTTATTCGCTAGGATGAGCAAAAAAAAGCAGACAAATTTCTTGCAGCAATCAGAGTTCTATTTGATTAGAAAAAAAGAAAAAAAAAAGAACAGAAATGGTGAATGCTCACATTAAAAAGTGATTTTTAAAATATAGAGTAATCTAATTCAACCTCACAATTTCAGTTAAGGATCTCGCAGTCATCCAAATTGTAGGAGCATTGTTACACTGGTGGTTTTCCATTGCAATTGAACAGATTGGTATGATTTTCAAATCTTAGCGCTCTCGTCCTACAGAATGAATATTTATAGCTAGTGACAGTATTCTACGCTCTCTTAGACATTTAACATCTAATCGATGAGGACTTTAAAATAACCGGAATTAAATTTTTCATGAGTATAGGATAAAGAGTTGGAAGCTGAATATTATTCCTACGGACCCTTCAAAATTCAGCAGTTTAGTTCAGAAAAGCTAGATATCTTCGTAAATGCTTCATTCCACAAAATAATGAAGAAATGCTTTAATTTTTTTTTTTTTAATTCAAAAGTAGAACGATACGATACACAAGTATAATGAATTAGAGAGAGGTTCTCATGGACAAAGCATTAGCAGCGATAAGAATAGACAAACGATGGGAACGGCGTTGTTTGTATTATATAGCTATACGGCTAGTCTTCGCGTACCACTCAAATATTGTCAACACCACGTCAAACAATTCAAACAAACACGGAAATATAGTGATAAGCAATAACCGGGTTATATGCAAAAAGTGAATTATATGGACAAAATAAATCTGCATAAAAAATGATATCAGCGATATACTTTCATGAAGGATTCACTATAATTATTGAATTAATCTAAAGTTTTTTACACATTAAAACTTGGCGATAAAACACTTTTCGTTATAAGTGTTCAATAGCATAAAATTTTTTCAATAAGTTGATATAGCTTCTATTCAATCCTGACTACTACAATATAAAAGGAAATTTCTGTTTCCGGCTTATGTACAGTCTCAGCAATATGCGATTGTATTACGAATAATGAGCTCAAATGTGAGAACTCGCTAAAAATGTCTAGCCTAGCAAATTAACAAGTTAGTGCAACAAATTTAACAGTATTCCCTTGTTGCACCTACTTTTCCCTCTTTAGGTTGTCACATTTTTACAGTGGAATAAATATTCATGCTCAAGTTGCCTCCTAATGACATAGGAAACGAGTTGCTTATCATCAATCGACTTCAACCTTACAGAGGACAAATCAAAGCACTTGGAGTTCTAAGCAATCTATTCATTAGTTTTTTGCAGCATATGACACAAATGTTTGCAGAATCTTTGCGAATTTGCATTCACACAGTCGCGAACTGTTTCTTCACGAGGAATTCACCTCAGCAAGAATACCTCCAAAATATGCCTCATACACATACATGCAACATCTAACAGCGATGGTGCACAACAAATTACCAGTGCAGGCTTGTCTTCGCACCATATGAGTATGGCAAAGATTCGAACTCGGATCCGATAATGAATGCAATCATGAGCAAGATTTACCTCATACCTACACTGATAATTTAATGCCAACCTGTGGTGCATTCAAACGCCAGGTAAAAGAACAAGATATATATCTCAACAGACATCTATTTTGCGAGAATCGAAGAGCAACTTGACGCTGATGTAGCAGATCGTGCTGTCCAGGTACAAACAAGGTGTCCGCTATCACTGCGATAAGCAATGTCGATTTGGGCGATGACAGGAACACTTAAAAGGTCTATCGGTCACCGCGGCGTTGACAACTTTGCTATGGAACAATAGCTTTTACACCGGGAACTTTCAGCTGATAAGGTGGGCGATCGAATGGAATTGCAGCATGGACGGACATCATGCTACCTGAAAGCGCTTTCTGCAAAAACTTATTGCAGGCATAAGGTGAGCATTATGGCGTATCAACTCTGTTTGATTGCAACATGAAATGATTCTGCAGAATAAATTTGTGCATATTATCCACATTACAAAGTAGACGGCTATTGTTCCATCCCAAAACGCCTCTCCTGATTTTTGCAGTTGTGTTTTCAGGCTTATTCAGCTAAGCAAGCGAAGAGGGAGGGATGCTGGCGTGCGCCAGGACGTTGAAAATCAAACAGGAAACGTTTTACTCAAAAGTAGTCAAACTTTCAAATGAAAAAGAAATTCGGCACTACTTTCGATGGAGAAGCTACCGGCCCCTTTTCATTCCCACCCCTCCCCCTCCCCCATCTTCACCCCTCTCACTCCACGAAGATCTCTTCCACGTATCCGTGCATCCACCGTCGATCAATTTCATGAAGATCAGTGCGCTACGATTTGAGTGCTTTCCTCGGGAGTCTAATAATATCACTGCATATTGTAAGCAAACCACTGGATAGTAAAAGACGTGACTAGGTTATAACAGACCATATTAGAGAAACTGTGATCGGAGAGAAGAGAAATTCACCGACCAGTAATTGGAGAGGGTTATTTGAAGAGGGATAGTTTTAGACCGCAGCGTATTTTCACCGGAAGCAAATAAATATTGTAGGATCTCCCTCGCACTTCTGCTGCTCCCTATTTCATCGCGAAATATCTTAGTGATTTCGGAGATGTCGATTGAAATTGGAAAAACTTCATACCTTTATCAAAATCAACACATTTCTTCAACAGTGACGACTTATGTGCAAGAGCATACAAAAAAACTTTTTAAAATAAAAAATATATGTTGACTGAATGGGAAATTATGAAAGAAGCTACAGTGAAAAAGAAGAGTAGAGTGTGTGTGCATCACACGATACGCGCGCATGTGAACGGCTGGCTACTAAAGCAGCTGGCACACAACACAATGAGCACGGCAGTTATAACACACACACACAACTAAAGCTTATAAAAGTGCGTTGCAGAACAAAAACCATTCAGCTGCTCTTTGCTCGACGGAATATATGAAAGTTTTTAACTCGCTAAGTGTTTATAACAATGGGTGGTCGCTTCTGGATGTCAGTTGAATCGAATTCCGTAAAGATGGAATGCTCCGTGCCAATTTGTGCCATTATTTTCATCGAAAGCCAACACATGTTCTAGGATTCAGCATCCTACCTTCTCATTGTTCCATTTACTATATGAGGCAACAAACTATATCGACCTATCGAAGTATATTATAATGATGAATAAATATTAAAGTGCTTCTTAAAATGCATTTTATCAAATTAAAATAAAAACATTCAAGATCACTAGTAGACCGATAAAACATTCAACGCATTAATAAAGAAATTCTTACAGTTATTATGGTTTTTAGGTGATGCAGTTGAATTAGAAAATGGCAAAGCGCAACACTTGGATGAATAGAAATATGAAGAGAAATATTTTTAAACAAATCGGTAAAGGCAAAGTGTACATTCATGGCAAATTATTAGTTTAACTGGTTTCAACCACGAAAGCGATATTGAAAGATTAGATCAAATCCTCAGAATTATATTATTTCAATCTGAAGAATAAAACATAATGACTGCAGAGCTTAATCTTTAAATTACGATGATGAGCCGAAAATTACGTATCAGATTTATTGTTGTAATCGAAAATCAAAATGAAAACGACATAATTACGAAAAAAATTTGTGCATAATTGTACAAGCTATTCAACAAATGAGACAAATTAATGGAATTTTTTTTTTGTTAAATATAAATGAATAAATTGAGAGTATGATAGTAAGAGTCATAGATGAAAGCTAAAATATGTGTTACGTAAAATTGAGATAAGAGAAGAGAGAATCGAAAGAGAAAAACATAGCAAAATAGCATTCTAATGCGAGAAATAACTGAAGAGGAACGAACGAGCGCTTTCGAACGGACAAACACAGCACTCATCAAGAGTAATCCAAACGAAAAAAAAAAAAAAAAACAGCCGATCGAGCAAGTAAACATCTGCCAAGATTGTTCCACATTAAATCCTTTTGAACTCTCTTTCAGATGTTCATCTGGAAACAAATATCTAGAAAAGAATTGATCAAGAGCAGCCCGAGCACCAAAACAAATAACTAATAAAACACTAATCAAGAACAGTCTGCGCTCCCAAACTATGATTATATTACGTCCCAAATGACCGTCCTGCTTTATTGCCATTACCTTGAGAATGGCTAGCAGTTGAAATAAGAAATAAATACGTGGAGAGCATCGTGGTTTCTCATTCGTCAGCTGAACTGCCGTGTTGGGTGATTATAAATGAGTAAGACATTGAAGACTTTGGTGTGGCTAATAGAGTATTGATCAATGCAGCATGACACCTATGTGGAAGCTTACAAGAGAACTGCTGGTCACTTATGCAGAAAAAAAAAAGAAATATGCTATTAGAATTTGTGCCACTGCTTAATTTGTTGTCCACGTAACTCGATGGTGTGCCTTCAGTGAATTTTTCTAAATCTTAAGCATGTCGGCTTCCCGAAACAATAATCTACCCTTCCCCAGCAACTGCTCATGGGAATCTTTGCAATCACATACGATGGCATTCCCGTGTTCAATATTGCTTAATCCTGTAGTTTCTCATTGCGCCTGAGAAGAGTGAAAGAAACGAAATCCACTGCTTCAGTATGATTTTAACTAAGTTTCTTTTCAGACGGCTCCTCATTAATGCATTTCTCCCAGCAAATATTTTCGTTTTGTATTTCCTGCTTAAGCAGTCGTCTAATAAAAACAATTTTTGATTAGAGATGTAGTCAGGAAAAATTGATTACGAATCAATTGAGCAGAAAAAAGAATTGATCGTATCTGACAGACAATAATGATAGGCATTGTTCTATTGCTTTTTGAACATTGGTACGGACGGTTAGTTTTAAAGTTAAGATTATAAAAGGCATATATAAAGGTGCACAAAGAGCATTCTGCAAGTTAATCTTTAAAGCAACATAGATAATGAAGTTGCGAGTCACGAGACAAACGTGTGGATCTATGGCAACATGAGACACTACCCAGGAAGAAGATATCCAATCGAAGCAAGATTTTCGATTTCGCCCACTTTATTAACATCAATGAGATGCTTTCTGTAATAGGTAAGAGTTTATCAAGAAATTTACTAATAGTCTTCGCAAAGCAACACTACTCATAACTACTGATCATGAGTGGCTGTTGAGCCGCATAGGAAATTCTGGCAATTCGCAGACTCTCAAAAAGAAATCTGTGAGCGAGAGCAAGAATTTTGACCCGAACAGGCGGTCTCGGAATTTCTAGTCTACGAAAAGGAGGAGAGGGGGCAGTGGAAGAGAGGCAGAGGGGCCAATCACTTATATTCATTACAACAGCAAGCATCTCACCTAAAATTCTCGAGTTGAAACCATCAGACTAAAGCAGACACATATACGCAAACGGATGGACATGATGTTACCGCATGGCTTTTTCAAATATATTCAATTCACGACTATTGTATATATTAGTCATTCACGACTACCATATACATCCTATTTACAATTTAGGCAAATTTTTAAATAGTGAATTACCTAATTGTAACGACACAATAGAATATAACATTGCTAATTTTAAATTTTTTAGAGAAATGCAGCATTATATGAGTCATTAAAATTGCTCGTTGTACAATCGAAGTTAATAGTTCTAAGAGGATTTTTCGAATTTCTAAGATATCGATATAGAGATGATTCGTACTATGAACTTTTGAGCACCTTTTTTGAATATTTAAATAAACTCAGAAAGCACTATGAAGTAAAGATTTCTTATAAACGCTAACTCGGCTGAACATTTGGTAAATATGGTATATATTAGAATGAAAAGAACACATATGCAGGTAAACGAGACATCAACTGAAAAGAAAAATGAAGAAAAGAATTGAATGTGCACTCTCTACACAATGCTCTTGAGGTTTCGTTATTTTGATATAGAACTTATGTCTGCCTTTATGAATCAGTGACTAGAAATTCTCTCAATATCTGTAAGTTGCTATTGTCACTGACGAACGTTGAATATGCGACAGCAGAAACCGGAGTTTTTTTTATCAACATTTTGGTATCATAGGTTATGTGTCAAGAGCATTGCAAATAAAGTTCATGAGGTATGCTACAGTGTAATGATGCTCTCTGGATATGTAAATTCCAAGAATTGTGCAAGAGGAAATGAGCAAACGGTTGAAACTCATAGAATTAAGAAGAAGATGATAGTTGTGTAGGTTGGAGAAAAGGTAAACTATTTTATTTCGAAAGGTTAGGAAAGGCGGGTTTGAGAAAGAGATGAGGGAAGAAAGATAGAAAAGAAGAAGTGATGAGAGTGAAAGAAAATAATTAAAAATAACGCACGAGTCTATTAAGAAAGACAAATGCATCCATAGATTTCCATCTTTTATTAGCCCGGAATTTCGAAGGCTGAGTGCAGATTCATGAGACTCTTTATGTCCCACCTGTGAAACGCACATTGTTCGTAACTGTGTTGCAGTTAATCACAACATCAGAAAAATTTGTTGAATCACCACTTTCTAAGGCATTGTGGATTCCTCAGTACCACCAGTAACTTATAGCAGTTCAAAGAAATCACTTAACACTTTATTCAAGATTTATCCCTTTATCGCTTTCCAGAAATCAGCTTCATTTTCTGGAACTTCTTATGGGAAGAGAGAAAATTATTGCGAGCACAAAAGAGTTTGTGTCATTGCAAAGTCTTACACCAATTGGTTATTATCAGGGCGCGGTAGAGGGGAACAACGTTACAAGCTTGCACAATAAACTAGTTCGTTATATGATCAATGTAATATATTTAAACTCATGGATCACAATGCGTCGAGAAGGTTTGTTCGTTTCATTCTTTTGCAAGATTTGCATATACCATATTATAATGTGTTGATGTATAATTATCGATCTCCTTATGAATACAACGGTTTCATCAACTATCCTATTTGTAGAACACAAATTTCTTCAGTTATTTCATCATATGCCAATAGATATTGCTTCATTCGTTTATTCACTCTGCTTATTTCACAAATTTTTTCATGAAAAATAGACACATAATAAATGATAGAAATATCATAGTGGAATTAAATTCAATATTTCGTAGTCGAGAGAGTAGATAGATTTGGTGTCTTATGATATAAGTACGATCACATGAAACATATAATTCATCAACTGTTTTCAAAATGTTCTGTGATATATGTTCGCTTTGTTGCAAATCGCAATGCATTGAGGCTATTCAAATAAGATTTGATTGTTGGTTGCGATCTTTTCAATCATACAATGCCACATTCGCCTTATGTACATTCGTATATTTACTAGAAGTAACGATATTCAGTGAGTATTTCAGTGCTATCATCTCGAATACTATAGACAGTCGAACGTCGTTGAGTAACAACGTTCGGTGAATACTATGCTCTGCGCCTGAAATTACATCCACGGACCTCATTAGTACTTCTCACTTAAATTTTTTTAATAGTAACTTTGTAGTTCTAGGTAGCTTTTTTAGAGATATCTAGAACTAAATATTATTACCAAGTATTTGAATCATTTTTGTATTACTATCTATTTGTCTATGAGGTAGCTTATCTTCGAGCGTTATTAATTGATGGCTCATTTGGGCAAAATATTCGCTTTTTTGGACTCCTCACTTGCGGAAACCTCTATAAAATTTCTTAAAACGCTCACGGTACGTTGAATGTTTTGTTTTTTAAACTCGTATTGAATATTATCGAAAAACTTTCGTTATTTATCGCCAATTTGTTTTCAAATATTCGGTGCCTACGAAATACGACTGCTTAATTTTTGATACGATATTATTAAAGGATGTTCACAAAACGGTTTTGGCTTTAAGCGAATCGGATAGGAGCGGCAGAGCCGCGTTTTATTCTTCTCCATATAGTCCACGACTCAAAACTGGACCCGATTGCGGTCTCCACCGTAAGTCAAAGCTGGGGCCGGATTTAAACCGGACCCAAAATATATTAACATCAGCCTTCAGGGAAACATGAAATGTCGTCTGAAAAAAAAATGCTGAAAATTCAAATCTACTCTCTTCGATTAAAATGCAGTCTGAATGGAGACACCCAAAAGCTGTGGAATTCTCTCAGAAGATCCTGGAAGAAGGAAAAAAGGGGATAGTCTTTCGTTGAGTGTTCTTTTAGAAGTGCGTTACAAACATATTGAAATTGTGTGTTATGTTTAATCTGTAATGATTGTGGCGGTATCGCCGAGTGGCAGCATCGTTGTGGTTCGACGTGCAACCGTTCACTTCCTGAAAATACATAAGCCTTTGACAACTTTACACTGTATTCAAATTGAGGTATGCTCCTGGGCATCACATTGCTGCTATCTTCATGTCTGCAGATATCTGTTTCAATTAACAGAGTCTATAGCTTGACAGCGAAACGATTTGCGAGCAGCAATTTGCAGTGTTATTCCACTGAAAAATCAGGATCGGTTCAATGCTCTGAGGGGCAACGGTGTGGAACATGGATTGGGAATGCTACTATTCCCACTTCTGAATGCGTCAATGCAGGCAAGTCTATCGTATCTCGATTGAGTTACACTCATGGAAGCTGAGCAAATCGGTTAAAAAGTTATTTCAATGCGATGCCAATTGATAAGCGTAAAATAATACCTCTGATCATGGGTCCCAATAATGCATCAACATCGAACGCTTTTTATCGTCTATGGACAATTGTGCCTCACAAAACTTATGTCACGCTAGACTTTCGTACTTACGACGCTAACGATCATATAATGTTAAAGCCACTAGTCTAGAATTTTGGTTGATTTGCATGAAGTTTTGCCTCTACTTTTCACTTCACACACTTTGCATTGCAAATCTTTTTAAGCTCAATTGTCACAATATTTCAAAATATATGTTCAATTTTCCTTACGATGACAAAAATTTTCATTTTCTTTTTCAATATTTTGCTAATAAATTTTCATTAGCATCGAATTTCAGGTGAATGCTCAACCGAAAAATCCTACGAAAAATGCCTTATGGAACTTATTGAAAGCGGTGAAATTTGCTGTTGTGATAGTCCAGATTGCAACGAAATTGTCGTATATGATTATGTGATCAATGAAGACAATAAAATCAACAATAACGATACCGAACAGCTCTCGACAAAGGAATCCGATGAGTGGCAAAGAAATTCCTCCTCTTTGCCATTAATCTCAGTTGCAAACGTATCAGGAAAAGCAATTATGTTACGGAGGGACGCATCTGAATCAGGCTCAAACGGGGAGCAGTCATCTGATTCTATAGTGTTGACATCATCTCCAGCTTCAACATCGACTGTCATCGAATATTCAGAAGCTGAAGAAACAGCATTCGAAGAAATGTCGGAACCGATGCTCGATAACTCAACTGCGCTACTATCCGAGGCTTCACCATTAGCGCCTGATGTCTCTGCCGAACAAATGAACTCCACTTTGGAAGCAGAAGGAGTAGAGGTGATTCTGACAACTCCAGCAGCGCAATCGGTCTCAAATGGAGAGTTGGAGTCATCAACAGCGTCACAGTTATTCGAAGAAATGCCATCAGATACGGAGCAAAGTTTAGTTGAGGCACTTCAAGCAACAACAGCACCCTCACAGCCAGAGGTTGGGCTTTTTTCTTTGGAGAACCCATTTCCACTAACTGAACCTGAAGCAGCAGCTGAAGCAACGTCAACTGAGGGACCCAACTCATCAGAACCTGAGCCGACAACTGAACTTTTACAATCGCAAGAGCAACTTTATCCTTCAGCGGAAGTAGTCTCAGTAACAGAACCAGAGCCATCATTGGCTACTTCCACAGCGGCGATGATGGAAGCAGAACCCTTAGCTGAGACGGCTTCAGCAAATGAGGCAGAGCTGGCCTCAACATCCCAGCCGGAGTCGCCATCAGATACTCCTTTATCAGTGGAGCCAGAAGCGGAGCTCGCACCGGAGCAATCTTCGACTACCGAAGCCGAATCATCATCAAGCTTTGCTTCCGTTAAGGAACCGATGTCTTCAACAGAGCCAATGACGACTGAGGAAAATCAAGCACCTTCGGATGAATCTTCCGTTGATCAACCCTCGACTGTTGAACCACAACAATCGAGTATGACAACATCACCGGCGGTAGAGCCCTCTGCGGAAACAGTACCTCCATTGATGGCAGCCACTGAAGCACTGACACATCAGCATATAGAGGTACCTCAAGCTTCAGGCTCCCCTCAAGAACCTGAAGGTAATTCAGCACATAGTAAAAACGTTCTCGTTCCTCTTTACATTGCTTTTTTCACCACTTTACTTTATAGCGTTCATAATTATTGTTGAAAACGAATTATGCTACATGTATATTCTTACTTGTGTATTCTATAATCTGTACACGAACATTAGCATCTTTGCAATGCCTCTTTCAAATGTGCAACTTTCTGATGATTTAATAATGAAAACCTTAACCTCATCATAAACACTTTTCATATGGTGTATGTTTAATGAACTTGGTGTAATTCACATATCATAACAACAACACAATTCATGAGTTCTAGATTATTTGTCTATCTATGCAAAAAGAGAACAAAATCAGAACGTGGGTTCTTGTATGATTTACTTTGGTTCAACTCATCAAAGTGGAAAGAAATCAGAAAGCAAACTGTGTTTCCCCTAAAAAGTTTTACGCCTCTTTTCTCGAAAGAATAACAAATTTGCTAACGTTCCTTTATTGACAGCTTTAACCTGACAGCAGTTCGAACTGTTCTAATTCCTGATTGCGTTCATACGCTCAGATGACGCGCTTTGACTTTTGTGTAACATATGAATGCTAGAAAAAGGGAGTTGTTGATTAACTCCTGCACCTATTACAAGGTGGCGTGTTATGACATATTCACAGAACACAGTAAATAATACCACAGAGAACGGACATCACCATATGGTTTCTATTGATCGCACTCAAAAAAAAAACATCGTAACATGTCGTGAACAACTATGCTTTTTTCCTCAATAAATCTGCCATAATAAATCTTGGGTGTCTTATAGCCAAAAAATTAATTCATTTAGGGCGTCAAATTCATGACTCATTTTTTTACACTGTACTTCTCATTCATGACTGTTCTTCTCATTGAACCGGTCATATCGTCGTATTGGCATCAAATCGGCTGATAGCTGTATGAAAGTGTATTTGAGCATTCAAATCGAGCTTGTATCAACACCGCTCACTTTTAACAAATCACTCTCAGCACTTTTCTATTAGCTAATTATAGTTCCCCAGCATTATAATATGCAAATATGTGAATAAGCATATTCGGATTCTGCTTATTATTTACTCATTTCGAATTATGTGATATCATATTCAAAAATTCATGTCTACCTAATGACCAAATGATGTTAGTACACTATATATATAGAAGTTGTCTCCATAGAACATTTAAAAAAATGTTGTGAGCCATCTGCGAACGAGACGTACTTCATTACTTTTGCACTCAATCCAGATTAGTGAGAATTACACGGTGGATCATAATACCTTGCTGTTGCAACGGAAAATCGAACAGGTGCAAACAATTGGGACCGATTGGGATACTTTTAAAGAATAGAGTTCGGATCCCTACTTGTGTCGATGAGGGGGGTATAATAAAACATAGTCGAAATGTAAAGCCCTGGCGTAGTAGATGACCACCAAAACAGCAACTTGCCAAATACCGGAATACAAATGAGATATCACTAATATCTCTACTATTATCATTGCTGTTGTTATCACCATAGCTATTACTATTACTGTAATTATTATTATTAATATCATTAATAAAAATGCTTTTATTATACCAAAGTAGTTTCCTAAACGTTTTTATTAAATCTCATAAATGCGATTTATGGAACGAAATTTATGATCATTGCTCGTGTTTCTTTACGAAACTCATAAACTCTTCCACATCTTCGCGTGAACCCAAGATTGCCGGGCATTTAGCATGAATGGATGAAGGCTTCAAATCCATCACCGTTTCTTTGCCATTCGTTGCCATACCACCAGCTTGTTCGATGAGAAAAGCGATTGGTAGCACTTCATATAACATACGCAACTGCAACGATCATTAAAGTACGTTTTCAAATAAAGCCTTGAAAAACACATCTCTAAGGAGAGAAGGCCATCTGGTTACTACACGGTGTCATATCAAACGTATCTCTCTTTAGCTTCTAATAATTAGAAATGCTTCTCACCCGGCTATCAGAAATATCTCTTTAAGCAGACTATGACATGGAAAAACAGTTACGCCTTGATGGCATCGACGCCGAATTCCTCCTCAATCACAAATACACTTGAGATAAATGGGAAAACGCGCTAGAGACAGCGGCACAATTTGTGCTCTTGTAGTTTTACTTCTAGCCAGCTGCAAAATGTAATGCCAGCTGCGAAGGATGCGTGCAAAGTTTTAGAGACATGTAGGTGTCTATAATTAATATAAACGTAGGTTGATCAACTTTAAGGTTTGTATTGGGAGTAACCCAGTAATGGAGAGTGATTTCGCCGAATTTTTCAGTAATGACGTAGACATACACTAAAGTAATACCATGTTAGTGTCAAAAGCAGTATTCACTTATGAATTAAAAATTTTGTTTGGGGGGGAGGGGGGAAGGGGGGAGGTAAATTAAGGGAAAAACGCACCAAGGTTATTTGAGCTTTTTTATTCCCATTCATCAAAATTGCAAGTATTATAAATCGACGAGGAAAAACATAAAATATTATACTGTACGGGTGACATGTGCGGGTCGTCTTGATGACATGATCAGAAAGGCTGCACATTTCTTTAAAGGGCTGAACACAAAATATGAAGAAACTTCACTGGTCACCCACCTTTCCCTCTGGAGCACTAGCAACCGCCGGATAGATGAAGATTCCACCATAAAGAAGAGTACGATGCACGTCAGGAACCATTGATCCAATGTATCTGAGCGCCATCGGTGGTTTACCGCCTTCCGGAAACTTTCGTGTATGAACATAATCGGCTATTGCTTTCGGCCATCCAGCTGCGTAACCTTCGTTGACACTGTACACTTTACCCTTCGATGGCATTTTCAAATCTCGGTGAACCAAAATGAATTCACCTACACTCTAAAAAAAACTTTTTTTTTTTTCAGTTCAGTTATCACACCAACGGTGCAGCTAAGCCAACAAATAGGAATTACGTCGCGCTTAAGTATCCCAAGACGGTGTGGATCCAGAATTTCGCAATAGGACGCCACAAAGTTCACAGCCTTTCTGCAATTTCTCCTTTCATAGCGGTCTTGAGAGGAGGAGGTTTGAAATTTTCCCTAAATTCCAGATCTGATCCTAAATTTCAGACTTGATCTTGAATTTCAGCACTGGCCCAAATCAGGTGTTTTTTTTTCTGAAACAGTTTAACAACTTATTGCTCTTCGAAAGATAGCCAGCAAAGGCAGTGCCCACCACTGTACTATTTCTTCCTAGCCTGTTCGATTCGCGGTTAAAAGCAGAGCTATATAACTGTCAACTTTTTGTGATGTTTGAGGAAATTTTGAACTCCTGTTGTTCTCTATACTAATTAATGGTATATTTCATACTGTAATTTGTTTGCCGCTTGCTTGCTTGTCTCACCAGGGTAGTGAAAAATGTAGCCTCCGGTATGCTCTGAGTTTTAGAGCCTACCGAAAATCTTCGGGGCATCCTACGCTATGGACTTTTCTAGAAATCATTTGAAACTCCCACGACATGGCGGAGGATTTCCGGAGTTCGGTTTGTCTTCCGGATGATGCCAGTGCTTTTCCACTGACGAAAACCAGGAAATAATGTGAAATATTCGCCCAGAAACCCAGAATCGGACCTGGTCTAAACAATCAAATTTCCTTTATAAGCTGCCAGATATTACGCAAATTGATTGGGCACGTAGAATCTGATTTCTACAAACATTCAGCCCTTTTTCTTAGCTTGCTTTATTCAAATACAAGAAATTCTCGATTGAATTGCATTTGTATTTTCAGGTTTCATTATGGAAGTTTACATGAGTATTTGCTCACCGGATCGAGTAAGTAAGAATTGACGCCATTCCCTGTCGAGATCACCACACTAGTTGCTGAACCATAAAGCGCATAGCCAGCAGCAAGCATTTGCCTTCCCGATTGAAGGACATCGGCCTCGGTGACTGGTCCTTCGGTGGTCTTCTTGAAGATTCCAAAGATCGTTCCGATCGATGCAAGGCAATCGATATTCGATGATCCATCCAATGGATCCACTGCTACGATGTATTTACCTTGGCGTTCTGGTTCAACGATTATCAGCTGAAAATCCTTTCTGGATTTTCGGAATTATTCCATAATTTTTTTCCATGCATTTCATTAAAACCTCATTCATTAATGGCCAACACAAAAAGACTACTTAAATGAGCGGAATATTTAAGTAAAAATGAAACTAGAAAGTTTTTACTATGAACAACAAATCGACTACAAAAAACTGCAGAGAAATTTAAATTTGAATAAACTTACATCTTTTGAATTTTCGGATACAATAGCACATGTCGAATGAGATGACTTCAGGATGTGGATCATAAGTTCATGACACAATTGCGGTAAAGATTTTGAGAAGTTTGTTTGAATTGTTTTACCACCAGCCAACTCTTGTGCATGAACCGTTCTTGCTAGTCCTTCTCGTCTCACCACTGCAGAAATTTCCTGCAAAATAATTTTTTTTTTTTTTTTTGATATAGATGTTTGTTGTTGTTTCCCGATGTTATAATTTTCATAGAAAATTACTGTAACTGATGATTGTGTAAATGGGTTAAAATGAAGTAATTGTGTGCGGAAAGAGAGCCGATGTTTAATTTGCTTAGTATGGTTTGTAACTTGACCGCCTAGAAAAAAAAAAAATTAAACCTAAATCCCACATAGTAGCGTAAATCTTTCACTAATTCTGATTTGCGATTTTTTTTTTCTGCTTCAATAAGCATTTATTGACGGCCTCATTCAGCCATCGTCTGCATTTTTATGCAAATTGCTTTCTCGCGTCAAATTGAAGAGGTACTGATTCAATCACACTTCTTTCTTTCCTTTTTTCGCAATCGTTCCTTCCTTTCTCTTTATTAATGCCTCAAGTTCAAGTGGAAAACGGCTTATGGAACGTGACAAACGATAAATTACTAGAAGAAGTCAATTCAACTGAATGAATGATGACCAATGTAAACTAAGAGACTATTTGATTTATAGTAAAGAAAATAATAATGTCTGATAGGTAATACATTCGAGTGACAAATCATCCTCCAAGAAATATTTGTGCAAAAGAACTGCTCTTGTGTGAATATATATTCGTTAAGCTTGTGCCTTTTGTGCTGAGCTTCACCTCAATTTCTGCTTTGCTAATAATATAAGTGCTCTCAGTTAAGATTAGTATGTTGAGATGTATAAATTTGCTGATATAAGTGTTAGACTATATGGAAAATATAAGAAGAAATGTGAAGCAGCTTTTGGAGTCACTAGGATCGCAAGGACCATATTGTGTCCTTCTGGATGATTGGCCTCATAAAATTGATTAGAATTTAAGGCCAAAAATATGTAAAGGTGAGATAGGTTGATTACCTTAATTGCGGTCAGCAGAGAGGTGAGCAAATTCGAGAGATCACCAGATGCTTGTGGATGTGCACGCTGATTATGCATTAAAATGCGTTGCAATGTAAGAGCATCGCATTCGTAGCTTGATTCCTTCTCCATAATTCTGCAATTATTTTTATATATTTTACCGTTCGAGTGATCGATTTATTGATCGATCGGTTCAAATTCGTTATTTTTAATCAATAAATCAATAAATGTAGAAATGTATAAAGCGCCTAGTAATTATCACTCGACATCTGAATAAGTGAACAAGTGCAACAACGATACTAATGACAGATATCCATAATAAACCAGGAAAGTTGAAGTCGCAATATTATTTGTGAGTGCTATATTTGAAAAGCGCTTTATTCAAGAGGATTTTCGCCTGTCTTACTTGAAATTTGCCCTATAATATGTCCTCATAGTAACTGCTAATATAAAAAGTTCCTTACTTTAACTACGAATGTTTCTGTTAATACAATTAGACTAATGCATCACGGGCATCGATGATGCAGTTATGATATCAACTAATGAGTTCAGGATATCAGCTAATAAGCCTAAGATGTTAGCTAATGGGCTTAGGATACCAGATAACAGGCCAAAGACAACAATGGCCTGAAGAGGCCCACTCACGATCTATATAAAAACGTCAACGTTCACTGTCGAAACGTTTTTTTATGCATTCTCACCTTAAACCTTCTGCACTCCTCCTCAGTGCTCGTAGTTGAGCTCTCACTCATTGCTGCTATATTTAAGATCGATTTATGCTTTAAAATTTTTTGTATCAGCTAACGTACCTGAGATATCTGTAGGTATATGAAGGTAAGTAGTGAATGGGATGCGGAAATGCCTCCTCATTAGTAAAGTGAATACTGTATGAAAATGCATTCCTGGGTACCTAACTATAGAAATTTTAAGACCACTTAACTGCTCTTCGACCATAAGTGTCTTCAAAGCACTATAAAACTTTCCAATTCGCTGCATTAAACGTGATTAGTGATGATATTCAAGATACCGCACTTCGATGGCCTTAAGTCAGGGATTCTGGGCTCGAAATTCCTCGGAGATGATCCAGAACGACTTTCAGTCCTCTCAAAAACGGGGATCCCGGATGAAATTTTCTTCACATGCTAGCAACCATATGACACGCGCTATCCCTATATGTTGTGCCCCATGTTTGATATGTTTGAACGTTTTCTGCTTTCCTATTATCTAAAATACTTAATCACCTTGACTCTCATTGTTTGTATTTTCAATATATTTCAAAACTTTTTTCCACAAAAAAATGTATTAAAGGTTTTTTTTTGAATACTTTGCATATAATAGAATTTTGGAGCAAAAACATGAAAGTAAAACGTGAAAACATGAAATAAAAAAGTGAAAACGTGAAAACGTGAAACATTAAAGATCTATGTCGATGTGAAAGATAATTTTGCGCATCGAAATATGAGTGAAAAGAGTGTATAAATCGATTGTTGTTGTGATCACTAGCTGAGTCTCTCATGCTCGATTGTAGTTCAAAACGTTCTCACTTCAATTTTTTGCTCTGTCATTCAAAGTAATCCACGATGTCTACCTTTTGCTACTAACAACTTAAGAAGTCAATTCGATAGCAAATAAGAATTGTTCAAAAGGTTAGTACAACAAAAATATAGAAAATACGCTGTGAATAAAGGTGAATGCTACATATAAGGCTAACAATCGAAGCAAGCTTGTTTTATTGCTTTCGATTTAATTTTTGATGATTTGTCAGTAATTTCGACCATCGTTTATATTTGCCTGATGAAGATATGGATGCATAAAGTACGATAAGTTCGTCTATGAGAAGGGAAATGTTGAATAATTCGACGATTGGGACAAAAATTATAAAGAAGAAACAAATATATTTTATAGTGAATTTTCGGCAAACTTGATTTTATTAGTAAGCATTAAGCAATGAATATTTCTCGATAATAGAGTTATTGCTGAAATATCAATGTAAGAAATATTAAGAAATATCAATGTTATCTGTTGCAATTGTGCTGCTAGCTCATAATATAATTGCATTACTACTGCCTTAGAAGTAGCAGATAGTCGCCTCATATAAGAAAGGTCCTTCTTGAAGAAGGAATGAATGATCGTGCTCTTTTAATCCCATTTGGCATGCTAAGGCATTCAGCGGTTTTTTAGTTGAAAAGGTGAATATCTACCCTTTCGTGAGTGTGTTTTGAATATGCAAATTAGATGCGAAATGCAAGGAGATTCACGGTTAAATTCCTTGAAAAGCAGAGAAAGATGAGTGAAACATCTTTTAGAAGTATGACTTTATTGGTGCAAAGTAAGAGAGTGGGAAAATTACAAATTACTTGAGTGTAAGTAATCTAAAAGAAATATTTCAGCTATATAAGCAAATTGCTAAAATTGAGTTATATACGACGGGGTAATAACCTGATATAAGCGATCTTCCCTTCTAACTTAAAAAGAACAACAAGAGCACACTTATCTTACACGAAAGAAATATATCAATCACATTTGGAATGGCCGAGAGAGCAATCCATCTGTTATATTAGCTAATCGTCACCATATGCTAAATTTTTATGGAAGTAAGGGCAAAACGCAAAAAAAGCGAATTGCATAATGAAGCAGAAAGTATTCAGAAAGCTTCACGCAGTGGGGCCACTAAGTACAAATAAGCGAGTGTGGAAAATGTGTTAATGCACTAAAAAAAATTTTTAGATTCACAGCTGTGCTCGAAGTTTGTAGCCACTTATCGAGCAAAAGAAAAAAGAGAGGAAGCACTGAAGAGTGGAAGATTCTTTGAAAGTAAATAAAGCAGCAGAGATGATGCGTTTATTTTTCATAAAAATATATGCGATGGAATTTCGTTGTCTAAAAGTAATAAAAGATCATCACAATGTATTAGAAGAAAGCGTGGATTGAACTTAAAGATTTGGCATTTAGACAAGCAAACATCGCAAGCAATAAACTATTCACTCACTTATCCCCTTTCTCAGAAAACCAAATCATCGAAGAGTTGAGAAATGTTGAAATTGACTTCCCTTCATCTAGACCACCAATAAACGATTATCAGCACTAAATTCGATATTGAGTGCTTGAAAATGGGCGACTAGTAAGGTCGTTCGTTAAGAAATTCGTGAGCTTTGCAAGAGAGAAGGGTTGAAGAGTGGAACAATTGCAGGTGGGAACACAATTTTGAATACTCAACAAAATAATGAAGAAAGGAAAGAAATCCGTTAATTTCGATAGGAATAGAATATATGAGAAACAATTCACATCTGAACGACCATGTCGATGCACTACTGCATACGAATACGAAGGATATTTAGAGCTGAATAGAGTAGTCACATCCTTTCGCCAATAATGGCTTCGATTGAATAATAATTCATCAGCCATGTAAGCGCCCAGTTGGCAGCATAATATATATATATATATATATATATATATGTTTTTAATGTATAAACAATAAGTGCGGAAAAATGATTTATTTGTATTCATATTTTTAATCTTTTTTAGGCATTTAAATCATGTTCATTGGTATCAAGTAATACAACAAGGCAAAAATGGAAGCAGTAAAGGGAATAAAAAATATACCAAGATAAAAAGCAAGCAAGCTGTTCAAAACATACGATTCGAGCAAAGACAGGGTCGCCATCAATCGTTGCAGACATGCTCACTCGTACGCAGAGTTTAGGGACCATTTTACATTTAATTTCCTATTCTTTTCAACTCTAACAAAATTATTAATCTTCTTTAAGACTTTTTAGGTGATTTTCGACTCGCAAAATACAGCAAATCAGCATAAATGAAGAAAATAGATGAGTTGAAGCTTCAGTGGATGTCTTCAGCATTCGCTTCAATCTTATAACATGTACTTGACAGCTCCGCCCGCCTGTGCAAGTCGTGAATCGATCACTGTTGAACGAACGTTACAACGACTGTTTTTAGTCTGCACTCAGCTATCATCCTCGATCCACAGGGAAACGCATAAACGTTCTTTATGGTTAAAAAATGAATTGGGCTTAGGGGAGAGGAACGTTTGATGTCAGATTTCTTACGATTTACTAGGTGTGGACTTTTGTTGATATTTTTATTAACTGGTATTGATCCCTCGCAATAACTTTCAAATCTTTCATTTCTTCTCACTCATCGTAAGCAAATCTCCTGCCACAAGCCTTGTAAAAAAAAGATCCTAGCACTTGGCTCATTAAAAACTTGTTCTCGGCTAATTGCTTCGCCTCTGTCTGATTTTTTGTCGAGTTTATTGCTTCAAAATGGCTTCATAAGCTGAAGCATCAGCAATTAAGGGCCTTAAGGGCCTCATCTATAGCTCATTTTAATTGTCTCGTCACATCATACGCAAATTCATTATCACACATCAACGACGTTAATCTCCACTGATTAGTGATGATGATACAAGATTCCGAAATAAATCAACAAACAAAGTTTATCATAGGTGACAAATCTTCTTCTACATTTATAATAATTCAAATTTCCCCCAATAAAACAAATCATAAAAAATTTTTTGCATTTTAAATCGAAAATTCCTCTCTCGATAGTTTCACCGTTCAACGATACTCAAAAGCAGTACTTCAGCTTGTCTAACTTTTATGTTTTTCTCGATAACTATCAATGTGACAAATTTTTATAGAAATTAAGTGAAAAATGGAAATTAAATTGGAATTTTCAAATTGTTTTTATTCACTAAGAATTAGTTGCTTAGCAAATTGCACTTACAGAATATACTATAGCCAAAATAATGCAGTAAATAAGGCATATCACCATAGTGAACGTTTGATGTATGTATTGAACAACGTAAATAACGTAGATCAGTATCTGCAAGATGTCTTTTTTTTTCGATCAAAATCATCCAATATAAGTTTCTGCTTGAATAGTTCTGATCTCTACCTAGTAGATATATGGTACTGTGCCGACTGAGAGGGCGAAAAACTTGCAGTACAGATGCAAATCAAAGATGAACGACAAAAAAATGGCGCAAAACAGATTTGAACTAGGATAGAGTAAATCGTAGATATATACGAAATGTAGAGTGGCATGTAATTTATAAGTTCGCTAGGCGACTTTAAAATTTGCAATTTTTTCTGTCTTTTTTCCTCCCCTCTTCTTTAATCGGATACAGCCCCATAATTGCAATCGTATTTTCAATCTTTCGATCAGGAAAGAAATTCACTGCACTAGAAATTAATATTTTTAAAAGATTTCTTCAAGCAGGTGGATATTTCTGAAAAAATTGCTTTCTTTAGGTGCATCTGCTATTAATACTTCTTAATCTCTATAAATTTTCTCATAGATTGTAACCTGCTGACCTGCTGATCTGAGTCTAAATTATCGAATTATAAAACGCTTCAGGCAAACAAAGCTTGATCACTAAGGAAATTAAAATATTTTCACCCAGGCATATTTCATGTATTATACAATATATCGGCTTTTCTTTGAATCGCCTTACGATCGATGATCTTTTAGAAACTGTGAAACGTCTAAAATTTTTCTGTAAATAAAAGTAGGTCTATCCATCACGCTTTCTATTGCTTTCGTTCCCAGGTAGGGCAACTTTGCAAATGTCGGGAAGTTAGTGATTTGGATAATGCCGTCGAACTGGTGTTGGCAACTGAATCGGCGAGCTCTCTCTCTTCATTTCTCATAAGGACGTTCCAATAAAACGTTAGCTTAAACATCGGATAGGACTAAAATCAATCTTCGAAGCCAAAATTCCACAAAAGACAACCGAAAACATTGTGAGTACAATAGTAAAAAAAAGGAATGATTCTATGGCCCGTAAATGTGACGTTGAATAAAAAACTGAAATTTTTTTAGATTTTTGAAGCATTCTGGAAATCTTCTTGCAAAATTTGCACAAATATTCAAGAATGCACGATAAAGGTTTTTAACGATTATTACACATCGGATCTTTGAGATATGAGTACCATTAACCGTGTACCCTCTCCAAATTCTTCTGCTTTGAGAGATGCACCTTCGCTCATATTTACTTTGTTCTGCTTGTCGCATTTTACTCGGCAACTGATTGAGGATTTGCATACGAGGATGCATTATGCACAATCGAGAGAGACTTGCAATAGCGTCAACAACATTAAATTAAAAGGTTAGTTATATGAATAGGGTGTATAAACATTTATGTAAAAATTTCAATACCAACATGGTTCATAAATAATGGAATTCACAAATGGACCTTAGTCACGCCAGTTGAAGCAAAATGGTATAAATGTTTGGTAAAGAGAAGCTATTAAGGAGCTATTCTAAATAAATAGTATTATAAGTAAAAAAGAAGTGTTCCCACTTTCAACGTTCTTGATATTTGATGTTTTATGCTTTCGACTATGAAAATCTTTCGGTTTTTATCAACTTTTCGAATAATTTTCATAAAATTTCGAAAGTTTTTAGTTGAATTTTTTACATTTGCAATTTTCTCAAGCAATTTTTGTAGTCGCTACAAGTTTTTGGCAGCACTTTCCAGTAACGTTTATCCATTATTATGCATACTGATTCGTAATGATAAAATTGGAGAGCAAATTTTTTTTTTATCATATCCAAAAAAAAATTCTTTTTCAGATTTTTTTCATCTGAACGTAGCCAGTTTATTCTGATTTGGAAATTTCTAATGAATGAAAGTGAAATTTTAGAAATTTATAATTATGATTTAAGAAAAGTTTTGCGCTCTTACATGAATTTTTGTGGAAATTTACGTTATTTTTTAGTGCACTTCCCCATTATTTCCTCAAAAAAAAAAACGAATTTTTCAAGATCACTAGAAAGAAATTTCTATTAAAGCAATGGAAAATGCGCTCGAGAAAATTCATTTCATGTTCAGGTTGTAAATTTGAGGGTTTGAAGTTATCTACTGAGGGAAAAAATGCTTGGATTCTTGAATGAGAGCCCGCCTCATATATCCTGAATTTAGATTTAATTTCCCTTTTAATTAAACTTTCGATGTGTTCACCTAATGGCGTGAGACGATGAATGATGTTAGGTTGAATTTATTATTGAAAGAAAGAGAAATAGGCGTTCTAAATAAATTCAATGAAAGCATTCGATTTCGTTTCTATCAACGAATTGATGCGATTAATTTATTTCGAATATTCTAATAATTTCTTGCAAATTAGCATATCACACCATAATTATTATCTATGATGTCATCACTAAATATTTGCTGCTATGTTTAGGTCATTGATAGCAACCTGATATCATTGCCAATAGGTTCAAGTTTCATCAATCATCATATGAATGTTGCTTGCCCACGCGTTTAAATCGAGCCTCAATTTAACGCACACGAAGTCTATATATTATTGCACATAGGCAAGATATTACCGCTTAGCAAACCTTTTAGGATGCGACTGTTCATTTAGATGTTTATGGGTGAATTGTTGTAAAACAACATCTACACGCAATTTCCAACTTTAGATTTAAACAGCCGTGATGCAGATCGGTGGCTGCTGTCGTTTTTTTCCACATCCGTAAATGTACTATAATTGACGTAAAAAAAAAACCTTACTAATTTGTTGAAAATGCTTAAAATACTGCTAAAAATGCTAGAAATGCATGCCGTAAATGCATAATATGCATTAATATTTTTGGGAATAGAAACAAAAAAATTCGGGTTAGAAGTGAAATTTGCTGATGATACTTCTATAGATAGGATGAATTTAATTAGATTTAGATCCAACACCTTTAATTAGATCGGCAAACCAACGATGTTAATTGATGCTTATTTCAACATGTAAATATATACAATTAATATAATGATTCGTTGTGTTAAGAAGTATTTACTATTATTTATCGTTTCATTGTTTAATGCAGCCTTAAAAGAAAATAAAATTCAGAAAGTCAACTTCCATATTTTTTTAAAAATTATCCTATATATTTATAGTGCGGTCGAATGGACAAATATACACTTTTGTGCTCTTTTATTTTCTTTTTTATGATTTATCTTAGATGTGCAAACCTTGCTTTAAAAGTGTTTTACAAGCGGATTATATTATGGCAGTAATACTTCTGATATTATTGTTCTTATTAGTAATTCTGTCGTTGACTATTAACGCTGTCTTCTTTATCCAATAGAATATTACAATGGAAATAAGAAAAAATTGTGCTAATATATATTTAAAATTTTTGGTTGTTAGTAAATTAATTGTGGCGAATAGTTGACATCAATTCTGACGCCAATTTTTTTGTAAGTGTCAGCATTCCATTTTAAAATGTTCAGCATAAATTTTTGATGACTATGACGCATTTTCTTATAAAAACTTCAAAAATTTTGCAAGAGGAATTAGCGTCATTATTCAGCTTATTGTTGTTCTTTTTTTTTATTTTTTTTGCTTCTTTCTGCTTTGTTTTAACCTATTTATTCCTTTGATATTATTGCTTTAGCAGATTTCTTCCCACATATATAAAGGTGTCGGGTAGATGGTTCGAAAGCAATCCGGCACTCGGAAGTTTGGTTAACAATTTCATAGATAGGCATTTATTTCCCCTATTCCTGAATTATTTCTTCAACTTTTATTCGCAAGAAAAATTCATTTAAGCAATTTTATTCAGTGAAACGAGAGATACGAAATATTTATATGTTTCATTGAAACTCTTTGCACCATCAGCAATAAGGAGTTTGGATTTTTGAAGAAAGAGATCAACTGTTCCTCAACTACGGCAGTAAACTAGCTTTATTTATAGAACGCATATAAATAATGTCTCTTGTTTACATTTTCAGTCAATATTTCATATTTTAATACTGAAGCATATATTCACGAACGTAAGAGACAGATGTTCATTCGAATTAGCAGATTTCTTTCGCTTCATCATTTAGTTATAATTGTGCAATTTGTAACCGTTTAAATCTCAGGTGTATTTCCTTGCTTGATTCATTTTGGTGGTCGATTGCTAGACCTACTGCTCTCGACCTCCTATGAAAGACGTTTGAGGATAATAAATGTAGGAATGTCTGGATCTGATAGGGTTATAGAGGATTTGAGCGGGTTTATTCATTTCAGATGTCATTCGAGTCTATGAAATCTTTTTCACTTTCGTTTGACCGATAGAATTGCTGATGTGAACCGTTTTCAGATCTTCAGTCACAAAAAGAAAGCGAACGGATTTCCCAGTTTCATTGTAAAGTCCATAATTTGTACAGCTTTCAACTTTTGCTGTTGCCTTTTTGTGGGAATATACCTGTGGGAATTATAATAGGTAATATACCTTCGGCTGGGAATAAAAAGTCGTTAGATTCTTTCGAATCGTCTACCTATGCATATGCGAATGTGTTGCCCTAACTTGATGTCTACGGTATTTATGGAAGTAGCTGTTTTTCTCGTTTTTTAAATGCTATTCAAATGGCCATTTCGTCATCATGCGGATTTACGGATTCTTTGCAAATTGCAAATAATTTTTATTCGATTTTCAGGTGAACAACGAAGGTGATCGGAAGATTAGAAAATGATTGCATCAGAACATGCACCGTTGATTATATTATTTGCTGCGTTCATGCAATGCAACGCAGCAATTGCAGCGCCATGTAGGTTTACGTATATGTGTTATACCGATTCATAAATCATTTCACTCAGCCATTGCAATTTTTTACTCGATTTTGCAAAATTCCTTATCGTTTGCATCTGTCTGTCTGTATGTATGTCTTTCTGCCCAGTGGTTTTGACTTGGATGCCAATGTCGCCAGTTATGAAAATTTAATAAGTACAGTGAATATATGATATGCACATATTCCTATTGCGTGTTTTTTGTATGCACATATATTTCTTCTCATCGCTGATAGTTCCACACCGAAAATTCACTTTTTTACGTGTTTCCGATTCGTTGAATGAAAATTTTATGCAATCAGGCGAAGAAGAGTATAAAACGAATTTTTTGTGAGAGATTTTCCTATTTCTTCACATGCGAGCCTTGAACTAGCAGACAGATAGCTGCCGACAAAATTTTTATTGCAGTGCTATAACACAAAAATTCGTCAAATGCACGAAAATCGAAAAGTTTCATTGAATTTATTTAAAACGAATATTTGTGCAAAGGCAAAAAGATGGAGAAGCGTGTCGGAAGCACTGGCACGGTATGTGTTCTCAGGGTTCGTTCACCTAACCAACCGTCCTCATGAGTTTATATCTTTTATGTGAAATAAACGTCGTATATCAAGAAATTGAATAATTTGACATTTAGAGAGTTGAAATGTCAATTTTCATGACTTAGTTTATAGTTGTTTTAGTTTTAGAGATATGATATCTGATTTCATTCTCCTAATGGTCAATCAAAAAATTTCCCTAACACTGACTTACAGTTTCACACCTGTTAATAAACTTAATGTAAAAAATAATAATTTTTCAGTTTTAGTAGATGAATCTTTTTCTCACTTCCAACTCATTTATCATTTTACTTAAGCAAAAAAAAATTAGAATTAATTAAGAATCGGGTGTTTCTGGAATATAAATAAAATAAAAACCATAGAAGAAATCATCAAAATATTTTGCAGCAAGAACAACAAAAGATGGAATAATCGTTGAGCGTCGTTATCCACTAATGAGGCATGGAAGTGCTGGATATCGGGCAATTGTTTATGGTGGATTGTTGATGCGATATCCCTTACGACGTTGGAGAAACGATTTAACTCGTCGAGAAACTAGTGCAGCACAAGCTAATGCGAAACGACATTCCACAGCTATTTTAAATGCTTCACCTCGCAGCAGTTTTCCAATGATGGGTGGCATGTATGGATGAAGAAACAACTCGAATAGAATAATTTCTTTTAATTTCTTTTTTTTTCATAATTTATAATTCCATAACAATTTTTATCATTCAAATATTTACATCATTTGTAATTATATTTCATATTTTTTCAATGCGTTATAGTATATAGCAGGTGAAAGTTAAATGTGGTGTTATCTCAGATATGCTATCGATTTGGAGCTGTAAAATATTATCGATCTCCGGTCAGGACTTGTGTTGTTTTTCTATTGTTGACGGTGTTGAGACGAATCAGGAACGAGCCGGATTAATGTGGAGCATTAAAACGAATAAGACCTGTAGATAGAGGAAACCTGATCCGGTTCTTTTCAGGACCTTTCCCTTCTGATAATTATATAGTCTGATGGATTTTCTTTTTTCATAACTGTGAAACCCCTATCAAACACCCCTCCCCCCTTGCATCAGACACATCAGCTTGATCTACATTTTTGAGTTGAACGCTTGATAGACGAAATTTAAGCACAGAATATTTACCAGTCGTACTGTATCCTGTTAAATAGATGATAGCTGTTGAACAGAACCTTGGAAGTTGAGAAAAGATAAGTGACCATCCTTGAAGAATAGACCCCTCCGAAACTTCAAAAAAATGGAGGACCCATGACCTCCGCTTATAGACAGATATCAAGTTTAGGTTGTTTTCAATTTTTCTTTGTAAACCAATGCAAGTTTATTGATGGACAACAAATCCCATAATCGTAGCTAATATACTATAGCTCAGGATTTAGAGTCTTAGCAGGAAAATTAAGTGATATGGGTTGGGGCAATTTTGGAGCAGCTTACAGGCAACTTTTTAGAGTCAAGGAATCCTTCACATTACCATATGTATATTCCTCCCCAAAAACTCGTTGGTCATAACCTTCGGAAGCGGGTTTTCGGTAATGAATGTTCCTACCTCTGATCGATCTCATGATCTCCGATCAAGAGGCTCGAGCCGATTTGATATTGGTTTATAGTTGCGATGGAAAAACTCGAATCCTGTGACGTTATTTTATAAGATATTCTAATTTCTGCCACAGGCAATAAACGTATCATTGTTGTCTGCCGCAATTTATGTTCGCTCATCTTTAGAATGGTCATTGAAAAACTCAGGTATAGCTACGTCGAATATAATTCGATAGACCCCCGTACGAAACATACTTCCGCTGTATAGTTCAAACGGTTCAGATTATTCTATAACGGTTTCACCAACTACGATTATGATTAGGCTCGGAATTGAGCTATGAATAACCCGAAGATTGATATAATATAGAGAAGTTAATAAGTGTGAAAAAAATACTATTGGCAAAGGCTGTATTCAGCTCTTCAATACCTTCAACTTGTAATTTTTTCTGCTAGATAAGCTCATCTAGTACTATAAGCTTGGATTGCAAGGAGTCAATAATAATTAAATAAATAAAAGATAAAACTGCCGCATCAACGGTTCCCATTAATCACCGCATTAACGGTTTCTATTAAGTCGTTATGGTAGCGTATATGCGTATTTGTCCATTTGTTTTTATATCCAAAAATTCCAACATGGGTACCATTGTAACCAATGGGAAATTAGACTGGTATAATATATACCATAAGTGATTCCCCACATCTTATCCAGTTTAAAAATTCAGGTTTCATAAGAGTTTAGGATACCCAAATAGGTCAAAAACCTGCATGGATCTTATATCGATTGGACCACAAAGATGCCAGTCTCTTGCATATCTGAACGGACGATCAGGTTGATTACAATATGGGAGCTTCTTTAGAGACTTTATTTTCGTTTGTAATTGTAATTTGTAAAACCGGTCGGTCAAGCAAGCGAAGCACAAAAGGATATCTCATGTGCAATTACCTGGCACCCTTCGTTCGTTTCCCAATCAGCTCCATTAAAAGCGCGATGCTCCTATGCTTTTAGCAGCTAGATCATTGATAGAACGCGATATAACTGTTGCAGTTTACTTTCTCCCTCAGAGATTAATGAGGGAGTCCATTTAAGAATCTAAAGGTTTCCAAATTTTCAAGGTCGACAAATATTCGAGCGTCGCATGTCCCCAAACCCCCCCCCCCCCCCCCCCCCCCCCCCCCCTCTTCACTCAACTTGCCATAATATCAGAAACCCAACAAACGATCCAAAATTCTATAATCAGTTGTATGTGCAATAACAACCTAACCTTGTGCTATTGCGATATACGTGCTCGCCTTCGAATCGAGTAATGAAATCCAACGCTATTAGCAGTAAATATCCCATTACGTTTTTGCGTGCAAAAGATCACGCTCAACAACGTTACCAAATAGTCATTTCCATAGAAACACTATAATTAATAGGTGAAAATGAAGATGTAATCGAATGAGAAGATTTTCAATCTGAACAGACATAATTTTTTCCGTTCACTTCACTTCCATATTTTATTAAGAACGCATCGATGTGAGTTCCCCTAACTTCTGTAGCAACCAATCGTTTTCAACGAATTTATGCAATCAAATAACATCTATGAGTCGTCTATCGCATTCGAACATAAAACGATGAGAGCATTTTGTGTGCAATAATAAAAATAAAATATTTTTTTTAACGCTAAAAATATCAACGGTTAAATCGAACACCGTAATAGATATTTCCTATCAAAAGTCTCAAAAAAAAGAATATTAAGCAAGACAATGTGGCAAAGAAAACTAATATTAAAATCCATATATAAAAAAATGCAGATTAAATACTGGTAAAGAAATTGGCAAAAAAAACCCTTCAAATCTCCAATGTATTATTTAAGTTCCGACTTTACCTCAACTTATTCGATTCGTAAATTGATCAATGGCTCAATTATATTGCAATTATAAAGCAAAAATCATAATGCAACTCTTTTCCGATAAAGTAATGAGGTATACAACCAATTTCCTCTATAATATTCAATGTCATATTTTAACCTACCAAAAATTACCTCAAAGGAATAGCGATAAAAGATCAAATGTGTCTACCTTTTTTAAAAGATTTGTTTAAACCTGCTCTTATTTAAACACAATTTCTTCAATAAAATAAAAGGCACATATAAAAATGAAATAACACGAACTAGATGGCATAAATGAATAAAATCATCAAAACACCTAAAATATTCACAGTTCGCTAAGCCCTACTAGTTGCTAATCCTAGTGATTTACTGCCACTTCCACAGAAATGCTGAACTATGGTTCCTCAACACATCATAGGAACCGTGACAGCAGGACTTAACAACCTCTCACCTTCACATTCATGACACTGAAACCCTCTGCAGAGGAATTTATAAAAGCTCACTATATTATACCCTCATCAAAACGGATTTGGAAACTTTGTGAAAGAAACAACAATAGCCGAACTGGAGATGAGTGGTGTGGTGGCGCAAATGCATCACAAGAGAACATAGAAGACAGAGAGGAGGAGGGGGAGGATAACCAACGGGCGCTAAGAAATGCCCTGAAGGCTTAATGATGATCATCACTGTGCTCAGGATTTTCGTATGGTGCCGGTAGGCTGATCTCACCAGGTTCGACACCCCAAATTTCTCGCGCGTATTCAGCGATCGTGCGATCCGTACTGAACTTGCCGCTGCTCGCAATATTCATTAGCGCCATCCTCTGCCATCTTTCGATATTCTAAAATATCAGTGAAGATGAAAAACGGAAAATGCAGCACAGATTGCAAGTTATATATATATATATATATATATATATATATATATATATATATATATATATGATCTATACCAACCTATCTTCCGCTAGCTGATTCTTCCATATCACACCTGTGATGTAAAATGGCACAGCACCACCAACACAGCAAACATAAGATAAACAAAAGAAGCGAACCCGTAATATCCAGCAAAACTTTATATGTATTTATAAACAATGACCAACAGCCAGTAACTGTGTGCTCACTCATTCATCCATTATGCAAACATCTTAGCAAAACAAATGTTCTCTGTGAACAACAACATTCCAAGTATTTCGATGGTACTGATACCACACTAATTATATTAAAAGGAACAGTTCTCGTCTTTGTGGTCTCGCCCTTACAACATTTTTGTATGTACATTTCATAAAGCTGGCCAAAATTGAACTCGTTGTGTGAAGTTTTCTACGTACTACATAGTGAAAACAGAGGTTAGGAAGTATGCTTACCATATACGCTTTTTCCACCTCTTCTTGACATTTAATAATCGCTTCATAATCGGCACACACCATGAATCTGAAAGGTTATTTACTTAGATTTCACTTTTTTAAAGCTCAATCTTCCAAACTGCTCGACAATCTTTTGCAATAACAACAACGCTCCAATGGAGCAACTTTTTGAGTGCCTCTTAGTTATTAACTCCATTTCACTTCACAGTATGAGACGTTGCGTGATGACGTTTCTTATTTTATCACCGTAAGCATTATTCATAACAAAATCTCTTGGCAATAGAAATTCAAAATTTATCGACGTAAGAAGATATGAGTTTATTGTATGCGAGAATATACCGTTGCATTATTGAAATCATCTTTAGCACATGCCAATTCATATTTAAGACTTTAAAAACATCAAAGCTATAAAATCGAAGAGGAATTCGGGATCGCTCTACTTTCACCTCCTCATAATCTTGTAGACTTCTTTTATTGCCAGAACCACACTGAATTCAAAAAACCTCTAAAATAAACTCTCCGAGGGTATTTATTTCGGGTCTAAAATAACTCGTTCATTAAAAGGCATCTGGATAAATGTGGTGGCAGTTCGATTAGCATACATGGCCTATCAGCTGTTATGCCACTAGATGATGTTTTCGGTGGGACGGCGATCAGGCTTTATTCGCCTCCCAATACAACAGATTCAAGTCTCAAGTTGAAACAATGAGACATTAATCACCTATCATAGTAGCGCAGCATATTGCTGACGTCCTTGAGTAGATCCGGCTGATCAGGTGTGAAGAAGCCCTCCTCTATCTGCTCGACGATTTGCCGCAATGCCGGAATCTTATTTATGTAATCCTCCGATTTGTATCTGAAATTGTCTTTTCGTAGAAAAAAAAATATCATAAAAGAATTTCGCCCCAACATTTGGCCCCATGTCTGCAACCCTGACGAAGTGGGGTTTCTTCAAGAATCTTACTGGCCATTAGTCAGTTAATGGACTGACTATTTATTCAAAAAAAGCTTTCATAAAAGGTGACAAAAGCGGCTTAAAACCCGAATAAGATTACAGTAATTATCCCTCAATTCAAAGGAATTGAATTTTTCCCATAGCTATATTCTTCTTGGCTAGGGCAATAAAACGTTACGATACTCTTTTCTGTTTCCGCAGTACACGCCGATGCTCTTTGAAGTGTTCTTTGTATGAATTCTCCCCCTCTTCCCTTCAGCTTCCATCCATACCACATTAACGAATATAAGGAAGAAAAAGAGAAAATTACCTATAGAAATGTGATGTTTACAACACCATATCACTGTAATAAAAAACAACATATGACGAGCTTGATTTACTTTCAGTGAACACTGTTTAATAAATTGCCGCTAAAATAAAAGTTATCGAAGATCTTATATACTGCACTACTGATTATTCGGACCAAGTAAATAAATGAATGAATAAATGAATAAATGAATAAATAAATAGGAAGCTCTATAATTATTCAAAGATGAGTCCATCCTCGGATTATAAATGTCTAAAAACGATTCCCTAAACTTAGCGAGAGTTACCCAATACCAAAGATGAAGTGGATATCCAGAAAACAAGGACAAACCCTTTCTTTTCGAGGGCTTGCACCTCCTCGACAGTCATACCAAATATGAAGATATTCTCACGACCCATCTCTTCCATCATCTCAACGTTTGCACCATCTAATGTACCGATTGTTAACGCACCGTTCAACTGAAAATACCACCTTCTTCTATTCATTTCTAATCTATAACAGATTCTTGCTGTACTGTTTATGAGAGAGAACTAACTTCAGCATAGCTGAATAACAAACTAGTAAGAAACTGTAGAAGCAAAAACCTCTTTTGAAAATTCGAAGTGCCAAAGTCTATATTAAATCTCGAACCAAATTCTACAATTTTATTCATTCCCGAAAATAAAATTAAATAGAATAAACGAACTGTAGCAATGAACTCAATTTTTATATTTAAAAAATTAAAATCTGTTAAGTAAAAAAAAGGTTTCATTGCCTTTATCTCTATTATACTACTATTTTTTCCCTCTGAAGGATTTTTCTCTCCATTCAACTATTTACCTTTTCTCCATAATGGATAGTAGTAGAACTCAATTGATAAGCTGAAATTTCATCAAATCATTGCTAGCAAATTTTGCTTTGCTATGAATGGGTGGGAAATCAATTTTTAAGAAAAAAATCTAACATAAAAACTATCAAGAATGAAAATGAAAAAATTCCCCAACGAATTTTCTATTGGCTATCTTCGTTATCATAAAGAAAAAGTGTTATTAAGTCGTATTTAATGAGATAATAAATAAGAATACGACATCATTCATACTATACAAGCCAAACAACAATTTATACCATGAACTTCATGTTTCCTGTTCCGGATGCTTCAGTACCGGCGGTTGAAATCTGTTCACTAAGGTCGGCAGCCGGTATGATCTTCTCGGCCATTGAGACACGATAGTTCTCCAAGAACACCACCTTAATATTTTTGTTCATTAAACATAGCAAGATAAAAACTACTAAGTGGTTATAATATCACCGTATATCTTTGAATAAACCTCATTCTTAATAGTTCTAACCTGTCGAACACAAACCTATAAAAATTCCGCCATATGTCAAACCATACCAATTAAGAAAAGAGCAAAGATCAAAGGCCAACAATTGAAATAACCTTTAATTTGTTTCCAACAATTGGATCCGAATTTACGACGTCCGCAACCGAAGTGATTAACTTGATGATCATCTTTGCCATATGATATCCAGGTGCCGCCTATAACTCAAACAATTGACGCATACCATTAAACGAAAAGATATTCAAATATTATAGAGACTGCAAAGATCTATTATTAAACGTTTTAATAACTAATATTCGAGATCTAAGGAATTGTCCCATTTCTAAAGAATCGCCTCATTCACCACAACCGAAAAGCTCTACCTATATCACTATTGGAACAATAAAGTCTGCTCACTGACGCTCCAAAAATGGAAGCTACACACTGAATTGCGACGACCGATCTTCTGTGACGAAAAGTGCGATCCTTCTCAAAAGCTTCATATTTCGGGATGGTTTTTTTCGAGCCTTTTTCACAACTCCCTATACTTTCCTGTATCCACCAAACGTCATTTTTCCATCAATCATCACTGAACTTTCAAGTCATTTAGTGCTTATTTACCATTTAATTGTTTGTCAGTTGTCAAAAATCCTCGGCTTAAGGCTAGCTATTCCACACTGGAAGGCAGTGTCAGAGTCGAGAGTGACTTCGAAGGAGGGAAGAGCAAGGTCTCTACTAAAGTCATACGCGTATGACTTCAGAGTAGAGAAGGGATCCACAACTTCGACTCTCGAGTCTCTATTAGACCCACTTATCACTGATAGGTCCCTAATAACCAATGAAATAAATCAGGTGATTGTTTAATTACTAAATGATTACCTAAGTGATATCTTCAGAGCGATCACAACGATTGAATATAACTTACCTTACCAGCGAAGATAACAGTACGCGGAACAACTTTCAGATTGGGATTCGCTTTGATGCGATTGTATAACGTAATAACATGAAGTGCATTCAACAATTGCCGCTTATATTCATGAATTCGTTTCACCTGAATCAGTTTCAATCAATAAAAAACAAATAAGAACAACTTTTTATTTCTAAAAAAAATTAATAATAATTAGTTTTTGCAAATATTATTAAAATAAAATAGTCCTTTTTTAATTAATTCATTTAATGAAGCCGATTTGAAAGAGAACAGAAATAAATTCATATTCAAATCCAAATTTTTATTTGTGTAGAAAAAATGATGATCGATTGCTTCAATGCAAGTAAACTCTCAACTCATCAAATTTACATAAAATAAAGGTATCAAAAAAACATATTTTCCTTGAAAGTTCCAAGTCGATGTTAGGTGAGCAATGAGCCGATTTAAATAAAATTATTAGTTGTTAAATTTGCGAAACTTTTATTTCACAAATAACAATAAAACGCAAATTAAAGTACAATTCAGGTTGTATCTAATATAGGGTATTTTTATAGCGTCTGAAGAAATAAAACAGCAAAGCGATAACGATTTATCAAATTAAAAAAAAACAATTATGCAAAACTGATCCGTTTCCATAAACAACAATTCCATCTATTTATTGATCAAATTTTAAAAATATATTGGCATATAAGGCCTGCCCGAAGGCAACTATAATCCACTAATTCGCATAAAATATTGCATTTTGTGGAATTCTGGCAGAGTTGTCGGAGACGTTAAACTCCACAGAGGGATGTGAACCCACTGATGCTTGTTAATATAGCACTTATTTCCTCCGATACGATTTATAACTGTGATATAACACTTCTCTGTTATAACATGAGTTATATAATACGCACATGTGCTATAATGCGAATTTATTTCAATTACTGCTTATTTGAATTTATAAAATCGTGTATTTTTTGTTGGAATATAGATTCTTTCGACACAAAAATATTCAAATAGTCACCACCTCAAATAGCCTTGCCAACGATTTACGAAGTGTCTCATTGCCTTCAATAAAATCCGCCCTAATATAACACACCTGAGATAAAGGTAGCACTTACATGAATATCAAAGATGCTTGATGGATTGATCTCAACGTTGTATTCATCGCAAAGATATTGAGCAACACGTAGTTTATTCTCCTGTTTCACTCTATGCAACGAGTCCAGAAATACCCGATCATTAGCGAACTTCTTCAATTCTTGTAACTTGTCCAAGTCCGTTATCCATGTATCGCCGATTTTCTGGAAACTCAGAAAATACGGGTGGAAATTAATCTATGCATGCATTTATCATATATGTTTTGAAGCTAAAACATGGTAAATGAAATAAGAAGAACAGTGCCGCCGGCAACGAAATCTATCATTTATCAGTGGATCACTTATCAGTGCATCTTCGAAACTGATAATATGGGCACTTTCCGCCTACTGCGACTCTTTCACCTGAAGAAACTATATGAAAATAAATCGAACTCAAATTTGAGCAATATTATCAACAGATGATTGTGAATTGCGAATCCCTCGCCGAAGAACGAAGTGATGAATGGAAAATAATCTTGCACAATACCAATATAAAAACCTTCTTATCGGCCTTGGATGCCGCATTTCCTAAAATTTTTTACTTTTCTTGATGTCTTTTTCTACTAATTTCCTTTAAATTTAATTTCTTACTTAGTTATTGGTGCTTAAACAAGTTGTAAACAGATATAAATTCGAGCCAATGAAAATATTATGAAATTCTTCAGAGATCCTCAAATGACAAACAAATCTCCAGGTGATAGACATCGTTGAAAACTTTTGAGAACTGTTGCACAAGTCATTGCTTCCAGCCTATAATCCATTTAGTCCATGACGATTAAGACGATTTGAGATATCCTCCTTTTCGGATGAAAAAGAAAACAACGAGGAAGGGAATTTTTAGTAAATTAAAAGAAGATTCCCATATAAATATAAGAAAATTTCCAGTATCACCGAGAAAAAACTTCGAAAAAACTTCTCCTGCAACCAAAAAAACTTTTTCCTCCTTAGCAAAGTAAGATATCACTGTCTAAGCTAAATGAAATAAATGCACCAAACAACTGTGAGTTGCACCTCATTAACCCCACAACGATAATAAAAATAAGAGTGAAGCAATACAAAAAAGCGCATACGTGCTCGTCTTAAGAAGATTAGAGTGCAATGCGGCCACACCGTTCGTTACATGTGAACCGACAATGCACAAGTGTGCCATATTGATACGTTTTTCTCCATAATTGTCTGCTTCTTCAATGATCGACATACGTCGCATTCGATCGAAATCACCAGGATAACGTGCAGCAACCGCCTTTAATTTTATTGTTTATTTATTTTCTTAGAATAATTTGGTTGCAACATAATATCCAATATTTCATGCAATATTGCAATATGCAATATGCAACATTTTATGCAATATTGCATTATCAAATATGCAATATTTCAACAAAACAAAGTGGTTAATTAATGCTGCAAATAATCGTACTAAGCTATTGAACAGCGTTAAGGATACCTTTCCACTCAATAGTTTGCAGTTTTCTATGACGATACATTCGCAGCGCAAAATAATAGGGAAAAAAACGGCGACATGCCTTTACATCATCTCTCCTTTAATAGAAGATCTACACATCGCTAAGTTTCAGGAAAATGAACATCTCATTCGAATAGAAAAATGTGCTTAAGAAAACCAGAAAAAAAGAAGACTTTTAAAGATGAAAATAGCTCCTAAAAAACATTCTCGAAACAAACCGAAAAATAAAAAATAAACCAAGAAATTCCTTTTAAAATAAATATCTCCTGATAAGATTCCCCTTGCACAGACGACCTCTACCGAAGGAGGAAAGAAGAGGAAACCCCTCACGAGTGAAGAATACCACAACGCATGGGAAATAAATTACCCGGATCTCCTATACAAAAAAAAGAAACAATATATAAGACGCCATCTTAATGAAATTCCATCGGAATTTCCTCAACGAACATAATATTCAAAAGCAATTTTTTGCACTGAACACAAAAATATAGCAAAAAAATACAAGAGGCATCAATCCTAAAATGAAAGTGCAACAAAAAAATTCTTAATTTCTATCATATTTCAAATATTCCATTATCATCAACCTGTTGTGCGATCGTTTTCAATAGACATTGGAAGACTCGTTTATACCTTATGCAGTCCTCATTTTGAAGCATAAAAAGTAAAAATCCAACCCACTGAGCTTATTTCTTAGTGTGAGTTAAAACATAGTAAAACAAGATACACGCAAAAAAAAAATTTTGATATGATCAAGACTTTTGACTTTGAAATACGGATAGTATAATGACTGAAGGGCTGTCAATAGATCTATTGACAGCTCTGTAGTCACCATAATATACCCTTAAATTATCTACTTTTTCCCTCCCCATCGAACACTTCCAAATATACAGTTCCAATTTTTTTTAAAACAACGCAAAATAGCACTTAAAATTCGCAATGAATTTCTATAAGAAAAAAAAAATAAAGGAAAGAAAGAGTAAAACGAACATCCATAAAGTTCTGATTGATTTGATAGATGATTTCGAGATGTCGTGGAAGCAAATTCTCCACCAATGATACTGGCCATCTCTCGAGTGCCTCTGGTAGCAACGTATGATTCGTGTAGGCGAATGTCTTTACGCAAATATTAAACGCTTTATCGAAACTCAAATCTGAATGAAATAATTGTTATATTTATTATATGGCAAAATTTAAAAGAGAATTCATGATTTTTTCATATAAAATTAAATACTTAAACAATACCTTCGTAATCAATTCAAATCATAAAACAATAAAAATTTCCCCCTTCTTGTGAATTATTTGCTAAAACTAAAACGTTCACGGTTGATAATGTAGCCCCACATTTCTTGTTCGGCAGTCCCAATTTCAAAACTTGAAAACGTTATTTTTTCCCAAACATAGAAAAAAAAATTTTTTTTTTTACTTTCCTAATATTCCGCAATCTAACCATACAAAATAGCAGAGTAATCAAGGCGAAATATTCCATAAAACTAGGCATGAGGCAAAGGGATGAGGCATAACAAACAAAAGGCTTCGTTTCGTATCGTCAATCGAGCAAATAGCTTCAATATCAGGCAAATTGGGCACTCGCGTTAAAATAATACCTTCAATGTCGACCAAAAGACGAATCAATTCAGGAATTCCAATCGAAGGATGCGTATCGTTGAGTTGAATGGCCACCTAAACATAAACACATCCGCCAACAACATCGAATTCTTCGAGCAAAAATGCCAATCAAAACTCTCATAATTGCTACTAAATGCCTCTATTGTACATAGAAAGCTTTATGTAAATATTTAACGACTAGAACTTCTTGAAGTTATATTTTTTTTTTTTAAATTGAGCCTCTAGAGGGGAATCATTCTTTTATAGGCAATAAAATGTGCCCGAATATAATAGCCTCAAACTATACACGACTTAACGACTAAGAAAAAAAAAAGTTGCCGCAAATACAGCAAGAGGGAGTTTTGTATCTTGATATATTGCCTCTCTCATGGTCAAAGATAGCTACTAGATCATCCTAATATACCACACAAACAGCAATAAAACAATACGAAATGTTAGCTTTAAAACGTTTCAAGACAGGAATACACAACTAAGCATGCTCATAACCATCCTAGGTAAATGCGTGAAACGATGACTGCCCTTCCCCCACCCCCCACTCCCCCAAACCTCCAAGTCTGTGTATTCCGCTAGAATAGTACCTCGGAATTTTTTCGAAAAACCAATGCCTTACGCAAGAAAAATAACACCTATATCAGCGCTTCTTTCACTATTGCGGATGCTTTACTATTAAAGCATGAAATTCAACCTTATCAGGGAATGAGTCAAAGTCTGCGCGGATCGTATCACGGCATCCATATTTGCTCGATTTGAATCTACGGATAATATCTTGCAGTGTTGACGCCACCAAGAAGTATTGTTGCTTTAGACGTAGCTCTTTACCAATGAAAACCTGGAATCATTTACCTCTAAAAATTAACTGAATAGAAACCTTGACGATACAATGATTCATCAGCAAGTAGAGAATCCATATCACCCTAACACCAGAAATATTTGATATTTTACAGCAGTAATAAACTCCGGAAAGAACTAAATGCTACGAATGATAAAAATCTTTTTCATGTATCATAGCCTGTTGCTAAATGCGGGTAAAATATGGAAATTCTTGAAGGTTACCGTCATTTACATTCCACATTCCCTTTCCAGAGGAGATTCCCAAAACTTTCCCTCACCAAATCAAACAAAAACCGACCAATTAGCCTTTAAAAAGCTACTGCTTAACCTCCTGCCAAGCAAGGTCTTAAAATAAGGTCATTCAAAACTCAATATCATGGCAATCACTCAATAAGCGTATCCAGCTGTTTTTTTAATCTCACTACGTTCATTATGCACCTTTACTTCCAAGTCGACTATAAGAATCGACATATGCGATCCCTTTTTTATGCACATTTTATGCAGCGAATAATCGAAAGTACAGCTCCAAGGTCTCGTCCTCCAGTGTCCCTCTCTATGGCTGTGGCTCATATGCCTACACTGTAATAAAAGCACATCCCGTTCCTACGGTACCTTGCTGGCCCTGTGCAATGTGTGTTTGCTATCACTTTCATATGATGCAACTGAAAGTGCATGCAAGAGATGTTTTAGTGCAAAGCTGTCTCTAAGCAAAGACCCTCTAACCCAGCCGACTCTTTCTGACAGCTGATTCGCTTAAACAAAGCACTTATCTGCTTATTCCTCCCAATCCGAACTGCCTTCATCAAAACGGACGCTCCTCTTAGCCTTGAAAATACAGCTCCAAGGTCTCGTCCTCCAGTGTCCCTCTCTATGGCTGTGGCTCATATGCCTACACTGTAATAAAAGCACATCCCGTTCCTACGGTACCTTGCTGGCCCTGTGCAATGTGTGTTTGCTATCACTTTCATATGATGCAACTGAAAGTGCATGCAAGAGATGTTTTAGTGCAAAGCTGTCTCTAAGCAAAGACCCTCTAACCCAGCCGACTCTTTCTGACAGCTGATTCGCTTAAACAAAGCACTTATCTGCTTATTCCTCCCAATCCGAACTGCCTTCATCAAAACGGACGCTCCTCTTAGCCTTGAAAAAAAAACATTTTGGGCATAAAAATTTTGAATTTGCGATACAATCTATTGAGGCACAACTTACGTTATCGTTGGGATAGAGAACACGGGTGATATTCTCCGACAGATTCCTATCCATTACTGCTTGTACGTAATCGCCGTCATTGACTGCAAATAAAGAAGTGTTGATAGTATGCCATCAACAAGTTAACAAGACGCCCATATTTATTTGGAATACATCTGATGACAGATGCGCCGATCCGACGACAAATGCGCCACATGGTATACAAATAACCACCTCAAATATACAACGATTAACCCGCATGAAAATTCGACATTAAATTGTTACTACGTTGGCGTCTAAATTTTATGCGCCATTCAATAATGCTCAACGTTTCCAACAGAATTATTTACATTCAAACTCGATTCCCCTTTACGCATATACTTCATCATAGATGCAAACTGCTTACAGAACTTTAGACGGAAGTGATTCTCAGCTTTCGCCGACCATAGACGAAGTGTGTTGACCACATTATTACGAAATCCTGGTACTGGTGTATCGTATGGCATTGCGAACACCAAATGTGTATTTATCCATCTACTCTAAAACAAATATTCAATATCATCTCTAGTATCGAATCTTCAATCGACTATTCGATCAGTGCAGATATGAATGGATGACTCAATTAATCGGATCTTAAACTTGCAATTTTTAAACTTAAAAAGAAAGGATAAAAACTTTAATCAAAACTTTAGATTATTCAATTAGCAAAGAAAATTGGTTTGAATTGCGTGTCTCTCTATAAAAATCAAAAATATTGCATCAAGCACTTTTTGGCCAAATGGCCAAATAAGGCTAAATATATACGAGACTAAAATCAGCCAATAAACAAATGTGGTGCAAACCTTTCCATTGGCATCCTTCTCTACTTTGCCATAAAAGTTGACTGGCAACATATATTCAGGACGAGCCTTTTCCCATGGATTTCCGAATCGAAGCCAGTCATCTGGTTCTTCAACCTGTAGTTTTTAAGCTCCTCAGAGAGATATAAAATACACTGCAGTTACCTATTTTCATGCATACATAACAATTAATGATGCATTAAAAATGCGTTAAACCTAAAAATGGCATTCATTTCATTAGGTTTTATAAGTCAGATTTTTCATCCTTTTTTAATTATTGAAAAACGCAAAAGCAAATAACTTTATATGTTAGAATCTTTTTAGATTAGAACCTTCAATTATTCGGTTTTATTAGAATATACTGATATAACAACAATACTTTATTTTACTCGATCTTCTCACTAACCCCCTTCCCTTCTCCTTAAATAATACAACTTCATAAGTTATGCCCAAATATTCGAAAAAACAAGCTGAAGAAAAACGTTTCCTCATATTGGCCATGAACTGAAGAAATTATAAAAACAGAAAAATTTCCACTCTTTTTTATCATACCCTTATTGTTCACTCCTCGTCTATATATTCACAATAATAACTATAATATATAAAAAGAAAACAGAAAGGAGAGAAGATATCAAAACTGTAGTATATATGCATTAAACACTATTTGTTAAAGCATAACACTTCTCATGATATCACATAGAATAGAAAAAACTCGTTTCCTTTTTCTGTATTCCCTTCATTTTGAGTGACTCTGATATATGGACCCATTGACTATAGACATCGTAGATCCTCGCATGACCGATATGCTCACGTCAGTTAATAAAAGCCGAAACATGAACATGTTTAATGACCTCATCGAATCCTTTACCTTCTCCTTATTCACACTCATTCACTCCTATGATGTGTATCTAGAGAAATCATCGCTATAACTATTTCCTCTGAACATTCTCTCTTCCTTCCGAGTTCAATTTTAATTTCATTTTGAAGAAAAAAAAACCTTTTGCAATTTAAAAAACAAAAAATTCCTATGCACTCATTAAAGTATACCTGCCAACCATCGCGAATTAGCTGTTTGAAGATACCATATTCATAACGAAGTCCATATCCATAAGCCGCAATTCCTAACGTTGCCAATGAGTCCATGAAGCAAGCAGCAAGTCGGCCAAGACCACCGTTACCCAAACCCGCATCCTCTTCAATCTCTTGCAACTCCTCTATATCAAGGCCCAACTGAAAATAACAAATCAAAAACTTTTACATCTTACATCTTTCATCCATTTTATCTCAACGTATCATAAATACGAACTATTTCCTTTCTCATTTTCAAACATCGTTTTACTTTCTTAATCAAACTTTTTTGATTATTTCATCTGCTTAAATTGCTTCCTGCAATTGAGAGTTGTTTCAATAAACCTACAGATATACGACATTGCTGATAAGCGTACGTATGTGCAAGACATCTGGCACATTCATTGAGCATATAGATGCAAAGTTTGACAAAAAAAACGACTTACCTGATAGAGAGCCTCATCGATTGCTGCTTGAACACCTAAATTCATCATCGTATTCGAAAGCGTACGGCCCATGTAGAACTCCAAAGAGAGGTAGTAAACACGCTAAAAACATTTACTAACTCAGGCAACCGATGCCGACTTAATACTGATTAGCAAAAAGTAAGAAGAGGTGCAAAAATTCAGGAGTGATAAGATACGAAAAGTTGAAACCTATTCATCGCTTTAGCATTAGAATTGCTCAGATTCTTTATCCCACTAATTTCCTACTCTCTTACGCCATTAAGGCGGTTTTATTGCATCTCAATTAACCGAATCTACTATTTTCTTCATCAAAATTCAAACAATTAAAAAAATTTTCTCTCGTCAAAAATAGGAAAATTTGCGTATCCGAACCGTTTCAGCTAATACTGCTTCTCAAAGTAAATATCCCTGGACTACAACCCTTCCCTCCTAGCATAAGCAGCTGCTTTCCATACTTGACGACTTCAATCTCGAAAATTTGCATAGACCTGTTGGAAAACGATATCGTTACACTTGTTAACAAATCAGTCTAGGAACATAATAATATGAAGACCATTTATGAAAAAAGATTGATATATGATCACTATAGGATATGTACCTTCGCCTACTATATCTATATTGAGTCAACTTTAAAGTATCCATAAAGTTGCTCTTGAAAAGAATAGAGAGATTCATAATGGCTAAATCGCCGTATTTTACCTGCAGTTATCAAGATACACCGGAATTTTTAAAGAAAATTTCAGTTGTTTTTTTGCATTAGTAGATATTGATTATAATTTCTAATAATAATTGCCCACAAGTGAAAACCACTAAAAAAATAAATAAATAAATGAAGATAACAAACACTCAGTGCACTTACCTTTGGATCTTTTTCATAATAATATTGCTGAGTACGAATCCATCGACTTACTAGATGATCCCTTACGGTATGTGCCAATGCAAAGTAGTAATCACGAGGAGTAGCAACGTTGCGGTCCTGAAATATCCACCAAAAATTGCCAAATCTGCGCATACAGTTTCAAGCGGGGGAAGGGGGGGGGGGGGGGGGTTGGGGGGGGGGGGGGGGGGGGGGAGGGGGGGGGGGGGGGGGGGGGGGAGGTTGAGGGGTGAGGAGTGAGGGGTGATGGGTGAGGGTAGGTGGGAGGGGAGAACAAAAAGTTTGGGCGACCACATATCAAAAGTGATTCACATAAGCTTCCATCGTCACCCCTTCCTACTTCCCTCTTCGATCCTAAAGAATGAGTTCTGTTTAAGTAGAATTTCCGTAATTTTCTATAATATAATGAGCAAGTTTGCATGTTTTTGCGAAAAAAAATAAACCATCATAATCTTATAAGAATAAAGAAACGATTTTTTTTTCTCAAGCAATGAGTAAATCAATTTATTCAAAAATTTAATTTCATGCTAGCACCAGATCTCTATTCACAACGAAAATGATATGCAAAATTTGTGGTATCCCTATATGTAAATGAGTCATTCAGATGACTGATCTGTAATATAAGAACTTTGAATGACCAACCCAAGTCATAAATTATGCCAGTAAAACTCCATACGTGCAGCTCTCAGCCTGAGAGTTGAAGCTAACGGACGGAAAGATAGGTTCATTCATACTTCAGATGCAACTATACGTTTTTAGCAAGTTGAAGAAATGTAGAATATCCTCTCAAAAGACAGGTAAGGCTTATGCCTAAAACAATTGTGTATACCTTGATGAGGGAGAAATGTAGATGACGATTGAATGCCTTCTTGATATTTGCAACATTCTCCACCTGTGCAATACCACGAACGCTGATCTGCTTACGACGATCGTGATCTGTTAGCATTGCCATTGTTGCACTTCTTTATTTCCCTGAATATTTTATTGCTTATTTCCTGGGGAGCGACGATACCGATGAAAAGTTGCCACGATTGAATCGACATAGATGAATAAAGCACCTAATATCCACGTCTTAATACAGCTCTCAATCATTGATGTAATAGTAATAAGGTCTAGAAAGATAAATACAAGGAAAACCGATGTAAGAAATTATAAAAAGAGAACCTAGATGAAATAGCATTTTATGTTAAAATATACCGATATAGGAAAACATACAAATCGCTTAAGGCTACTGTAAGAAAATGAAACGGTTGTTCATTCTACCGTAAACATTAATAATAAACGATTGTATTACCAGCATATACTTATAAACTGCACAAAACAAATTGACTGTTATGATTTTCACAAGTTGAGCTATATCCAACCCACGCGGTTTCGGAGAAAATAGGAGAGAGGAGGAGGAAGGTGTCATTGACTTGCACACGGTCAGAAGAAGGGGTGGAAATTCACTGAGGAAGATTTTAAAATACCCGGAAAAAATAAAAGCCTTTTCTATGAAAGCAAATCTTTCACAAGAAAAGAAAAACCATAAACTATTAATGAAAAATCAGCTAAATTATCAAAAAACTTTCTTCAAACTTTCCAAGAAAGATGTAACACTTGAATCTTATATTCCCTCATATTACTAATTACAATAAACATAACAGATTTGAAAATTACGGTATTAAAGCGGCTGGCAATAAAAAGCCTCATCTGGTCAGGTAGTACTGCAACTTTAGATAGACTAGTAGAATAATTATATAAATCAACAGTAATATTAGAAACCTGTCATATATCATACCTATGAGATCATTTATATATGTAGAAGTAATCGGAAAAACAAATGCATCAGACCATGCATCAACATACATACAACACGAATGGAATGGCTGTCACTAACCACCACCTTTATCGATTGCTTGCGTAGTTGACGTTTATCACACACCATCTATGTACTGATGCAACTATCTCTAGAATGGATCTTTTTGATCGTTTCGAAAGAAGATCCACGAGAGATCAACAATCGAATGAATAAGATGCTAATTAAATCGTTTGCCCCTCATTGCCACCTTACTGATAAATGGAAAACTTTTGTTACTCATAGAATAGGAGAGGAAGGTACCACTAACCTAGCTAGAATATTAGATCAAGTGTTAATACCGCATCCAATCTTTGAATAAAAGAGTGCAACTTTATCTCATAAAATAAACTTAATCCTACAAATAAAAAAAATTCCATAATAGCAACTAATACCTAAAGAATGTCTTTGAAGATAAGACTAAACTTTGCAAATTGCAAAAATAACTTATGAATTTCAAATACAATTTAAAGGTAAATGCCTGAGATGAGAGAACTAAAGGTATATGCACGTACACAAAATAAAAGAAGAAAAATATTGTGAGCAGAAGTGTGTGTGTGTGTGTGTGTTTGTGTAATGTGCACAACTGTATGGAGTGCAACTGTTGTTGAATGATGATGAGTTGATTGATTTATCGATTAATTGACTATAGATTACTTACTTTTTCCTAAAAAAAACTGTAACTTGAAATTTGTATTGCTGAAGTTGGAAAAAAAGTTCATTTATTCAAAAAATTTTTTTAAAAAAATTTATTTGGGTTTTATTTTCCATTTTTATTGCAAGAAATTTTTTTGATTGCTTCACTACGTTAAGGTTTCGTCGTTTGTAGCTCTTGCAATATCAAAAGTATTCGATTAGTTGTGCAAGTATAGCGACAGTTCACCTGATGTCTACTAGCATTATACCACCCAGGTGTTTACCAGAAGCACCCTCTACGAGTTTCAACTTCGAGTTACTATTAAATTCAGAAGGATGATTATTGACTTATCTTAGATTTCGAGAATATTTTCCATCTATACAGAATGCAACTTTAAGTTTAGGTATAATGTTAGGATTTTAGGTATACTACCGTAATTCCAAAGTTTTAAATACCCACTGCTATCTTCTGCACAAAAAAATATCTAAAAAGTTTTGCAGGTTTTTCTAGCTTACCTTTTGCAATATTCTTTTTACATCATGACAATAATATCGTATCTGTGTGTGTATGTAGGTTACGGTAAGTGTAATATAATACATAGGATCACCTATATCGTATATTACGCTGATCACTCAACTTTTAAAGAATTCATTAATCTAAAGACAATTATAGAAATATTTTCCATAGTGATATTGCTAGACAACGATGTTCTAATATAGCAGATAATGGACTCAATTTATAATTAATTTAAGATGGAGATTGCACTAGAATGAAGATGCATCGAATGCTCGCAGAGTTCAAGAACGGACCAAAATTGAATTAAAATATGGAAAGACAAACGTATAAAAGTGAAGATAAACGGAGAACGATCAGACCTTTTGCATTTTCTTCAGCTTTTAAGTTCCACAATCATTGCAATAACCTTTTTTTTAAGCGTCATACTAGTTTATTTAATAGCAATTATGTGGAACTTCGAAGAAGAAAAAAGCAACGGGAAAACTTCGAGGACGAGAAAAAAGTTTAAAAAAGATCGTGAAAGGATTGGGTGCCGTTAGCGAACATTGCAATTCACCCGAATGAGAGCCCACTAAACTGTTTCGAATATCTTCCGCACTAACCTCTATGGTTTAGAAAAAATATGCACATGAAATAAATGAAAAAAAGAGGAACTTTATTTGCTATGAAAGAGTTATCGTTGAATGATGCATCTCTCGATAAAATGGATTGAGCATCTTGGAGAATAAAGAAAAAGAAAAAAAGAGAAACAAAAAATCACAAGCATAGATCATTTATAATATATGGGGATTGCAATTTTCGTTACAAGAAAAAAAGTTTATAGAACCGTTGTGCGCATAGTAGAATTGTTGCATTGTAATTTCGATCAATGCTCTATCCTTCTGGAGAAAACTCGAATTCATGGAGTAGAATGTCCTTCTTCCAGAAACCCTTCTTCCCTTCCCTTGTACACAAATGAAAAAGGTATCGTATATGAGTGAAATTGTTCTTTTAGAATTTTCATAGACTTTATTGTTTTAATAAGTGATGGATGTTTATAATATTTAGATGATCGTATCCAATTCGAATTTCCAATTAACAAATTTTTTCTAATTACTCAAATTCTAGGAGCAATCTTAAGGTTCTAGAATTGAACATCTCAAAGTGAAAGGAAATAAAGCGTATTAAGCGGCATTCGATCGGGCATTCGCTTATTGCAAACAAAATACGCACTGAGCTGCTGCTAGCTGAGAGTCGAAGATAAAATAAGCGCAGCTGTAAGTGTTGGTTGTGGGCGGTGCTGTTGTTTTCAGCACTATTCGATCGATACAAAGTAAATCTCTATTGAATTTCTTTGAAGTGAACTAAATGAAAGTCATTCCCATTAAAAACCCCTCAAATATAGCAATAAAAATATCGTTGAAATTAATTAGTGGAAAAAACTTCGAGCATTGCTTCCCTCATATTGTTTTCTTGAGGGCAGTTGTTTCGAATTTTGTGTATGAAATACGATCGGTACGGATGTCACTATGAAGACGGCGGCTACAAAGACATTAGCTGATGCGATTATTACTCCACCTATAGAAAGGGGTAGATTTATTGTTGCATGGGTAAAAATGCCCAAAGCTCCGTAGTTCCGTCCCTTCCCCATTCTTCAGTGAGTTCTCGCAAGATCGGTCATCATCTTATGAGAAGCGAAACAGGTGCATAATCGGAAACCCATTCTGCTCTGAATTGCCGACGAAAATGCGAAAAGAAAATCGAGTGGAAAACCAAAAGAATGATTACAATAAGCATTCACTGGCTTATTGCTATAATCTATAACCGATAAATATATGAGTGGACAGAATTCAGGTGGTATTTCTTGCTGACAGCCGTCAAAAATGCGGCATTTACGCTAACAAATATCTACTGCTTGCAATGTTCTAAATAAACTACATATTGTTGTGGGAGCTTAACCAAATTTTACCAGAAAAGATAACACTTCCCTTGATAACCATATTGCATCAAATAAACGCTTTCTAAAACTAGGAAAATTTTTTCCCCAGAGGTTTTATTTAATATAATACGATATTCGATAGGTTAAGAACTTTCACATATATAGGTGGGAGATGAGGATAGTTCACTTGGTTAGCACTATTGGATTGTACTTTAACAAAACCGAGATGAGGATCGTTGAACGCGCTATATAGTCAAAAATGTGTAACAATTTTTAACTCGACTGAAATTTTTTGCTTATAGTCCGTCGTTGGCCGGAAACTTTATCAAAAACGTGAACGCTAAATTAACGTATATTTTTATGCTATATATATATATATATATATATATATATATATATTCGGAGGAAAAGGGTTTCGAGGGGATGAGGGGGTACCATAAAATCCAAGAAATCACTCCGCATATAAACAAGAAAAAGCATTACCGTTTTTGAGTCATTCTTTAAAATTCAATAAGAACATCACATAGCTTTGATCTAAGCAATGAATTGCTCAGACGTAAGACTCATCAGTATATTTAATAAATTCCACTGAATTTTTTTCCTTCTATTATGTAAACGCATAACGGAGCATATAGACAATGCATTGAGCAGATGTTAGTGACGATAATTGTCTTCAGTATATGCAAGCAAGCATGTTTATCCCAATATTTGATAGTACCTTTGACATTTCAGTATAAACAACCTCTTATAAAACAGCGTTATGTTCAAAGGAATTTAACTAATATCAATAAATAGAACATAGTGACGTTGTATATTCTCCTTCGTGAACCTCTCTATATTCTCTACGCTTTAATGTATCAAATGCATCGGAAGCAGAATAAATGAATATCGCAAAATGCTTATGTTTTCGAATTTCTTCCAATTCACCACCCTTCGTTCCTCTCCTCTCCGCTCCCCTCCCCTCTCCTCTTCCTTTCCCAAATTTCTTCCCAGTGAATCCACATAAATCCACATGCACGCACCTTCCTTTCATAGATGAAGGTTCCCTGGTTGTGCAAGAATCTTTATTTAGTATAAGCTAGAAATCATTCGAAGCAAATACTGACGTTTTTAAAATACTATTCTTGGAATGGAGTAATTCAACAGAGTAAAACTCAGCAATATGATGAAATTTTTCCAGAATTTAAAAACTCAGCAATATGATGAAATTTTTCCAGAATTTGTCAACAATTTATTTTATGAGAATATATAAATAGCAAAATTTTCATAATTTTTCACTTTCTCGCGAATATTCAAAAGAATGATGAGTTTTTTTATAGAAAAATTGAAATTTTCAATGGAGTAGTGCAAATTCTGACCGATAAACAGGAAATTATCATCGATAACGGTAGAAAATAACTCATTTAATTAATTCAATTCAACTTAATCAAATCAACATTCAACTAAATAAGCAAATTTCATGAATCATATTTCTGAACGGTTTCTTCATTTCGGTTTCCTTCATTACCGGTTTCTTCATTCTGGTTTCGGTCATTATCGGTTTCCTTCATTAGCATCACTACCGCAGAATATGAAAGACGTAAAATGTTTATAATCAGGCAACTTAAGAAGTGGAAATAAGTGGAACACAAGATTATAGACTGAAACACAAAATTTGAAGCTTTTTTTCGATAAAATTTGTGAAACATTTCGCTCCTAGTTGATCATATTTTTTCAGCATCAAAACCGTCTTATTGTTTTCTCACTTGAAATGTTGACTTTAACGAAAGAAATGATCATAAGCGAATAAACAAAATTATCGATTGATCAACAGTGATCAGTTATAATGATCTGCTGAAATCGATCCGCTTGAGGGGACAACCTTGCATTTTCGCCTCTCTGAATCGTTCAGTTCTACTACTTATGTGTTTGATTATTGGTTCTGTTATATATTTTCTGTGCTGAAGAAAATTTCTTATTTTAGAGTAAAATGGTACTCAATAACGATTGATGATATTTTTACTATTGTAATCAATTTTTTACCATTGAGGTGATAAGGACGCTTATTTGCGATTGTTTATAAATGTATGAAAAAATATGCTTTTTTCCCCTCCCTCATTCCAGTCTTTAATTCGAAAATATAAAATTTTTCAGTTGTTTTATTTTCCGATGGCATTTATTGTTTCCTTATGATCGCTGATTAAACTAAAGATTAGAAACTCAAGAGAAAGTAAAAATAATATAAGCAATTAATATCATTCTTATTTTTATATTTATTATTTTTTATGATTTATCAGTTACAAAGATTATTTTCTATAGATATGACCTCATTGCTATACAATATTATTCATTTACCGTTGAAATATTTTATTGAACGTTTTTTTTTCTTGTTGAATGAATATTTGTATGCACACGTATGTATTTATTTATTAATCATTCAAAAAGTAAAAAGAAAAAAAAAAAATCCCCTACGTGCAAATTAAACCGAAATCCACACGGCTGTTGCATTCTTTGCGTTGAAATGTGATTGAACGAGAACGATAAAAGAAAATTAGAGCAGCTGCCAATAAGACTGTTGACAGACGCTTAGTCGATTAGATTGCTCACTATAGAGACATGAATGATGGCAATAATAATAATAATATTTGTAAGGTGGAAAATTTTTTAGATTTCATTCGAAAATTTTTTTCAGAAAAAAAAAGATCACTTTCAGTGAGTTTGTGCAAATAAAACGATGAAAATATGGTGACTATATATTTCATTAATTCGTTCGCTATTTGTATTTAGCTAGTATTGGTCGGCCAACGAAAAATGCCTGAGAATCCCTAAGCTTTAGGCTCACCAGCTGGCCTTCATTTTCCAGAATGTTGATGGTTGGTTTCTTCAGCTGCTCTTCTATGGATAATCCCAAGTTTGGAGATCTTCGTGTTTCAGCGGCGTCTAGATAGTTCTTTTATGCCCGAACGTTTCAATAACCCCCCCCCCCCCACCCCGGATCATGGATTCCAGTGACCACAAAAGTTATTTACCAGTTAGATTTTAGTCAAATTGTCTCTATTTTTGTTCAAGTATTCAAAGTCTTCACTCGTAACTGCTAAGGAATGATGACAAAAAAGATAAAATTCTTAAGCTCTAATTTATTTCACAACATTGCGCTCAAAAATTGCTTCAGAAACTCACATTCAGCGAGTTGGTGCAAAAAATTGAGTTATTGCTTATCATTTAGAAATGTTGGCATCTTTTAATGCAAACGATGCTTCATTGCAAATAATAAAATAGACAAATGAAGTGCGAACTGCATTTTATTAAACAGAAATTTTTCATTTTCATTTTTTTTCAAGAAAACTGAAATTTGAAAAAAATGCAATGAAACATAAAAATTGATTTTTTTGTTTCATTTTTATCTATTGAAGTTGGATAGGCGTGCAATAGATACAAGTTGTTTTTTATCGAAGAAATTTTTTGAATGAATTTATCAACAAGAAATGAAAAATTAATTATCACTCTGACAAAACAACAGCTTCAAAAGCACTCCAGAATTGACCACGCAAATGTGCACAAAAAAAGAATGCACTTGCTCTGTTTGACAGCTGTACCAACTCAGCAATTACAAAAAACACTTTATGCGCATTTTGCACATTGTATTCTGAGCGTCTATGAAACTAAATGTTTTTATCACGGTTAGAGACACAAATGACGGATAATCGAGCTAGTCTAGCACGTGCGTTTTCCAAGTTATTTAACATTCTTCTTCATCTAGCTGCCAACGAACAAGGTACTATTCGATGGTTTTGTGGAGGAAATCTACTATGAATTTGAGGGTAGAAAAAGATTTATCACTAGATGAATTTATTGCGATTTTTAGATGAATCAATTTCTTATATCTGAATGCAGCGAAAATCAAAGATATATTGTTGGAAAATCTTTGAATATTTGCTTTATGCGAGCAAAAATTAGTTACTGTAAGAGTTCCAATGGAGGAGTTGTTATGCGTTATTAAAGATCAGTTTACGCGAAATCCCCCAAAGCTTTAATCAAATTACGAAAAGCGTATTAACGATTAACTAATGTCATAAAGTCGAAATCATTACCTACACGAATATATTTGTAAGTGAAAAGTAGATATCCGACATAGCTGATCAAATGGTTTTCTTCTTACCAAATTGATACCCACTTCGTTTATCAATGCAACATTCTTACAGCTTGCTCTCCATGTTTCGAATTATACGATATAGTAAAGAACCGTCCGTTTGAGAAGTAATATCCATTCATTTGAACCCAACCTGTACTTCAACATCCATCTCACAAAACCCGCCTGAACTATAAGACAGAGCTCAGAAGAATTAAACTAACACTTCCTCACGCAACATGCCCTCAGAGGTGTCCTAAGATCAACATCATTGCTCGAGTAGGATCCTGCTAAACTCCAGAAGAACGAAGATTGCAAGCAATAGCGATTCGGTTTGAATTGATGGAGTTGGACGAAGCAGACAACGAGAGAATTTCTATTATCAATGCTCATTTCGTTTGTGTAGATAATGCATTGTTGAATTGAAGCGGATTTTGACTACTTCATTGAAAAAACATATAAATGAACATAGAATTTCTATAGAAATTCTAGAAATTTCACTGAATTGTTTAATTTCGAATGTTACTTTTATTGAATCGTTTCATCATTATTTTATCGTATGTAAAGTATGCGAAGTTTAACGCAACTCGAAGTAATATATCTAAACTGACTCGATCGTTAGAGCGCTTTCATCCATTTGATTGTAGAATTTGGTAGTGTTTAATATGTTATAGTTTTTAAGAGAGCTCCGACCAGACTCTTTGGCTTCGTCCTACCGACTCACTCCGACCGGTTACCACATCGGGACGAAGGTGGTGGAGCAACTCCGAACTCTCCTCCTGAGTGGAACAACGATGAATCGGCTCATCAGCATCCAATGGGTAGGTGATAAGCTTAAGCCCTAACCTTACAACTTCAACTAAACGGAATTGGAAGCATTTTGAAGAGATATTTATTCGCATTGAATGCTTTATTGATTAATGTAAATAAATAAACAAAATAAAATGAATTTAGAATATTCGACAAAATATTTTCAGCGAATTTTCCATCTTATTGAGACTATTTTTATTCATTACTCGAAATTCAAATGTTGACGTTCGGTATGCTCATGCATTCGAACATTATAGATTGCCCATCTCATTTACATTATCCCCGAGAAATGAATTGAATGGAAAGTTGAAACTTTTTTGAAAAAATTTCAAAAAAAAAAATTCCATTTAATATTGCACCAATGAAGTTGCCAATTCATATCCTATTTAAAGAAAATCAACTTCATATGTATTGCTCAATTTACTAAAACATTTCTACTTGATGAAAAATTTACGATATGCGTAAAAAATTTCAACTTTTTTCATAAATCAAAGAATAACGAAAATTCCATCTTGTTGAAGTGAAACTTAGCTTTTATATATGATTAGGTGGGAAAAGAAATGATTTTATGTCTTATATCTATCGCATATAGAAATGTTTTTTTTTTACAAAGCCCTTGTTCATTCTAAAATGCAATGGACAAAACAATAAAAATAGCCAAAAAGTGAAATTAGAAAGATCCACAGAATTTACTGTTTCAGCAAATTTCCACTTGCAAAATACCACACGGAGACGTCGCATCTCTTCGTACATATGTCTGTGTCTGTCTGTATGTCTGTTTGTCGCGTAACTTTAGCTTGAGAACTAGTAAAGTTTACGTTGGGAAACTTGTTGTGTATAGTGTGTAACAAACGATGACTTCCTCGTACACTATCGTTCACGTTGATCCGTCAAGACTAAAACAACTTGAAAATTTACATCCACTACGAAGCAAATCACAGTTGCTATTACGATAGAGAATATGAATTACGATGCCTTAAATTGATCACAACTGACATTGAAACTATTGAAAATATTTTTATGAGTGGAATTTTTTTCTCATTTTTTCAACAACAACAAAAAAAAATTCCATCGTTTTGCAATTCATTCACTCCAACTATTTGACTGCTAATTTTTTTTTCTCAACTTATATATATTTGTATATTATGAGATATGAGAAAGTAAGTGTTCGTATAATATGGCAAGATCATGAAAATGGAGCAGGTTATTAGGGGGCGGATGCCGTGAGATGCAATGCAATGCGCTCGCCTATCGCATTAATGAGTGTTATTAAAATCCGAACAAGAAATCCCACTATCTAAATCCATCTTCCAATGCCGAATATCGTTCCCTTAATAATCCAAAAAAGCTATATCTAAATTTTTTGTCATTCGATCGCAAATTACAATTTTATCGATGTATTCTCAGATTAACGATTCATGTGTATATCGTATCGTTTGCTTAACGATTTGCTATTGCTGTGAATGTAAATTTATTTGAATGAAATTGAAAAGCGATATTTGAATGTGTTAGGAATGCGTCTTGTTTGAAATTATTTTTCTTTATTTATGTCTTTTATACACCATTTTAGATCGAATCTAATCTCATAATTACTAAATCCTCCAAAATTTTTTAAATAGCAAAGAATTATTAAGGAGAGATTCTATTAATACGAATTTTTCTCTTCTCAAATTTTTGCAATAAATAAAGATATCAGAGAGTATTTTATACATAGGCAAACATTCCATTTCTGGAATATTTTAACGGGCGAAAAGACCGTTGACAATGGAATATAATGAAGGGAAAGACGATGTGAAAGACACGAGTTATTTCGATGGGAAGGACAACTGTAGAGGAGTTTGTTCATAATATTATGGGAAGCTATTTAATGCTTTAATTGAATCTATTTAATGCTTAGTCAATGATTATATGTCGTTATTTTCTGCATTTCTTTATATTTACTTAGCTTATTGTTTATGGTTATTTTCCACTTTCTATTTACTGAACATCTGACCGTCTTTTAATTCCACTATTTCGAAATGGAAAATATTAAATTGTTTTTACATCAACTTCTAGAGATTATTATTGCATCATATAACGCGCAATTGAGGAGAAGGAAGTTATCCATCATCATAAACGCATTTTTTAAATCGATGGTTCTAAAAAAATTAAACAAAAAGTAGTGACCGGTGGTTTGGTCAGTGGATTGTTTTTTAAAGTGACCAATGTCCGTGCCGTGTTGAATAGCGAGTGGGTTTGTGTAAATAGCACGCGTGAGGGGATGCTCAACAAACAAGATCAACTAACCAACTAGACATTCCCACATCAAGATAGGTTGGCATTATGTCCATTGTTCGTGCTCTGATGATTCGCCATCGATACATTCATATCCGTTTTTTGTGTATTTGTGAGAGTATTTATTTCGGATGATAGAAAGCGGCAATCTTATAGCAGATATTTCATTTTGATTATTTATTTATTTATTGAAGTGGTCTGTATACTTACAATTTATCTATTGGAGCAGACATATATATATATATATATATATATATATAATATATATATATATCATGTCAATAACTTTTCTTTACCTTATTAATAACTCTTTCATTGCATGTTAGTGACTTGGTATTCTTTACCGTAATAGTCGTACTGTATTCTTCACCGCATGATTTTATTAATAACCGTATAAATAGATCTTTTTCTACTGTAATGTTATATTCTCTTTCTGGATTCCAGCTTCGCTTCAAGTTCCTCTCCTTTGACGGTGCATAAAATTACTTCCATAAATTAATATATCTATCGTGTGGATAATGGATCTCCCAAATCGAATACTCTCGATAATGGTGTTGTGTTCTGTTCATGTATCTTCCCAACAATACAACCGGCTGTCACATCGAGATGAACAAATACTACAAGGGATTTTTGATTCTGAGAGGAATGGTGCTGAAAAGGTGAGTATATATCATAAGAATTGCATAAATTCTATATATAACAAATTGCTATTAATTTGTATAGATTTTCCTTCTAAATGAAGTTCAATTTTTTCAACATTGATATTCGGTATTGTTTTCATTCGGCACTGATCTTCTACATAGAAGTTTAATGCTACCAAGATAGTCAATAGCGCTAAAATCATCTATAGAAAGGGGATAAGTCCCTAAGTCCTCAAACTTAAGCTGACCTCTCGATATGACGTTTTATTAGCCACTTTTGTCAACTACAGTATTCTTTGCCACAGTATTTTAAATGGCAAAAGGTTATTCGTCAGAGGTCATCCAGAGTTCAGAAGAATAAGATGCAAATATCGACTGAGATCGTTATCGACCGAGATCCACTTCGAAATCGTTACAACATTCCGAATCACTTTGATCTTTCTATGCTTAGGAATGTACAAAAATATTGATCGATAAAAAATTCGCATTTGATCATAAAATACGCTCCTCGCATATAATATTGGTATTCCCATTCTTTTCGAAGCTTTGTGACTGCTGTTGAATTGTCACCATCTTCATGCTAATATTGCTTTTACGGATTGAATATCTATTCGTTCGAATTATTGCTTAGCAATTATTTTACTCAAAAGAGTAAATATTTTATTTTATTGTTTTCTATGATTTATTATTTTGCATTTTACTGCTGCAAATATTTTATTAAATATTTATTTTATTTTATTGTTTTGTATAACTTTACAAATATTCTATTGTTTTATAAGATTTGAATATTTTATATGTCGAATATTTCTGCTTGATAAGAATGCAAAAATTTGCAAAACGTTTCCTTCAAATATATTTTAAATATTAGCGTTAAAGCAAATCACAGTGTATTTAAATTAAATTCCTATAGTATTGAAATTCACAACATCTTCCAAAATGTGACCAGTCATATCAGCACTACCATTATATTTTCCTCTCATCGAACTATTCATTCAGTGGATTATAAGCGATTAATGGCCATAAATAATTGCTAACAAGGTGGTGCTATTCCAAATGTAAGCCCTAAGCGATAGTAGCTGATCGAAAATAGCGAACGAGCGCATGTATTTTACACTACGCTTAATTTCGCTCTTCATAAGTCGTTACAACTGCAAAAAAATGTCGAAAATTTTTACTTAAAATTCAAATAATTTACTCAAATATAAACGCCAATATTTTCAGGCAGAGATAATATCGAGGTTGAATGCATTTTTAAAGCAAACAATAAATACACCTATGAATATAATAAATCGAAGAGATGGAATGCGTACAATGCGAATCAACAACATTCGTCGTATTGAACCACCATTTAGTGCATTCTTACATAGTTCGTTTCTTATTATTTATTTATCGTTACAAAATGATTGATGATTATAGATTTTCATAGAGCCTAAAAGATGGATGCTTAGAAACCTTTTTTCATGATTTCTCACTGAAGAGGTAACGATTTGTGAGGTCCAACTGATTAGGTAATTTGATTTGTATAGGAATTTATGTTCAACAATGGGCTTCTAAACAGCGCAATTACTGTAATGGATATATTAATAATAATATATATGGGCGACGAGACAGGTTTATGGTGATTGAAAAATGTAAATAAATATAGATAAAAAATTGATGCCAACAAGAGGAAATATTATACACAATTACAACGACAATTACCAATTAGTCTTTTTAACAAATCGCATTTTGTTCTTATTTATGTTCTCAACCTAATTTCTAATGAAGCTCTTCCGTAATTGGGATTCTCTCATTCATAAATATGCCCTCGTTCGACTATTATTATTGATGATAAAATCCATATTTTTCTTTTTCGCAATTTTTCACAATTTTTCAAAGTTTTTCCCGTTTTCTATTAAACTCTCTACAAGATGTGAAGCTTATATTTCTATGAATTTTCATTTAAGCTTGTAAAATTTATAATTTTTTTTTGTTTGTTTATTAATTTATTAGAATATAAATCGAGAAGAAAGGGAATGATATTATGATCATTGATAAATTTCAATGATTTTTCTTTATCACTGATAAATTTCGATGGTTTTTTTCGAGGATGTGGCTTGAAAAAAATAAAAAAAAAAGAGTCAAAGGTTAGGAAAAGAAGTCGCGAACTTATGTGGGAGGGGGGAGGAAGAAGTCATGAGTCTATGTTTTATAAAGTGAAGAGAATGGGAATTATTTGCAAAAGCAATGCTAAAAATTCTTGCAACCATCTCATCTCATTCAACGCATGAGTGACCGTTGAGTTTAGTGCTATAAAAATTACATGCTAAAATGGACTATGTTCTAGATTGTTTAGGGCTACTTCCGGTTATTTAGTGAAACGAATTAATCGTGGAAGATTAGTAATTCGATTCAAAACGATAATAGCGCACCTTATGAAATTGTTGAAGATGGGTAGATGCATTTTTCTCGACTCAAGATGATACAATTCTATGAAGGAAATAACTGATAAATAAGGAGTTAAATTCGAAATAATACAACATAATTGAGCATATCACTTAAAGAAAAAAATATTTTCTGTTTAGAGTGTTAATGTTTTATTTATTCATATTATTAAAAATTGCAATATAAATTTCTTCTAATGATTTCGATTTGTTTCTTTCGATTTTAAATTTCTTTCTTATCAATTATTATCTTATATTAACATTAATATTAGCATATGATGACAAGTACTTTAAAAAATAACATAAAAAATGATCGCTAAAAATTATAGGAGAACAAAGACAACAACTTTTGGAAGTGATTAAGCAAGCACGAACCGCTGGAGCATCACAAGAGGTTCATTTCATTATTATTTCCTTTATTAATAAATTTATAGATGGTGTATATTGCCATCTGATTTTAATATACTTAAGTGGTAAAATTCCATCTATATAAAGAACGTCATACCTATGGGTTTAGGGATTTGCCCACCCATTGTATGAAAAATCTGGAGAACTCGTTTCGAGAGGAGAAACTAATCGTCAACCTCTTCTCGTTTGATTTCTTCCTGTCAATATTATTTCCGAAGTTCCTGGAACAGCAACTGTCCACTCGTCCTGGAATGTGTGGGATAAGGGGTAGGAGGTCAAGAGGATCGAAGAAGGGAGGCAGAGTATGAATTTTATTAATATATTTTAGGTGGAACGAATTATTTCTTGTTGACTATTGAGGTTAAATAATTGAATAACATCGAAGCTTTTTCAGTCTTCTAGATTATTATCGAATTACCACCACTAAACGTGATCATTAACTATTGCACTATATTGTGGGTTAATTTGTGAATGGGGAAGACGGAAGGGTAGAGGAGGGAAAGGAATAAGAAATATGTTTTCTCACTATTCTTGAGTACCAATTTCAACGGTACCATTGTTGCCTAAAAATATTCATAGAATAAACCAATATTATTCAGTGTATAATTTTCGTAATTTTAGGATGTTCATATGAAAGTGGATGAATATTTACGAAAAAATTTGAGTGCTGAAAAATTAGCTAAAATCGAGAAAATTAAAGCAGAAGCAGTTTTCAATGAACGAACAAATACTCGATATGTGAGGCATATAAGTGAACATGATGAACGAATTGTTCACAAATACTTAAATGAAGGGGTAAGTTTTTCTTTTTTATATTCAAGTATTCAGTTATAATATTCGTTCTTTTTTTACATTTAATATGTTTTTTATTTAATTAAAGATCCAATAAGGTCTATGAATTGCAATTCATTGTTTTATTAGTGAACAAATATGATAATGCAATTCATTGTTTTATTAGTGAACAAATATGATAAGAATAAAAAATTCCGTATGAAATATTCCTCTTATAATGGAGAAAATTGAAAATGAATTGGTTAACGATATCGTTTTGTGAAAAAAGACGAACGAAAAAATCAATTCTTTGGTGTGGAATAGAACCTATTACTTTTGTGTTACCGTTGAATACTTTAACCAACTAGGCTATTTAAATCAATCCGTTGACTTCTACTGATTTTGCAAATTTAAGTTAAAATTAACTGATGTTCTTGCAAGTCATAGATGAGATTCTCGAGTAATGTAATTGCAAAACCTGAATAATTGCTTAAAAGATGCTATGGATGAGTGGATTATGTTAATCTTAGCAGCGATCTAATCTGCAAGGCAAGGGGGATGGATAGGTCAAGGACAGAAAGGGGATGAAGGTGGGAGGTTCATGAGGCCAGAACACAGTACTTTCCCTCATAAAAAAAACATTCGCATTGCTTTAAGATTATTCTCAACCCTTTCCAATTCACGATCTTTATTTATCGAGAGGTCATGATATAATAGGTGTTCCTTTGTACATTGACTTATTGTTTTAAGCAACAAGATCAAGTCTGGGAACTTCTCCACATGGGCCGATCAATGGGTATTTCAGAAGACCGAATTGGCGATGCATTAGACCGCTATCTGGAAACAATTCTTGACGATGAAACACTCAACAAACTCGCTCATGAAGTATCATTGAATCGTCATAAACGTATCTAACGTATCGCTTATTTGTAAATTAATTGTAGAATATTTGCTGAATATTTATTATTTATGTAATATGTATATACAAATATTTTGTTGCGCATCATTCACATCAATTGTTATGAGTAATGTTGAGTTGATTGCCATCCGACTTGAATTGTTTGACATTGATGCAGTAATATAGTCGGCCTAAAATAATGCAGCAACTGCAGATTATCCCAAGAAAGAATGCAGAAAATGCAGATGATCCCAAAAAATAATGCAGCAACTGCAAATTATCCCAAGAAAGAATGCAGTAAATAATGCAGATGATCCCAAAAAATAATGCAGCAACTGCAAATTATCCCAAGAAAGAATGCAGTAAATGCAGATGATCCCAAAAAATAATGCAGCAACTGCAAATTATCCCAAGAAAGAATGCAGTAAATGCAGATGATCCCAAAAAACAATGCACTAACTGCAGATGATCCAAAAAAATAATGCAGTACATGCAGTCGATGCGAAAATACTTTCAACAATAAAGTGCGGATGAAAATCGAGGATATTCATAAAGCGCCGCCTTTAAGTGTTTCTTTCGATGCTCTCTTTTTATTCACCATTTTATATGCAAATTGCAACCTTAATATCCCCATGATGTACAATTGTGATCACTCGATCGGTAACCTATTTGTTTTCTTCCTATTAGTGTGCAATCGCGATAACACTGATCTTCGGCTGCATTACGCCTTCAAGATCTCACAGCGATTTCGCAATACGGTGCTAACAAGGGTTGAGAATGAAGTACTGGAGGTATGCCGATCGCGTGTCGACAAGGAAGGTATTGATTGCCGGATGAAGGTCACCCGATAAAACAATCGTGACCGGGGATGATGCCGGTTGGCTATCCATTGATGTACTTACTACTAGGCAGCGAGATATGTCAGTGGTATACAACTCTTCTACCGTTTAATGTGAATTAGTCGGTGGTAGATTGACAGATCGGTATTTTACCGTACACCAACCGATGATGAATCCGGAATAATGAGTATCCGGTTTGTCGTTGCTAATTTGCAATTTTTTCACTTTTGCTGTGTAGTTGATGCGTGGATTTTATGAGGAAGGTGATGGTAGGTATTTAGATTATTTCCGGTACTTGGGCAGTCGGTTGAATAGCTAAGCCAAAACAGGGAAGCACGTCACTGCGGTCGGAAACACTCAATGATAACGTTCATCGGTAACGTGAGCATCTTTGCGATCGCCGATTTCAGCTTGATAATTGTCTCTCCCCTACCCCTCGCTCCATTAGTAAGAATTTTCATGCCCCCTCCAATTCCTCTTCCTCCATCCTTCCATCCCCCCGTCCGACACCCACCGTTCGTATGTTATCTGGGTTACCTTTATTTATCTGAACGTTTTCTTATTTTAGGTGTCGTTAATTGTGAATGGATAGGATTTTAATAGGCAAAGCATTTCGTTATGAATGAGGTTGAATGTTGTACCGATGATGTGGAACCATTTTACGAGCCTCTCGGTCTATACGTCAAGCCTTGTGCTCGAGTCAACATCACCTTATCACTGCCACAACTCAAACAACCTGGACAGTCGATTTCCAATTGGGATCTTATGGAGAAGATCAAAAAGGCCGTCTCTCCCATTCAGGTACGCAACTTATAGCGGGTAATTAAGGATGCAGGTGGACGATCACCGTTCTTGCTGTCAGTGATACGAGAAACGGCAAGTGGTCAGATCGGTACTAGATAAAAGGAAGTAAGGAGGTTGTATAATACAGAGTGGTGATTCGACGGTGCAACATTGTTCTACGAAAACGGAAACTCATGATTTTCGAGAATTTTCCAGGATCTTTGACTGCAAGTCCTATCCTCGACACTTTATAAAGTGGTCACTTGACGGGTCGTTTGCTGTATTTACTCCCCAGAAATATCCTCGAAGGTGGTCATTCTTCATCCGGTACTAGTATGTTAATGACAACTGATGGCAGTGCAAATTAGGTGGATTATTCAGTTCCGTTTTCCATCGTAGTTGTTGTTATTCTTACTGAAATAAGAAGCTAGGTGCTGTCTGAAGTTATGTAATCAGTGCTATCGATAGGCAGATGTGAACTGCTAACTTCATACGCAATTCATAGATGCGTTTATCCTTTCTCTTCACATATCCTTCCCACCTCTTCCTTTGGCTCCACTTCATCCCCCTCCTCCCCTTCCCCCTCATCGTCCTCACTTTTTAGAGGCAGAGCGTTTATCTCACTCATTTCTAATATTAAAGACAGCCACTCTTTTTTATTCAGGTGGATTTTCGCAATTCGCAGGTATTACTCCGTCCACTATAGGAAACAGCTTTCTATGTGTTGATTATTAACATATGAAGTGCTTTATGGATTATAAAGTTTATCCATTTTTGCTTGTTTGTTTTCTTTGAGTTATTTTCTCTACTGCTTGCTTATTGACTTTGAAATGTCCCCATCTTGGGCTCGTCTCATATTTCATCATGCTTGCACCAATTGAATTATGTTCATGCATGATGAAATAATTTTAAACGTGTACGTGTAGGTAGAAATACTAAACCTATGCTTATATTTAAGCCGAGAGTAATGCTTCTGCTTTTATCTTCGGCCGATAATTCCACCGTTTTGTGGTTTCAATGCGCTAATCGACTCTCATCTCTGTTGTTGCTTTGTTTTTACGATACGGAACTTATGCACAGATATATAAGTGGACAATATTCGATCGTATACAGATAAGATGACGTCATGATAATGTTTCAATAGTTTCGCGGAATGTCAATTCTCAACGATAATAGACGCTTTCACAGAGTATCGTCTTATATATGATCCACGTACTAACTTATAACGGAAATTCATGGTAAAATGCTATATTAATATGAGTTTGAATGTTTTGGAAATTTTTATGCATTTCACATTTGTGATAAACTAGGGGAGGGTGGGATGAGGGGGAGGGGGATTTCAGGCTTGTAATGCGGTGAAGAGAGAGCCAATAGGAGGACAACGGATTCTATATTCACAAAGTGATGAGCTCATTGCATTTTAGTTGTCATCGATTCGAGTTACAACAAGTACGCTGGAAATGGTACGATTCGAAGCCGAATTACCAAATCGAAAAATTCTGAGCAAGGTAACTATTTATTTATTTTTTTATTTGTTTATATATACGGCAATTTTTTCCTACCCATCTAATTTGGGCAAATTTTCTGGGTAGTGTTGAAATCTGAAATTTTTTGACATCATTATTTGCCGAATGTTCGAAAAACCTTCCAAAAATTGGTAAAACTATCTGTGGATATAACTTTCGTCATAATATTTTCTTTTTTTCGATATTTATTCTTTTTTTTTTCAGTATTGCTCGACTTTTTATCGTAAATTCTAGATGTGTCTTTATCTGATCAACTAATTTTGTGAAAGGATTGTTGTTTAACTCGTCAATTCAATAAATAATAAATTATAGGTGATCAAAGCACTTGAGGGATATTCATTGAAAGTGGTTGGTTTCTTCGAATCATTAAGGGTACGAGCATCAGAAGCAAAATCCGAATTTCCAACACGTCACGATTGGGATGAATTTTTTCGTTCAACGAAAGGAATGAATGAGCTGAAACCAGGCGAAAGGCCTGACACTATCTACTTGGCCAAATTACCGTCCAATTGGTTTATGGTATGTACTTTGTAGTTTGCTTTCTATCTTTCTATTCTGTTTGATTTAATTACTTATTGCTGGTAGAAATATTAGACTTTTATTTTTCGATTATTTCAAGCACTATCACAATTTCAACTTAAGAGTACAAGTGTGTAATCTCAGCAATAGTCCACAAATGTGAGTGTCGTTTAGGGGAAGGGGGAGGGGAGGGAATGAATTAATAAGCTATCAATCCTTTATAGCTTCTTGCTATAAAGGATTCTGGGCATTGATGGCGAATTTTATGTGTTTTCCTAATCGTTCCTATTGAATCGAACCTTTGAATCGTTTTGCCTCACCCATCGTCGCTGTAAAAGAATAGCTTTCTTTTTATTTCCACCTTCGTAAAATACGAAATTCAAATTGTTTAATATTTTTTTACTGCCGACTTTTGACTAATAGTAAAATATGGTTTTATCAGGTAGGTTGTGGCAACTACTAACAGCATTTCAAAGAATAAAAGGCGAAGTTTAAAGAAAAAAATCAGACCTATTTTACACAAGTTTCTTTCCGAAGATGGTTATTTTTTGAGGGATTTTTCCTTTTCACCGAATTGGATTGAGGCTTTCAATAAGCATTTATTTAATCAGCTTGAATCGTTCTATTAATGAAAGAGAATATTGCATCGATTTGTTTTTACGTGTGCAGAACTAAAAATAAGGGGCACTTAATGACTTCAGTAAGCACCGCATGTCCCGATGAAGGGTAGCACTGCTTCCACCTTTACCGCACCGGATGACGCCCCTTAATCCTCCCCCTTCCCCATTGTTTTTGCCATCACTCCCTTACTCTAACACATGCAAATTCGGTGATAGATACCATCATATTCATCATCATATATAAACGATTTTATTATGAATTTAAGGAAGAATGCAAAACGGAGAACAGGTTACCCAGCGAGAAGTTGTTGAAGAGAGTTTTCGAACAGTTTGGCAAAGTACGTTGTGTAGATATCCCCGCATGTGACGCCTACAGGAAACAGATGCCATCCCACATCTCTGGCATAAAGGTGGCAGGTTTTTCGTTTGGACAGGTACTCACTTCATTGCTCTTCACTTTGGCTCTTTTCTTGTGACGACGTTTTTCTCACTTCTTTTATGGCTCTTGAATATAATCTTTCTTCATGCAAAATCCCATACTAAGCTTGTTTCTGCAATCTTTTATTCATCTCTCTACGTTTTTTCGAAAGAATAAAGCATTCTCTGTGCATTTGTTTGTGTGTCTATTTATAAGTCAGTATGTTTACCTCTGTGACGATGAAATTAGATGAATTTAAGCTAAACTATTGAATGAGATCAATTCGGCTTCTTTCCAAATGATCATCCCTTCAAGAGCTGTTGATCTTTAAGGAGTCGTGTGGGGTAATCAAACAGATCTTCGTGGAATGGGATGGTCAGAGAAACTGAATGAGCAAGTAGTGCTGCAAATCTTTAATAAAGCAATCGCTGAGTACAACTGTATTAATTTTTTTACCTTTAATTTTACATTTCAGGAGGTTCTATTCGAGGCCTATGTGCAATTTGTGGAGTATATATCGTTTATGAGGGCGATGGATGCGCTTCGAAATATGAAGTTAGTTAAGAAGATGAACAATGGACGTATATTTGAGGCAGCAATAAAGGTAGGCTTTTAAGCACTTTCGTTAATGAGAGGTTATGACATGCAACTACCATCTCGATGACTCAATGAGAAGCTGTTTCTTGGAAGGGTCCTATTCGTGGGGGATGGAATCAGAAAATCTGTTTCCGGATTTCAAGTATTGTTTTTGTGGCTCTCGCTTGTGGTTTAGATAACACCAGATATTCTAGTATAGAATTTGATATTAATGGAAAAGTTATTTCTTCTACAGCGTATGAAAGCAGAATTGATTGAGAGGTCACTCTTTCACATTATTGCCCTCTCTTATGACCTAGAACTTAATGGGCCGCTTCTCCTGAATATCGATCAATAGAAAACCTCATCTACATGACTTGAAATAACCGCTTCGCCGAAATTTTATAATGCAATATGTGAAAAGCATTGAAAGTTTTGGACATGTCAAGAGGTCAAAGGTCTTTCTGATGTGGACGCGTCAAAAGTCAAAGGTCTTTCCGCAACATATTTTCGGAATGAAGCATACGCGGGTTCTCGAAGAAAATTTGCTACTTCATACTTAACTATTTGCTTACTGAGGGGTTTTTTACTCTATAGTAAACGGCTGTGACCCATTGCAAGTGTTGCAGCTACAATGCTGAAAAATTGCAGTTGCAAATATAATGCCAAAGGTTGGAATTTAAGGTGTGCTGCCAAGAATTGCAATATCACTTTTCACGTTGAAAACGGTGATTTTATTTGTGGGATTATGGTAATTTCAGTTCATTTAAGAATACGGTATTTACGGTATTATGGTTTGTTTTTCTTTTTTCAAGATTCCGGTCAGAAAACTTCAAAAAAGTTTCAAGAATAAACTTGAGTACGAAAGTGATCGAACTAGAATTTCAAAGCAATCTTAGCTTGAAAATGTTGATCGAACAAGAGGATCGTGGATTCCTCGTTTTATAGGATGTTACCTTGAAAAGAACTCCGGAGTTTTAATTTTCCTGAAGGTTTTTGGGCACTCAGGGAGAGTTGTTGAGATAGAAACCATCGTTGTTCTCTAAACCTTAGTATCGTTTAACATCACAGAAGAACATTTCGAATTGTTGCAAATGAGGGTATTATGAGTTTATTATAGAACGAGGTTAGTGAGGTGGGGATAAAACCCAAGAAAAAAACTTTCCAATAATTTTGGGGTGGTGGAGGGGGGGGAGGATATTAGAAGTAGTACGATGAGCGAATAATTTCTTTATGCATGAATTGAGTGGAATCACAAACGAAATAATACTTTCATGCGAGTGAATGGACGTGGTGGAGGTCGCTGAGCGATTTTATTCGTATAGGTGGATTTCGATAGGAATAGACATCTCTCTGAAGATAATATCAGCAGAAGAAATTTTGAAAGAGAACGATTGATCGAAGAGGAACTTGCGAAGGCTGCAGAAGAACGACGCAGGAGGTGAGAATCTTTCATGGTGGTTCATGATCTATGATGATAATAAATGGATGCTTCTTTGTGGATCTCGAATATTTTCATATAGTATAGGTGAAGGTACATCGATGTTATTTTGAGGGTTTCTTTGAAATTGTTTTTATCTGTTATCCCATGCAAGCGTTTTTTTGTTTTTGTTTTTTTTTTTTTTTTTGCAATTAGCTCGCAATAAAAAGGGGAAGAAGAGGGGGGGAGGGGATTGAAATTTTTTAGGGCATACTTGAATGTTCCACCTTGCGGGTTCAGAGTTAGCTGTGCACTAGTCAGGCAATGTGAGAGGGTTCTGTTTCTTTTTGTGCCATCCATCTGAAATTTCAAGAGGTTATGGGGAGGGGGGAAGGAAGGAATCGAAGAAGGCGATAAGGGACGCTGTTTGTTTCTCATATTCAATATTCGTGATTGTTTTGATTCCTTTATAACTTCAGAGAAGAAGAGGAAGCTCAGAAGAAAGCCGAAGAATTGGAGAGGGAAAATCGTCGTCTTCAACGTGAAGAAAAGCGCCGTCTTAAAGTATGATTGAATTATCTCTTTATCCAATATATATCCCTTCCAGTTGTTTGAAACTCTTGAGAACTCTTCGGCAGCACTCTCTTATGGCAATAATAATATGAAATACGTTGATGAAGTTTTATGGATGATCTATAAGCTTTCATAAATACCGTATGACCCTGAATATAGACCCCTGTAGTACATACGTCTCACCTTAGAAAAGCATGAAGCTGCTCTTTAGGGAAAGGGAGGAGTAAGGTTGTTGCCGTTCCATCTAGAAAATCATAATCGGGGCTAAAAGTGATGATCTAAAGACAACTCATAGCGCTATAGAACTAAGGATTTCCATGCTTTATGTTCTTTATTTAAAAGCAGTTGGGTCAAAATCCTTCCCACTTATAAATGAAGGGCTGTAATTTATTAACGGTGCTTCTGTGGATTCAAACATTGGAGAAGGCAGAGAGGCTGATGGCAACTTCCATCGCAAAATGTACACACCGAAATTTGTGACTATTTTTACCATTCGGGTCGATTTGCCTCAGCTTTCTTTTACTTAAATGCTTGGATGAAGACATATGTCTGGATATTGGCCTAATACCGCGGCGTCGATTTACAGACCTTCCTCTTTCCAGAGGGAGGGAATAGCTTAAATGAAGGGACAAATGCAATGAACGTTATTTAATGGTTCGAAGTCGTTTGCATACGACTAAAGGAATAGCCGATTCTAATTGGCTTAGAGTGATATAGCTTATTTGTCACGTGTGGTCCGAGGGAGGAGAATTAGTTATTTCATATATTCATTGTTCAGTGGGATCTTGAGTACTCTGAGTCAGCGTATGGGTCTGATCTTCAATGTCTGTTTCATCCGCACTGATCTAGTTTGTTGGTCGACGCGTCATTCTACATGAGGGTTTGAGCTCGGGGGGGGATTCCTTTTTGCGGCGAATTTTTTGTAGTGCAAACACAGAAGTCCTTATGGAGGTAATTCGGGATGGGGGGAGGGAGGGAGGGAGAGAGTATAACTGATGAGCAAAAGGTAATAAAATGTTGAAAAGTTGTAAGTGGTGACTGCAATGTTGTGGAAGGAAAAGGTGATGAATGGTTTTGGATAATATGCCGATCGGAGCAAAGCGGTCGAAAGATAACGGAGCCTTGGCATTTAAATGGTTGTTTTAGCGGCAAGAGGAGAAACGTATAAAGGATGAGCAAATTCTCGATGAGAGGAACAAACGAGAGGCGAATGAGTTGATACTCGCCAAGCGGAGGCTTCAATCTCAAAGATTACTCGCTGAGTTGTTTCGACGCGTTGATGTAAGCAAGCTCATTGTTTCATATTTAATACTTTAATATATCCATTTTCTCTTTCGACTGCTATGCTCAGATCGGTCTGTTTTATAAGAAGGTTCATCGTTTTACTCTCTTTTTGCCTTCCCGAACTTTCCTATTAAAAAAGACGGAGAGACAAGATGGAAAATGCTCGATTTAGATTCTAAGGTCCATATCTGAAGTCAGCTTTATTCGGTTAGTAGGTAAGGCTAGTTGGTCGTTTGTAAAGTTACAGTGGTGACCCCTCTGGTTGATGATGGGGATAAGTGTGAGGGATGTGTTACCCTTAGTTCATCCTACTTCCGTTAGGGCGAGATCAAGAGCTGTCTCTGTGGCAATGATTGTCTAGGCAATTGTGTGTTGAATGTTCGTAAGAATGGTAAAGACATTGAAGTGAAGTGGGTATTCCAACTGGCTGTATACATTCGAGGAAGGATGTCTCTGGCTGGAGGTAATGCATCCTCAGGTGCTGGGATAGTCGGACTGAAAAGGTCACGACATCCTCTATGAGGCTCAAAGGAAGCGATTTTATAATTTAGAACTTAATCGGTGAAGTTCTAATGCTTTAGCATTATTTGAATTGTGAAATGGGAGTTCCGCGAACCACTCCAACTTAAAGAATTCTTCTTGATGTTTTTCAAGTCCTTGTCAAGCATAGATGTTCATTCAGCCTCCTTCCCCCTCCTCACCTTCGGCTCCCTCCTTCTGCTTACATACCCCGACTGGAGATTTCTGTGATCATCGATTTTAGTTTTTTCCTTTCAGTCCTTCGCTGTGATCTTCCTGCAGGATATGCTGCATGGCCTATGAATGCAAACTCGTTTGCACATGTGGTGCCCATCAAAAATATTTGTGGGTCATAGCTGCTGATCAGATCAAATCTTGAGCCAAGGGTTTATGTTCTGAAGGGTTACTGCTTTTTGAACCAAAATAAAGATGGGGAATACCCACATAAGCTGTGTAACTGCACAATGCCAATGCTTCACTATTTATTGTTGTCTGTGTCTGTATGCGTGCGTAGTCCAACCAATGAACACCATCAAATACATGAATATTTATTTACACATCGAACTGGGATTCATTCATCCGCTTAGATACAAGATAAATCAATGGAATCTTTAAAAAACATTTATAAATTGATCTTTATCCTTTTTATTTATTACTGTTCGTTTTTGATCTGCTTCTAATTTTTGTTGCTATTTTTTTCTATTTTTATTACTATAGATTTATTGCTACTTTTCTTCGTTTTGATCTGTTTTTATATTCTGCTTCTATTCTTATGCTAAATTTTTTTTTTCAAATTTGTGCAAATCAATAATACAATTTCTTTGCAGTTGAAAAAGCAGAAAATGGAATCAGCGATGGCCATACCAATTAATGAAGAAGTTACACAGACCACACATTTGGATCTTGAAGCGAAACTACGGCAAACGCTATTGCGAGAGCAAGAAATAAGGCTTCGAAAGAGGGTTGTTGAATTTTTTTTCATCGATTTTCGATTTTTTAGGAAACTGTTAAGGTAGAATGCAATTATATAGAGGTGAAATAATGAGTTTCTCGTCTTTTAGTTAAAGTTATTAAAAAGGGTCATGGTTAGTGAGGTATTTAGTAGCATTTTATCGATCTCTGATTGTCCAGTATTCCTCACTAATAGTTTCGCAAATCTAACCTTCAGTTATTAGGCAGTGAGATTGTAGATTATGTGCATTTGTGTTCAACGATAGCTGCGTTTTATATTCTTTTCTTTGTTCAGATGAACATTAAAATTGTTGTTGTGTACTCGAATTAATGAGCGATACGTTTTGCAGATCGAGGCGAAGATGTTGTTGCGATTGGGTGCAGTGGAAAAACAAAGCGATGGCAATAGCAGCGATCATTCACATAAACATCGCAAGAGGAAATGTAAAGAAGAGCCGTAATTTTAAGGTGAGCTTGTATTCGCATAGATACTGTAGTTTATTTATAATTCGTTCGCTACCTTGTGTTTTTTCTTCAGTTCTCTCGGCGGAAGGCAGATTTCAGGCTCGTAAAGCGTAAAAGTAGAAATGTTAAAGGATATTGTTTGTGCTGCAATGTTTTTTCTGGAGAGTTGGAACTAATGCCTACGTCGACTTCGTAAGGAGGTAAAATTTGCCCGTGGGGAAGGAATTTTACTTGCCAGTCTTCGTATAATGCCTTGATTTCCGGTGTATTATTGCAGATCTGCGACGATATTTTCAACAGGCTATATTCACTGCTGTTCGTTGTGATCTCGATACTTGTTTACTTCATCATGCCACTCATTTTTGTCTGTAATTTGTTGGTAATTGATGATTATTCTTTTATTTTATTTATTTTGAGGAAAATTTAATGATTTATAATATTTGCGATATAAGAATGACGTCATAATGTGGATTTATTGGTGTTTGGTGGATGATTTTTGTAGTTTGATTGTGTCAACTATTGCTCAAGCACTTGCTGACCGTATTTATTGTCACTAAACTATTCGTATGTGGTCATTTCCATTGCTAATCCACGTTTAATGTTTCTTATGTTCTCTTTTATGCTGGGGGATTTTTTCTGGATACTACAATGTGTTGTGTTGTGTTGTGCTGGCGCCATTTATATTATTTGCGATCAGCGTTTGCCTTTATATCGCTATCATCTATCAACAATAAAATAATTGTGTCTATTGATGAAATTTTTCAATTCGCAGGATGTTCACTTGCCTCTCTTTTTAACATATTTACAAGTTTTTTTTCTTTTTCACCATATTTCGACTGGTGCTATTGGTAATTGGTAGTATTGGTGGTAGGTAGGTGGGTTTCGTTTTTTCTGGCGGGGATGGAGGTTGCGAGGTGGGGAGGAACTGTATCTTCGTTTTTTTTATCCTTTGGGAAGCTATAATAACATCGAGAGCCCTTAAGTTAATGATCTTTTTGTCGCAGTAATTTGTGGGTAAATGTTTTGAAGATCGGATATGGGGTCTGGCTGTGGATATCTTTGTGCTGACGTTCATGGGTAATACGGATCCGGATTGTAGAACTTTTTGGAGGGGAGATTGGGTCTTTATGAGCGTTGAGGAACACAGAAACTGACCGTTGAAAACGTTTAGAGCTACAAGTGCAAATCTGCCTGTGGGTAAGGGAAATGAATCAATGATGAGTACCCACTTTCCCCGTCCTCATCTGCCATGTCCGTCGATTCTATGTGAAGATAGCCCAAAGGGCTGTAAGGTAGGCAACTCGGTGGTACGTTTTTATTCATTCTGCTTGAAGAAGCACGTTTGTCCATGCGTTACTCCACCAATCGAAAACCTCATGGCCTAAGGGCATTCCGGAGCATTTATTGTTTTAATGATAAGTTGGCATCTTCAGCATAAAAAGCTTCGTCTTTGGTCCGTGACGAAAATATGGTAAAACTTAAGCGACGTTTCGGATTTCACCGTTGTCGGCGATGTTTTCGTTGTTGTTGAATGTTTCGACGTCATGTTCAAAGTGCTATAGGAGTGGACAATAGGACACAGTTGATATGACTGGAATTAATGAGAGAATAGTCTTTTAAGGATATGAAAGGAATTGATGTGGGATAAGGTGAGGGATTGTCGATATTCAAGAGGAAGGAGAGTATTGCATCTTGCAATTCAAAATGGGAACCTTCTAAAGGCAGGTGGCCCAAAGTACTCTGAATAGTCATTTATGACATGATGAAGCGAGGTATTGTTTACGAAAAAACTTGAATATTAGATGCGAAAAGTTTTTTATTGTATTTAATATTTAAAAAAAAATTTTTCGATTTTCTCTTTATATGCCGATAAACCTTATACATATGCAGCAGTGACATCTTTGAGATTTTATATTATTTATTAGAAAGAGAGTAATTAATTTAGAATATTTGTTGAATTTATTAGTTTATTCAAAGTTTGGCGGTTGGTAGAAGTTCTTTTTGCTTGTTTTATATCTTTCGCAAAAAAATTGATAGGATCTGTGCAAGTAATGATCTTTGAGAGAAAACATTGGGTAGGTGGGGACCATTACCCTCCTCGCATCCCTTCCCTCTCGCCTGAGTAACATAAACTCCGAGCAGAGCGTTTTATGTTGTGTTTGTAGAATGGATAAGCGGGTAAATGCTCAACATTTCTGCATTATCACTATTTATCTAGCAGTAAAGAAAAAACTTCAAAAGGCAAGTGATTTACTAAAAAATCCTTCATGGCAATAAGTACCAGAAATGAGGAGCGGAACGTTTCGAATTTCGGTTTCTTCTCACCTTGACGAATGCGTAGATGTAGGATGATACTTGTGGTCTTGCATCTTTCATCTTTTATATTTGGTGCGTGATGGTTTATTGTGACCTGTTTTGTTTATTTATTTATTTATTTATTTATTTATTTATTTATTTATTTATTTATTTATTTATTTATCTATTTACTTATTCATCGTTTATTTATTTGTTCCACATTGCAATTTCCTGTGATTTTCAATTTTTATTGCAGAATGGATACTTGGAACGATTTCGATGAATTGGAACATCTGAAAACGAGGGTTCTGAATGCAGCAAATACATCGGATCGTGGAGTGATCTTATTGGTGCTTGGAGATATTAAACAGGTTTAACACTTTGAGACTATTGAGTAATTTCGATTATATGATTTAATACAGTTGAATTTTAATTACTATTCTTCTATATTTATTTTTTTATTTTTTTCTATTTTTATTCATTTATTTATTTATCCTTTTTTTGCTTAAATGCTACTTAAACAATCGATCGAAATGCGAAGTAATTCTATTGCTTAATGATGGGAATATGCGAGATTACGTTTTCCTATACGATGGGGAGAAATATTTAAAAAAGAAAAATTAGAATGAGTTGATTGGAATTTTCGGCATTGTAACATTTCTGAAAAAATTTTCGAATAAAATAGGAAGAATTTTGGGGATTGCATATTTTCAGTTATTTCCCATAAAAGAGTTTTTATTTATTTATTTATTTATTTATTTATTGCGATGTTTCATCTATCTTTTTTTGTTAATTTAATCGAATGTTTGTTAGTGCATTGGTGATCGAGATTTTCCTTTCAGGTGATACAATCGAAGAAAGCTTCAAAATGGACCATTTGTAGTCTTTTAACGATATTGATATCACACATGCAGAATTCATTTGTTGGTAAATTTTTTATGGCTTTTTTTATATAATTGTCTCTCTCAATTATCAGCTTTTTTTAAAATTTTTTGTAGTTTTGCGAAGGAATAATGTTAGTTTAGGAAATTTCAATGATCAGAGCCACGAATCTTATTTCTTAATTTCTCTCCTGAAGTAGATGAAATGCTGGTATTTTAAAGATTCGCTCATTTTTTTTTCCATCTTTAACTATCTCAAAAACTTGCAATATTTCCGAAAAATCTCCTTCAATATGAGGTACTCATTGAAATGAACATCAATATTTTATTAAAAAGATTAGGAGAGGGTAAATATTTTGCAGGTTTATTAACAACAAACGAGTTTAAGCGATTATTCATTGAGACGTTTATTGCTGCACCGTCACAATATTCACTACCGATTGTGTTCAGCAATATTCGATGTGCAGTGAATTTCGAATTGGAACGTATTTTTGAGTTGTTGAATGCAATTGAGGAAAGCGCATTACCTTCATTGGTAGATGCATGCTTCGACAAATCAGCTGATGATCGTTAGTACTATCTGTTTGCAGTTGCATTTTTTATTACGATGGTCAGATTAACGTAGATTGGATTAGAAAAGATTTAGAAAAGATTTGGAAAATATAACCCGTGTAAACTATTTTCATTATCTTTCATATCCACTTCCCAAGACATCGTTGGTGGGCAGTAGCAGTTATGTTGGCTATCGTTTTGTATTATTTTATATTGTTATAATAGAGAATGAATAAAAAATTATAACTTTGAAAAAAAAATCGCTGAATTTTTATCTTTTTCTCTCATCGTTTTCTATATAATATGAGTGCAAGCGATAAAGCTTGATATAGCTGAGGGAAATGCTTTAAATACGAATTTCGATTACTGTCCTATCTTCTAAAGTGTTATTCAAAATTTCAGCCGATTGGTGTGCATTCATTGATGAGATCGGTCGGTCATTATGGCAATTACAAGATCGCATTTATAATACGATGGCGGTGAAACCTCGTGGTGCATTGGTGGGTTATTTTTTTTTTTCTTTGGTATTGATAGACTTAACGATGTTTAAGAAGCTTTTTCTGGATACACAACGGAAATGCGAGGAGATTTTTTAGTGGAAGCAGATGATTTCCTTTTTTTGATGGGAAAGGAAAGTAGGTAATAGCGGATGTGATTAAGTCCGCATAAGAGGGTGGAGGGAGGAGGGAGGATATGGTTTATTTTTCGGTCCAGCTTGAGCTATAGTTCTTATGTTGTGCCTAACTATGCGTTCTGTGATCACTTACGATCCAGTTATCTTAGCTTTTGAAAAACATAAAGAAAGTCGCTTATTTTGCATTTTTATTCCCCTTAATGCAAAATATAGGGGGGAGGGGGGGAGTGATCCTAAACGCAGCGAAGAGGACAGCCGGAACACAGCTACTCAAATATGGCTTCAATCCTTTAGTGCATCTTGTTTTATAATTATTCAATGTATTGTTGAGATGGTCTATCTATTTTATAAACGTTTTTTTAAAGCTTTTTGCTTCAAATGAAAGTTTAGGCTTTCAGTAAGGTTGCAAGTCTTTAAAAAATTGTTAATGAAGCAGCAAGTATGATTCGATTCTTTTAAAAACGATTGATTTGTTACTATAAAGTTTACTCATGTGCAGAGTGAATGAAGACTTAAAATTCGCCTTTATACCTCCATCCCTGTTCCCTCTCTCTTTCCCATCTCCCATCCCTCCTCTTCTTTGAAAGAGTAGAGAGTGGAGGGGAAGAAATAGATTTGGCTATTTCGAGTGCAAATATGATAAAATGTTTTTAGGTACATGGAAAAGGTGATCTTCATATGGCATTCGTTGAAGCTCATTGGGAACGGATCGTTGAGACAGTGAAACGAGGAGTGACGATTGCGAAAATGCGAATTGAAAACTCATTGGATACTAATATGCAATTTATTGCTGCATTATTGCCCCCTTTATTTAGGGGTTCTATTAAGGTTGAGTTGATTAGTTTATTTTGTATCAATCTTTGAATAATTTTTAAAAAAAGACTTTTTCCACTTTTTTACTTAGAGATTTTTTTTTGAGATTATGGTGTGAGTACTGTATGAGAACTGCTTACACTCGATTATTTGGCATAAGGGGGACATTTTCACTTTCGTGATGATTTAGTTAGGTAAGAGGTAATTCACTTAGATAATAATTAGATAAAAGCACTTTTCTTGCTCACTAACCTAAATTCAGTTGGCATGCGTGAAGTGGCGCAAATGTCCAAGGGAGTCAATGCAAGAAATTGGACCAGAAAGTTGGCATCGATGGATTAGGCCTTATACAAGGAATTTTTTAGGTTGTAAGAAATTTGCATTAGTAGATCAAAACAATATTTTTGCAGAAGTTTCGTGATCTAATTTTATGGCTTGGCACACGTGAAGACACTCCAATTGGGGAACGTTTGAATTCACGCCTTTTAAGTGAGACGATCATTGATGGATTCCTTCCGGGACGTAATGCCATCGTGCAGATTGTTCTTGCCGTGGAAGATGGAGCTATGCTTAAGGTCTCCTCTTAACTTTTGCTTTATTTTCTTGTTTTCTTATCTTTCCAAGTTTTTCAAGGTTTTGATCTTTGGATGTTTCAGGATGGGTATAGCTTTAAACACATCGTATCTACTGCTCTAAAGATTTGCACGTGCTTTATTATGTCCTTAGATTGATTCAGATTTGATCTATCGTTATATTCTGATTACAAGATCCGTAACATGTGGATTACTCAATTTTTTAATGAAGACAGCTGAGCATATGCTTAAGACTTCATTTTTTCTTTTATCGTTTATTTTTAAATAAATTAGGGATTGTATTCTCGTTGAAATAATCAATTTTTAGAGATTATTGGGCAATGAGATTCTACACGATCCAATAAAGAAATTTTTATTCGATGATATGCTAGTCATTAAAGTGTTCGCAGCTGAAGAAATGGTACCCTTCAAATTGGTCCAATGCTTAAATGCGGGAGGTCGCTCTATTTCTTCACGTGAAGGTTGGTGTGCATAGTAAAATTATTTTTAGCGCTTGTTTGTGTTTCTTAGATGATGGAAAGGGGAGGGGTTATCCAGAAAATTATTATGGTATCTGGAGGGAGTTGGAGGAGGTGCGGGGGAAATGCGAATGAATGAGGAATACCGTTGCATCTCAGATCGATAATCATGCAGTGATCATTTTTGAAAACTGTAGTATGTGACTATTTGTATTTGAGATCAGACTGACAAAAACAATCTCCGTTTTTTTGTATCAGTTAAAAGTCCATCGGTGTATACCGTAGCATTGATATGTTGTCAAGCTGCCTAGAATATTATCCATTACGGTATTTAAAACGATTATATTATGGCGTTCACATTACCTAAATGTTGTTACATACCTGTGACATATATTGTTGTAGATATTATAATGTATTACGGTATCTGTAACAGTATATGTTACAGTAGAATCGTTTAGGTACTGTTCGAGGCATGGATGTTATTATTAGGTGTAATAAATATTGTTACATTGTCATAAAGAATTTCTTTCAGGCCAGGAGCCATGGATTAAAGTACATATTGACACAGCGATACGGCTATTGAAGGTGTGGTCTCAAAGGTCTCACCTGTTACATTCCTGTGACGAGCAACTAGATTATATTGACTGCGCACTACTTTGTTTCTTTAAATATGCAGGGTTTGTTAGTAAAACTTTTAATTATTCGAAGAGGGATGAATGTTGTAAGAGGAGGTCATTCATGGAATATTAGTCGAGGAGAAGCAGTAATACTTCTGCAATTAGACATTTAAAAAAAGATATCCTGAGGCAATTGACTGTTGAATGGAAGAATCGAATGTACAACTATCTGTTTTGATTGCTGCTTATCTTAAGGGTCTTTGATTCACCTTTCCGAAAGAAAAATTTGGAGAACTGTTTTGAACAATTCGACAGTATCGCTAGTAGAAGCTAGTGCTTTTGTATTCTGCACATAAATTATCTTCGAGAAATTTCTTATCTACCGTGGGGAAGTTTTTTCCCCGCCGACGCTAATTGAAGTTTTCCAAGAATATGCGGCGAGTGGATTAGGATCGAAGACCTGATGTGTTTCGCCACCATTACTGTTGGCTGATACGTTTGTATTATTGTTGATTTGTTTCGCCTCTGCTTTAGAAAGATCTGATCATATTGGAAGAGTAAGTCGCCGGCCGTTGCATACTAGTATATAGCATTGTGCTCGTTTATTAAAGGGGGAGAGGACGAAACTACTAAGCCTATGAGTGAACTAACTGAAAGGTGCTTGGTATTTACGAAGCTATCAGAAAGTCAGAGAATTGTTTTTTCATCTGTGAACACCGTCATGTTTAGATAACCGAGTCGAGACGTAGCACCATCAACTGATAATTGTTTCGCACATTTTTAGAGACAGCTGCAGCTTTTTGGTGGAAATATCCGTTACATTACTTACGGGAAGTGAAGATTGTTTAGCGAAAATGTAGCATTTTTGAAAAAGATGATTTTTACAAAAAATATTGTTTTACATAAAGCGTTAAAGGGGATGTCTGTTGAAACGTTTATTCAACGACGATATGACACAAGGTGATATTGGTTATTGAACGGGTTCGATTCCTGGCTTGCCTATATAATTTCCTTTAGTATTTCAATCAGTATCAGGATAATGTTTCTCAAGATGAAGTGATAGTGAAGAATTGCTTTTATAGAAAGTCAAAAAAAAAAAATTTATAAATGCATAAAAATAGTTGAAAATAAGTGGTTTTATTGCAAGTGCTGATTCTATTATCGTCGATGTCGCACTACTTGAAACAATTTTCAAAATTTTGATCGCTTCTAAAGAATTTCCTCAAATTTTCTCAAAAGATATTTGCCGGGAATTTGTGGGAATTGAATTTTTTCTTTCGAAGCAAATTTTTATATATTTTTTTTTCTTCATTGAGGAAGGGAAAATATAGGATAAAAATACTCAGTGGTTTATTTTATTTTCGTAGATAACTTCTGAATAATTTTTATATTGTACAGTGAGGATGTACTGAAACGAATGAAGTGGTTAGCTGAAGAGTCACTAATTGATGGAGTGCAACGACATCTCGAATGCAGTGATCCTCGACGCAAAATTCGTGGTTTATTTATTACAGGTGAGATGCATTGTAAACTAAATTTTTATGTGAGTTTTTTTTTTATTTTTATGCTATGGAATGTTGGATTTAGGTTATTCCTAAGAATTGCAACAGATATTTTGGAGACTTTCCTGTGGGAACAGCTATTTTAAAATTTTTTCAAATGGGTATTTTTTTTAGAGCTAACTATTATTTCTTGGTGGAGCAGTTACATTTATAAATAAATACGGTTGTTTGTTGTGCAGATATGTATTCGGGCTTGCTTAGTAGTGGTTCATCTTGCTCCTTCCCCATCCTACCCACCCATTAGCATCTCTCCCCTCCCTCATCCTTACCCTCCTCCGTTCTCTTTCCTTCCCACTCCCCTTCGTCAACCCAATTTTGAGCAAATTTTGACTTCGATATTAAAGGTCTGAGGATGTTTTATTGGGAATATATCTTCTCTTGCCGAATGACGAACTCAAATCACTATCAAAAATTGCTGTGTAAATAGTTTTGCTTTTTAACGACTTTCCCGATTGCACTTTCATATTATGTATAATCCCAGCGATATTAACATCGTTTTTTCTTGTTCGGTTCTAACATTGTCTCCTCATTAGTTTTGAAGGTGACTGCAGCTGGTGATAGGGGTGTCGAGGGAGTGGTTCGAGGATAAAGTCATATCTGATTTGCTATAGAAATATCAGATCGGTCATGAATTGAACTGGAATTGAATTAAAGCTAGCAAGCAAAAAACCAAAATGCAGCGACTCAAAAAAAAATGCATTTCAAATATTTGTGCCCATGAGAACGTCTGTATAGGAATGTATATTTGAGTAACGAGATTATCGTAAGCAAAGTACGAATATTTTTATAATGTGAAAATAATTTAAAGTATTGTTGAGTAATGCAAGTATTTGTAAGAAAGGAATTGGTATCCATGATTTCAGATATGAAATTTTATTCAGTAGTTATTTTCGTAGCTCACAATAGTTTTATTTTTATTAAAGTTACTCTTTATGGAATTGCTTACTATAGCTATGAAATTTTTTAATAATAGTTTCCTTAATTCGATGCTTATTTTCTAATGATTTTAGTATATCTTGAGATAATATTTATTATTATAGAAAAATTAAGCGAGTGGCTATCATTCCCTGATCTACATTTTGATCAGATATCAGAAACAATTGAAGAATTAGCCGATTTACGTATCATTGCTAATGGAGAGTTGGAACGACTCCGAAAGCAGATCCACGAGAAGAATTACGAAGATTACAAAGAAATCGAAGAGGAAATATCTTCGAAGTCGATGCTTCCTACAGGGGAAAAAGTCGAACTGGATAGCGACGATGATGATTTCCCTCAATATAGCATACCAGAAGAAGAATTTCATCTAAAAGAAGTTAGTTGTTGCATTAATTGATCAGTTAGTTGTTCATTTATTGGTCAGTTAGTTTTTGCATTGATTGGTCACTTGGTTGTTGCATCGGTTGGTCAGTTAGTTTTTGCATTGATTGGTCACTTGGTCGTTGCATCGATTGGTCAGTTAATAGTTGTTGCGCTGATTGATCTATAAGCGTTGGGATTTCGTTATTGGTGATAGAGTTATTAAATTTCTAAACTACTCTAATTGTTTTAATATAACATCATTGCATTTCATATCATCGTTCTAGCGTTGTAATGAATAAAAAACATCTTTGAATGCGTCCAACAAAAACGTATCATTGTTGATATTATAGGATAGTAGCAATATTCTTGGAAAGCTTGGCGGATTTGATGTTTGAGTGGATTTGGTTGAGTGCTATCACAAAACGTGACAACAACGGTAACTATTATACATTGTTGTTGCAGATCAAAAAAAAAAAAATCAGAGCCACAATTCAACCTTTATGTCATAGATTTTACTTTATGCAAATCTAAATGTTTTTTTTTTTTGGATTGATTTCATTGTGAAGAGAATTTTTTTTTTCGCAGGTAAATGAAGGTGACATCATAGAAAAACGTGAACCTCCTCCAAACTACATTCGAGATTGTATGGAAGCATTATCTGAAAATGACAACTGCGCCAAGTTTGAGGCGGCGTTCGATGTTCTTAATCAATTGATAAGGTTAGTGCTGTTGTTGATTGTATTTGTTGTAATATTGGAGACTTATGAAGCCATTGTTGCCTTTATGGCTTCATGATGAAGAAGAAGATGCTGAAGTTGGGAAGATGCAGTTCTCTTGCTGAGGTTGAAATACAAAACTTTCATTCGTGAATACGTTTGTGTTCGAAAATATTTCCATATCGCCTTAATAAAATGCTGAAAAAGGTTTTTTTTTTTTTGCTGTTATAAATGCAAAACTTTTTTCTGTTCAGATACGAGTTCTCTCTCTCCTTACTGTCCTCCACAGTTTTCGGTAAATCATCGCCGATTCATTGAGAGCATTTATCATAGCAAATGCATCATTGCCAAGAATTCAAAATAGAGAATTTTCAAAGGCAGAAGGCCAAACGTTGTCGTGATTCAGGGAAATTCAGGGAAGTTGTCGCATTTGTAAAAAGAGTTCAAGCACGATGTGAATCTCTCCAATTAAATGCCTTGTCAACTGTCATTTATGTAGTAATGCATTGAATTTCTTAAAAGTATACTGCATTTTTAATGTTTAACTGTAAAAGAAATTTTTTATGACGAAGAGGGGGTCTACTAAAATCGGATTTTTTTTTAGCTGAGAGGTATTTTCGTTGTTGAATTTTTCAATTGCACTGCTATGTGTCACTTTTTTGTGTAGATATTTTTGTAGTTGATAGTAAAAATTTGAATAACTTAAGGAAACGAGCATTGGGATATGACGATATAGTTGAAGAGCTCATTATGAGACTGGTCTTTCTTGAGGATCGCTTCAGCACAAATAATTTTACGGTAAATTTTATTGATTTAATTGATATTGTTCTCTTTTTCATTATTTTTATATTTCATATATTTTATCATCGTCCGGGGATGTTGAGCTGAGATGAAGGGAAAAGAGGTGGAGGATGTACCGGAACGTTAATTGGATTGGTTCCTCGTCGACGAACACCTCGTTTACCTCCCTCTTTCGCTTCACCTTCTATAGTTTCTGGTTCATGGGATTTTCTAACAGCGTTCTCCGGAGCCTTTTTTGCGAAACTCATCTCCACTTATTTCAATCAATTTCCGAAGACATAGTGGCAATTTGTGATTTTCAACACATTTTTCAGGAGCGAAGATGTGAGATGATTGTATCATGCATGGTGATGAGTGCACATTTAGCGCCAATGCTTATTGATCTTATGTATTCGAGGAGGTTTGTGCAGATATTATACTCTTACAATTTATTTACTTTCTATTAAAGCATACATATAGGGACTGAAGTTTTGCCTTGGTAAAATGTAATCGTTTGGTTATGATGAGTGATGTATATTCCTCGAAGTGGTCATTGAAATTTCTTATAGGAGGAAATTAGGATTAATCGAGTATATTTACCGACGCAAATATAAGTGATGTTTTGAAGGTATTTTTAACTAGATAACTAATTTTTTCTCTAATTTATGATTTCTTATATTTCCGGAAAAGGAAGGAAACAATTGAATTACTTGGTGGTTTTATCCTCGGACTTAAGTTGTACCTACTTGCTTCATTAAGCTAATAGCTAATATTTTCCACGAGAATTCAGTATGCAGTGATGATAGAAGAGATTGTTTTCTAATAGATATTGGCCATTTAGTCTCGTCACCTCTACCTCTACCCACCCCTCCCCCGCCTTCCCCACTCCTTGATCCAATGAGTGACAATGAGTGAGTTTCTATCTTGAGGATCCTCATTTCTTCATAGGCAGCATGAGTGACACATTGTCTGGTGTTCTATACCGATTTTTGGTGGCGATCTGCTGTATGATGAGCTCAAAGAAATCACCTCTTTCGAGGCAACCTTCCCTTCTGAAATAAATCTGAGTGAAAAAATTTTTAACTCGGTGTTTTTTAAATTCACGTTATTAGATTACAAACGTTGAATGCTGCATTGTGGCTATGATTTTCAGATGTGCAATGTGTAATCGTTATTTGATTCTGAATGCACTCGCAGAGGCAGCTTCTGAATTATCGAATCCTATTCACAAGGTTATCGAAGAATCGGTCTGCTCCTCTGTAGATCTCACTAATGAGGGTATCGTTTCGGTTTCCTTCACTGATGTTTTTTTTGAACGATTTTCATGAATTATCTCTATGTCACTCGAGAAAATTGAGTATTATTTTGAAAGTTCTTAAAGAAAACGGTTAGTTTTAAAAAGGACATGACTTTATTTTTCTTACTTCCTCTCTCTCCCACTTATTCCCATTCCTGCTTCCTCCCCCTCTTCCTCTCCCACTTATTCCCCTTCCCGTTCCCTTCTCTTCTTAGCCTTCCTCAATTACTGGTAGCTTCAGCCGATGGTCTTGCATTCCGGTTATTTTTTAGTTGAAAACAGTTGTTTCTGTTTTTTAATGTAGAATATATGAGCAAAAAAAGTAATGTAGATCCTTTATCTGGTTTTATGTTTGTTTAACCGATTTAGATAATAAACACTTATTGTAACAATCGTTAGGAATGCCATCACCCCACGTTTCTCTTTCCTGGATTGGATTTCCCTTTTCTGTGTCTTCTTTTGCTCATACTTCCGACTTTTGGTTGGTTTCGAAATTGTTGCTTATAAGAATTTGCGTATTTTCCCAAAAATGCTTTTTTTTTTTCTTTCATGTTTATAATATTAGGAATGAATTGCTTATTTATTTATTCGTTTTCAGAAGGCTCAAAGAGTTGGCGTGAGGTGGTCGATGAACGGATAGAGAAAAAGACCCGCAGATTTGGAAGCGGTACAAGCAACAAGATCAACCCTCAGAAGAATCGCTTCGCGGAGTTTGCTAATGGTTTTCTGCGTCCTTTGCTAGCTATAAATCAACATAGAGAACATCTAGACCTTCAGGTTAGTCACGCCATCTCAGACATCACTAAGCGGTAAAGAATGGAAAGAAGGAGCATAGAAGGGCAGTGGGCATGAGACATTCCTCTCTTCATGAAAGTATTTTAGCATTTTTGCGGCTTTTTTTGGTATTTTCCAACTTTATCTTTTAATTTTATTTATTATTTATTATGGGAAACCTTCACGCATTTATTTATTCGTTTGTAATTTCGATTGTTTTGAAACTCTCATCCCTCGTTTTTTTTTTGGGGGGGGGGGGCAAATAAAACTCCACTACGGTGAAAAAATTTTTCTTTAGAGCGGATCTTTCGTTCGCTATTTTGTTTTGACGGCATTTCAACTAACTTGATCATGTTTTATTGTTCGATCGACTGGTGAACTAGTTGATATGCATATTTGAACGGAATTGACTGAAGAAAATGATCTCGTAATCTGAACATTTTAGTGTCTTTATTCAGTTGCTGTAATAGATTACGGATGGATGTTTGAGCTTTTATAGGTTACAGTAGGGAACTTAAAGAATCTTTGTTGTATTTTTCAACTCACCTGATTCAAATTTTAGAGTTCTTAGAGAAATTTTTGTATTTGAATTTTGTCTTGATGCTAGCAACTGAAGAAAGGTAATTATAAGAGGGAGAGGGGGGTCAAATTCTGCTTATATACGACTCTAATTAGTATAAAAGAAGAGAGGAATTCAAATGAAAGCGGTGTAAATAACGGCATGGTTGCTTCAAATACTAACATTGTGCTGCTTAAATAAAGGTAATGAATAATGGGTACTTCATTTATAATTTTACCAAGTTTATATGTAAGTTATACTTATATGATTAAATTATTTTTTGCCTATAGCTTTATTAAATAACAAAAAAATAAAGGTAAATATGGCTTAATGAATACTGTATTGAATGAGTGTCTTTTTTAGAAACGTGATTCTGCATTACTGGCGAAGATATTGAATACGGCTGCCCATATAATGCAATGTGCACAGAATTGCCTAAATGCACCTCGATTAGCAACGTAAGTGATGCAACGATTATATCTCTTTTTTTAATTCCCAAATATTGTTTGTTTTCAATATCATTTCTCTACGATATTCGATTTGTCATTTTTGGTTTATTGTATAATATTTTGGTGTTCCTCAAATATTTACTGGAAAATGAATGCATTTTGTGCATTAATTCTTTGGATTTCGGAACAAATATCCCCCCTTCAAACGGTCAACATCGTGAGCAAATCGAAAATCTCGAGTATAGTAGGGAAGAAATTTTTGTTTTTCTACTTTTCAGCATAAATTCATTAATGTGTAATTTTGCCGATGAAAAAATTTCCTTTTTGAAAGGGAGGTGAAAGTAGATTATTTGCCAGTCGCTTCAGAAACGAGGTTTTCTTCGTTCTCATTCCCCTCTTAAATCTTTTTGATGAAAAAAAAATTTTTTTTTTGATAGGCGTGATGATATTCTTTTTTTGATCTAAAAAATTGATCAAATTTGATAAAAGTTCATAAAAATTTGATAAAAAGTGATAAAGATTTGGTAGAAAGTGATAAAAATCGATAAAATTGATAAAAACTGATGAAAATTTGATAAAAAGTGATGATAAATGTATTTGCTTTAATAATAGTACTAACTTATCTTAAGTGGTCAACTTTACTGTTTATAATTCGTCGGAAGTAAATAGTAATAAACGAATAATGAATATTTGAATAGTGGAGAATATATTTTGTTTAAGTTTACGTATTATTTTTTCCCAACGTCATTTCAATGTAATACCCACCGCATATAGAAGTCTCTCTGTGTGCTTAGCACGACAAAATCATCTCATTTTTTTCCGCTGTAATATTTCGTTTTTTTTTCGAAAAGTTGTGGGCAGCTTAAGCTCCGGAGCTCATAAACATGGAGGTATATTATTCGGTTTTGCAGCTGGCTGGAACTTTGTGTCAAAGAATTGAGGTCACACGAAGATTCAAGTGTACGGCTATCGGTTCTGTGCTGTTATGAAAGTATCTGTCATGCATTACCCGATGAAGTTTTTTTTACGCTTTTTGCAGGTAAAGTATTCGGTGTTTTCGATTAAACTTTTTGCATTTGATATATTTCCTTTTAATTATCAATTCTAATTTCATAGGCGCCTGCTAATTTTCGGAGTTGTGTTGAGCGCATTTGTGTGCTATCTTAGAGGCAAAATACAGTAATATCAATGGTCAGTATGCTAAAGTCGTGGTAGAACGGAGTCGAACGGAGTCTTAATGGAGTCTTTCGTGATGTCATGTTAGAACAGCGTTTACCGCTTTCCGTTATGCGTGAAGCGTGACTGCACTTTCTTTTATACCGGAAGAACCATTCTCCGTTATACCGGAAGTCAAGCTGCAATGTTCTAGCAGGAGTTCTATCACGGTGACATCATTTTAACATGTTTTGTTGAGTAAGTGAGTTGATTTACAGAGGCAATACCGGAATGGGTGGCATATACGACGTTTCAAGCGAGGAATGACCCATCCGGAATATGTAGTGGTTTGGCCGTGAACATTCAACGTCTCATTCTGTCAAAAGTACCTTCACCTTTCCAACAATTAAGGTAGTTAAACGAGAGTTGAATTGTTGGCAAAACCAACCGATGAAATCATGCTCTTTTGGAAGTGATTTACGAACTTTCATGGTAAGGATATTAGGAGCAAGTTGGAGCTACATATGAGAACACCGGAGTTTATAACTGATCTCTGAAACAGCCGGGTGGTTACAATTTTTAAATCCTTTCAAGTTTGAGTGCGTTCTCAGATGTGTTTGTATAGTTGATTGATTGCTCATTGCTTGTGATAGGGGTTGTTTTTGATGCAGCTTTTTGTTGACGAATTTACTATGCAAATGTATTTGCTTGTATGTATGTATGTATATATCTCTCTATCTATCTGGGGGATTGCTTTAGCTCGAGGATAGCTGCAATTAGTATAAAGAAGTTTATGAGCACAAACGTTGATGATCATATTGGCTTGCTGAGGCGACTGAAATCTTAGATCTTTATGGGTGGTAAAGTTGATTAAAAAGAACAATCGAGGGCACTAATATGCTTGTTCATTTTTTATTAGTAATTTTTAAGTATATTCTTAAATCGATGGATTCTGAAAGGGCATCTGATATCAGCTTCTTTTCTTTCTTTTTTTTTATAAGTTTTATTCCAGTTGTTGTCAGTTGTGACTTAAATGGGGAAATTTCGCGTTTTGGAAATCCATTACGATGTTCTTCTCTGTCTTTTCTTTCATTGCGAATAGGTAAATCGATGTTATATTACGCATATATTCTAGCATTACCAAACTCCTATAACGTGTTGGGGATGAGGGTAAAGTTGGGGAGGGAGGGGTTTCATGAGGGAATGCTTCTATTCGAATTAATTCAGTTGTTTTTTTGTTTTTTTATTTTTCAGTGGATTTGAATCAATTTTGTCAGTTGTATAAAATACGATAATAAACGTTTGCATCAAGTCAACAAAGCAGTTGAACACATCGTGTAGTGATATCACTCGAAATATTTCCTTTGATTGTGTGAAAATGTTTTATCGTGGACTTCGATAATTTTATATATATATATATATATATATATATATATATATATATATATATATATATATATATAATTGTCGCACTGAATTTAAGAAAATCGGCTAAGCTGAAATTTTTCTTATCTTCACGAATTTTTTTCACAGAAAAATTAGAAGTATTCGGTTTATGTCCTCAATCTGAATTGATTGGATTTATTTATATAACACTTATATTTCTCAAAGATTGATGAAAGCATATCAGTCACCTATATATTGCAAAAATATAAACAAGCAATGCAGAGTTGCAAGCAGATACATAACAACTGGCAGGTATAGAAAAAGAAGGTCAGTGCAATGAAAAGAATACGTTGAGTGGAGAGGGAGGATTATATAAATAAGAACTGATGTGGTTGGAGGTTTGTTTCATTGTATTAAAATTGCTTTCTTCTTACGATCCCTCAAAGGGGGATATCTGAAGCGTGGGTGATCGATCTCGATTAGACTTTTCTTCGGCAGATTGTAAAAGAGATATACCAGTGGCGTAGTCTTTCCTAAGTGATAGTTGATGTTGATGACCGTTGGTAGTGGATTGCCTTGGAGGAAAAGAGTGTAGATTTGAAAAAAAAAAAACGAAAGTTTTGTTGGTAGGCACGGAATGGGTATATTATTTATATGCGTTCAAATAGATACATCAAAAGAACAAAAACAGATGGCAAACCCAGTAAGTTAAGGGGCGAGTGTCTTAATTCAATATACCCTCGAAGCTGCCTCTCCTTCGGTCACATTGGTGAGCCGAAGGAGGAGACGCTCGCGACATTTGCGCCGTTTCGATGTGTTGTAGTGTTGTAGAATGCAACGGTTCATGCAGTTGGAGGCGAGTGTACTTTCTTTGTCACTAATCTTGGCCAACTAAAGGTGCATACTAACACTTCAGTACACAAGGTGGATGTGGTGTTATTGTTCGTTTGGGAAGGAGTGGATCGTCCTACCGTTTCAAGCCATGTTTTTTCCTCTCTCCATCGTTATGCAGAAGAATTAAACACAAGGCATATAGGGCCATCTCTTTGGACATAACCGAAGCGCTATCTATTTATATATTTTGTTGGTTTGAATGCTTGCGAATCTTTTGTGCTATCGGAAAATGTCGTCATTGCAGGTACCATCACAGTGGTTTGAAATCATTAAGTTAACAGGTTAAGGCAAATGTTTGGCGATATTTATGCAATATTCACATCTCATATTATCTATTAGAGTGTTTTCGATTTTATAAAATTAAATTTGAGTAATATTTAAAGATTGGGAATGATTCGTTTCGCAAGCGTTATGCCAACTACATCAATGAGGACTGCCCTATCACAATTGTTTCCGCCTCTCTATCTTCGAAGAATCACTGCTGCAAAGATATCAAACATTCGTCGTCCTTCGATCGCAAATGAATTCACTCCAAATAGTTTGGCACAACTTCATCTATCACCAACATGGCGTTCATTTCTTATCGATTTACGCAATCGTATAGCAATATTAAATAGTAAGTACCGTACATATTCACTTTTTTTTTAAAGTTTATAAATAATATTGCAGGAAATTAGGAGACCTGAAACCAGAAGGTCGTATTTAGAGAAAAGAGGATTCTTCGAGCAAACACTTACAAACGATTTCCCGTGATCATCGATGATATTTAATTGAGCTTATTTCCTAACCAACTCAATTCAACTAATTTATTAATAGGTGTGATAAATATTTATTTTATTTCAGCGAGGCTTATAAGGCGTCATCCATCAAACAGTGGGCGAGTGCGATCAGGACGGAATAGTACAGCTCCAACTGGACGGATTTTGACTCGGACATCCACCTCAAATGGTTCGAATCGATCCCATATTCCGTTAATTTTTTTTTGTGTTCAATGTTGCCTTCCGATTTTTTAATACAAAATCAATACATTGTTGTAAAGGGTAATCATTGTCGACCCGCCACATTTGCATGAAACAAATGCAAAAAAATTTCACTCTTAAATAGGGGTGGAGTGCGGTGGGTAAGAGGAGGGGGGGGGGGGGGGGGGGAGGAGGGAAGGGATCACAGATCAATTATAGCCCGAAATTGTTTTCATTGTACTTTCGAATTGTTAACCCGATCCTTTCTTCACGTTTCTTGCATGCAATTTGGCATTTGCATATAATCCTTCGTTTATAGTATCTATACGATATGTGTACATTCACCTATACAACAGGTAGATTACCTGTATAATCAACATAAATTATTACTGTTGTAACAGGTGTTATTAACATATGCGAAGCAAAACCATTGAGAAAAGACTGATCATGGAAGCGGATAATCGTCTTTTCATTATGCAAATGTCGTAAGCTTGTCATATGCAAATTTTTATTTTTTATTTATAGAATTAAATGATGATGAAAAAGGCGAGAGGAGTGAAAATAGTGGTGAAGATGGAAAGGAGGATCCAGAAGAGCAAAAAAAGAAGGAAATGTTGCGACGCATGAGAAACGTGTTCATGGTAACATTGGTTATTTATGCAGCATTTATGCTATTCGGGCCAGGTGGTGATCTACCGCCTGGTGTGGTGGGTACAACTTGGAGTGATTTCACTAGTCGACTTCTACCCACTGGCCAGGTTATATTACCTTTTCTTTTGGAATTAATTTCCCAGTGATGTTTTGCATTCGATGTTTCATATAGGATCGTTGACGTGAGGAAACGTAACTCACTAAGATGGGCGAATACCATCGAATAACAAAGATTAATGGCCCTTAGATAAATGGCACCACTATAAGCAAACGGAAAAAAGACTAAAACAAGTCAGCTTCGATTAGAGCATTTTAAAAGATATCATTTGTAAAGCTTGTGATGATGTCTTCGATCGAACCTTCATCCATATATATATATATGTAAAATGCGACCATCAATAGACCAAATCCATAATGGATTTGATGGTCGGCGTCTGTTGTGCTGATTTAATATTTGGAAGGGAAGAGGGGCTTCAGAGGGATTTCTAAATGTTTTATATCTAAATAGTAATCGTGTGTTTTTCAGATATGGAAAATTGTTGTCTTCCCCGAAAGGGAAGTTGCTTTTGTCTATATGTACGCCGGTGCAAAAACAGCGAACGGTGAAAATGTAAGTGCTTTTGTATTATTAAAATCTTTTTTCTTGTATATTCTGTCCTCTCTTCCTCTTCGCATTCATCCTTTCGATATATCACAGTATTGTAGTGTAGTTTACTGGATGGAGGACAAATCTTCCGCAATAGGAGGGGGGAGGGAGTTTTGCATATTGCAAGCAAAATTGGAATAGTAGTGTCACTTAATAAAGGAGAGAGGTCCATTCACTATCGGAAGCAATTCTTTGTTGACCTCGTAATCTTTATGCACGATCGAGAATCACAAATTTTTTTTTTTTTGGTGATTTTCTTTTTTGAATCATTCGCAACTGCATTCAAAAGTTATCGATCAATTGCTTTCAGAAGTTTTTTTATTGGAAATATTAAGTAGTATAAAAATCTGAAGATAACACGTTGTTTCGTTCAAGAATTGTGAGAATTTCTATGCAATTAAATGTGCTATTGAAATATTTGAGCGACGTAATTTGAAGTGAAAACAATAGAGGGATATTGCATCCTATTGAAATTGTTGTTCATTCATAGTGCTAATTGTCTATGATTTTATTAACTTTAGAGGTGATAATATAATATTTTTCTCATCGATATTATTGTGAAATTGAATAAGGGAGAAATTGTTTTACTTTTTTCTTTACTTATTTAAGAATATTTATTTAATTTTTATTAAGAATATAGTTGTTGATTCGCTAAGAGATATGTGCTTTAATTCGAAACTTAGTAAAGAAGAGTATTGATGTATTTCCTGATTCTTTGTGAATTTTCCTGATCGGTTGCATAGGTTTAGTATGGAAGTGAAGCAAAAGATTCTTTACATCAAGGCATTCTCTCTCTCTCTAATTTTCCGCTTTGTCAGCCATTTGCCTCATAATACAATCGTCATTATTTTAAAGGATCTCTTTTTAGATCGACACGTTTTTCCTTTTATTATTTATTTAAGTGTGAATATAAGGATGATTTAGTTGATGAATTTATTTATTATTAATGTATAAATCTGATTGATTTCAGTTGGAACGCATCTATCGCATCCAGATTCCAAGTGTGAATCGTTTTGAAGGTGAGGTTAGAGCTGCTGAAGCGGCTTTAAAACTTCCTCCCGAATTATGGACACAAATTCAATATCGACGTCTTGATGGAGTGTAAATTTTATTCATTTATTTATTTTTATTTACCGATTTACCTTTTCTACTTTTATTTATTTATTTTTATTTATTTATTTCTCTTTAATTGTTTTTATTTCCAAATTTGTAGTTTTCATTGGGAGTCGGTTTTATTTTCTTCAAATATCCTCTACGATGCTTCTTGGTTGAGGCATTTTTGAGGGTGATGAGTGAAAAAGGTGGGAAGAAGAGGAGGAAGAGTTAAATGCTTTATTCTTTTTAGATGAAGCTTTTTTACAAGTGATTTTGTTTTATTTTATTTGCTGCGTTATTCCATTGGATTGTGTTTGTTTGCATGATATTTTTTTAAGGAATTCAGTGTTAACATTGTTGGTTATCGGCGCACTTGCACTCGGAATATATTTCCTGTTGAAACGGGTGAAAATCTCATTCAATATAACCGATATGATGGTATGAGTTGAAGTTTTTGTACGATTAAATTTTACTTATTTTCAATAGTAAGTGAGAGAAATTTATTTTTGGAAGATTATAGGGATGAAAGACTTAATAAAGGGGGGGGGGGGCTTCTGCCTGTCTGTGTCTGTCTATTTGTCTGTTTGACCCTCTGTCTGTTCTGCGTTTTCAAGTCGACACTCACTCAAGTAGAGTTGTTCAATTCGACGGCCAAGGCACACTCCTACATGAAATTATCTTTCATTTTTTTATTGTTAAAGATCTTGTGAATTGATGGAAAAGCTGATTGCATTCTTTTAATGATCGATTGTATTAATCTAATTACAACAGTACAAAGAGAAAGCTGCAATTGAGTGTGATGGCGTGAAGGATATGAAGTATCTGTCTGTCGTCGTCTATCTGTCTATGTCTCTCTGAAATTCCTTCGAGGAAAGAGGGCAGTTAATAAATTTAATGATAAATTGCGAAAGTTTGGTGTTCATTCCTCAATTGAGTGAAAGGAAAATTGTTGTGAAACAGTTGATCAAAATTTTTGAAGATTTTCTCAGTGGTCATGTCGAAAGTCGTCTATCTGTCTATGTCTCTCTGAAATTCCTTCGAGGAAAGAGGGCAGTTAATAAATTTAATGATAAATTGCGAAAGTTTGGTGTTCATTCCTCAATTGAGTGAAAGGAAAATTGTTGTGAAACAGTTGATCAAAATTTTTGAAGATTTTCTCAGTGGTCATGTCGAAAGAAGGAGAAAACGGTACGAGCTAATGATTTTCTTCTTTATTAGGTACCATAGAGATTAGTGGTATAGTAAAGATGGAGATGTGTTAAAAGTTAGTATGAATATGGTATACCCAGATTTGTATCGAATAAATGAAAGAAGAAATTCCGGAGTAGGTATTGAAGCTCTGGAGCGAACCTGATGTATCGTTCTGAATTCGAGAGCTGGAATTTTAGAAATATTGAACTATTTGCTTTTAATACATCGTTGAATTTCAGTCGTCGTTAACGAAAACAAAGCTGAATATAATCGATCCACATAGTAAAGGAGGAAAATTAAAAATCAAATTCAAAGATGTGGCAGGTCTTCATGAAGCGAAAGTTGAAGTGAGCGAATTTGTCGATTACCTCAAAAACCCCGGCAGATATACGGTTGGTTTTGATATTTTTCTATTTGTTAATGTTTTCATGAATTTCGAATTTATATTATTGTATTAATTCCAAAATTTTCACGAATAAAAATGCGTAATTTTTTAAACCTAAAAATCGTTCCACTTAATTGTACTCGTTAGTGGCAAGAAATTTTTTTGTACATCGTAGTGAGGACTGGATTTGCAATTTGATACAGTCGAGCAAAATTTTTTTGGCTTGAATGTAATAAGAAATGTATGATTTCAAATATGACTTGAAACTTGTGATGCTTTTTTTTTAGTTTTTAGTTAATAAATTTTTAAGGTGATGGTGAAGTTTTAAAAAAAATCTGTGATAAAGTTTGATAAAGGCGCTGATAAATGCCATCGGTGATTAGGTAGGTTTTGATTTGCTGATAGATGACAAACTTAAGCATTGATCTTCTATATGAAGCTTCATATTCATGTTCTTTAGAAATTGGGAGCAAAATTGCCCAAAGGAGCGTTGTTAACTGGCCCGCCTGGTTGCGGTAAAACCCTTCTAGCTAAAGCGCTTGCTGCCGAATCGTCGGCGCCTTTTATTTCGATGAATGGAACCGAGTTTGTCGAGATGATTGGAGGTGAGATTTCGTTGTTATACTTTCAGTATTCAAAAGATTGGGCAGAGGGCCACTTCACTCTTTTCTGAAATTGGTAAAATAGATGGAAGTTTTTGATATTAATTGCTCGGCGGGAATCCTCATTCAGAGTAGTAAGAAAACATGGGAAGGCTTTCGAAGCCAAACTTTTCTTTCACAGGGAAGATTAGTTTCCAATTCAAACGCAGATGTATTTAGTGTCCCTAAATATGAGTACTTTTCCCCAAACGTCATACTACTTACTGTGCGTAAAGCCGTTCCGCTCAGCATTTTCATTGAGAATGCTATACCCCCTCCTAAGTGGAGCAGTGGTATGCTAACTCGTCTGCCTCGCAAAGAGACAGGCCTAAGCCATGACCTAGAATATCCTTTGTATAGGTAACACGAGAACGCTGCTATCAGGTGAGCAGCTCCATTAGTGAAACAGCAGATCGATGAAATTGGAAGCATTATGCAAAGACATTTATTCGTAATGAATATTCAGTAAATAAAGCAAAGTAAAGTAAAATAGATATGATTCTTGATCATGGTTAGCGCGTTTCTCATTCTTCAATTCATTTATTAGACCGTTACCCGGCTGATAAGGTAGGGTAAGTAATGAACAATAAACTATTGGATTGTAGCGAGAAGCAAATCTCATTCGATTCACTTCAATAGTCGTGTGTCAGGAAAGTAGAAACATATATGCTGCATATTCAGCGAACACCACTAACATCAGAAATGCATAACAACTTTCTATTTAGTGAAAATTAACATCAGTATTGTGTAACTGTCAAATGAATTTTTTTTTTTTTAAATTTGTTTCGAATTTTTTTCTCCCATCCTATGACGTCATGCTTATGAATCGTAAAACACTGCAAGATTTTTGTTATTTAGGTTTGGGTGCATCACGAATTCGTAATCTTTTCAAAGAGGCTAAATCACGTGCACCATGTATTATTTATATTGATGAAATTGATGCAATCGGTCGGAAACGAAGTGATGCATCGGCTAGTGGGTTCGTTCTTTTGCATTCTTTGTCACAGAATCGAAGCAAATCCTCATCTTTTGGTGGATCTATCTTGAACGTCGAAAGAAGATTTTTACCGTCTTTTAGGATTGTAGGGTACGATGGGAAGTAACATTAACATCCAGGGCGTATAGAAGATTTTTTGCTGGAGGAAAAAAAGTAGGAACAAGAAAAATTTCCCCAAAGGTTTTTTTTTTAAATCAGTAAATGAAAAAAAAAGATTCAAATTCATTGCCAAGGTGGGTCAGCTGAGCATCTGTAGTTTTCCGGGTAACATAGTAATCACTTTAGTTTACACAATGATGACATTAACTCAAAGATATCTTTAAATCGCTATAAGTTTTGCTATATATCAGTTGCTATAATTTCTGTGATTCCTTCTTTCTTTACCTCCTTCCCGTCGCCGTATCCTTCCTCATCCACATACCCGATTGAATAGTTTTCAATAATTCAATGATGAAATGTATGATAACAGATTTGGAAGTGGGAGTGGTGAAGAGGAGCAGACACTCAACCAACTGCTTGTTGAAATGGACGGAATGGACAGTGCCCAAGGGATTATCGTTCTCGCATCGACTAATCGAGCCGATATTCTTGACAAAGTAAACTTTTTTATTGATGACTTTCCTTGTATAGCCGCGTTTCTTTTTTCTTTTCATCTCATATAACTTTTTAGAACTTTAAGGAATTATAAGACATTGAGTTATTCGATTTATGTTTGACTCTCCGTTGAGTGATTTTAATTCGATGACAATGACCGCTCTATCACATATCAATTAGGGTTAAATGCTATTTTATTTCCTTCTTATCATCGTATTAATATTCATCAATCACAAATCTCCCCTTCTCAATTCTTTGTCCGTCACCTATCAATCTATGCATCATTTTTTCTAATCAACGTGAATTGAGGCTCTTCTTCGACCAGGTCGTTTCGATCGACATATCACAATCGATTTGCCAACAGTGCTTGAACGTAAAGAAATGTTCGAGTTATACTTAAAACGAATTAAATTGGATCATAAACCAGCCTACTATTCAAGACGATTGGCTCAGATGACACCCGGCTTTTCAGGTTGGTTTTTTTAGGTTATTTGTTTATTGTATGAACTATATGAACAAGTTTATTTGATTTATTGAAATCGTGATCTACTCGTTCTAAGTTTAATGTTAACTCTTTTTTCACGAATCGGTGGTTCATCTGTAATCGATGTAGGTGATATGGGTTGCCAAAACGGTCACTTGAAGGGTCGATATATCTTTTGATTCTTTATTTCCTTCAAAGAGGACCCGACGATAGACTCGTGGTCGCTCACTGTTCTTCTCTGATGTTTTCCTTCCGATCATCTCCTCCCTCCCTCCCCCCCACTTACATAAGTGATGATATCATAATATAAGTCTATTTATACGTGTGATCTAAGCGCTGTCGTATCGTTTGCTCATACAAATCAGCACTTCCTCACATGTTTCCATACATACAACGAGGCAATAGGTAAATAAAAATATGAAAAGTTGAGTGATCTCATTTAGAAATTAAGTATTTCATATCTGTGTGAATTCGGTATTTCATAGCCATAGATTATTTCTGTCTGTGTAATCGAAAGTTTTCAGTTATTAACAGAAAGGAAGCCCCAGATTTATTATACAATACCTTAATGATCACAGCCATTAATATTGAAATAATTCTACAGTATTTACTTTACTCTACAGTATTATCTGTTAGTAACCATTACAGTAAATATACATTCCACTGCTTATGGAAATATTGCTTCTAAAGTAAAAGTATAGATATCAGCTTTTATTGATATTGGTGTATTCATTAATTCTTTACCTGCACGTTTTTAATATTTCAGGTGCGGATATAGCGAATGTGGTTAATGAAGCGGCAATACGTGCTGCATCCACCGAAAAAGCATTGGTGACTGTTGAGGAACTCGACTTCTCTTTGCAAAGGGTGCTAGCTGGTACGTTGTTTTTATTTGAATTGACGTCCTATCCGACAGAGATTTTAGACTGTTATCAGTGATCTATAATATAATCGAATCTTATATCGGTATTGAAAATAAGTTTTTAGTCGTATGGAAAGTCGAAGATGCTGCGAATTTTAGAGGGATTTACTGGGATAGTATTATTGCTTCATATGTAAGGAGAGGGGGGTGATTACTGAAATAAAGTGCTCTGATCACCGCAATGGCAGTAGAGAGGAGGGCGTTAATCTCTAAAGTTGCCTCATTTTGATACTTGGTGTCTTAAAAAGAAACTGTAATATAAGCATTTTGTTAGTATTTGATGGTGTTGCTGTTATAAAGGTGCCGAAAAACGAAGCAGAACACTGATAGAGGAGGAACGTGAAATAGTGGCATATCACGAATCGGGTCATGCACTTGTTGGATGGCTTCTTGAACATACTGATGCCCTCTTAAAGGTTATTTATTTTGCGTTTTGTTGTTAACTGTTGTAAGCAGTAAAGAGATTTGGGTGTCGTATTTATTTTTGCATTATCAATTCAAATGATCTAAATCCGTCGTGCGGCGTCTTCTTCTTGTAACTCTCTCTTTACTCGATTGGTTTCATTGAAGGGAAGAGGCGAGTCGATAGCTTTTAAAATGCGAACTATGGAAATTCCTGGCCCAAGGCAAGAGGTGCTATTATTATAAAACATTTTCATAAGGTTTTTTTAAAAACCCACCCCTTACTCGAAAAGATGAAGTCTTCAGAGAGAGGGAGGGAGAGAGAGAGAGAGAAGGAGAGGGAGGGAGAGAAGGAAAGAAAGAAAGGAGAATGCGTTTGCTGACGTAAACTGATAATGCCAACGAAGATTCGTACATAAAATACCAGCTTGTATGCACGAATGGAACATAGTAGCCAGCTTCTCAAAATATAACGTATTCTACAGGAGTGGATATATGCATATAAGAGAATTAAATTCGACATATAATTTAAAAGCAGATGAGCAAGGTAAATATCTACACAAATAACTGCTCAGTGATGAACAAATGGGAGGGGGGAGGAGTAAGAGAACAGGTGGGCACTCATTCAGGTTGAACTAAAAAAGAGAAAGTATAGGTACATCGATAGATCTAATGAAATTGGCCTTTTTGTTTAGGTGAGTATAATACCACGTACGAGTGCAGCGTTGGGATTCGCTCAGATTAGTCCACGTGAACGGAAACTTTTTACGAAAGAGGAAGTAAGTTGTTTTATTGAGAGTTTGCATTGATCTCTTCTTTCAGATCATCTAACAAATTTTCGTTTTCATATTTTATAAAATTTCAAATTATTTAATTAGTAGTTTTTAAATGTTTATATAAGTATACAAAATTTAGTGTTATTGGTTGATCTTCCGGCTATATTGCGGACCTTTCATAATCTTAGATCGAAGTGAGTTATTAAGCAGATCCTCTGATACTGAAGAAAGGGGATAGGCATGGCAATCTTTTCTAAGCTACATAAAGTTTTTCACCGTGATTCTCAATATTTAAGTATTAAGTGAATTTTTTATGCATTAGAATTTACCGTAAATGATTCTCATATTTGAATGCTTTTTAATATATGACCACTGATTGTTTCATTAATATATTTCTGTATTTAAATATAAAGAAATGAACTTACTTACTGTAACCATTAGGAATGAAGCAGTGATATGTGGATTGTACTGTTATGAAACAAGGAAATAATAGTTGTTGTAGCTATTCGATCGTATGTGCATGACTCTTGGTGGACGAGCCGCTGAAAGTGTTGTATTTAATCGAGTAACAACAGGTGCACAGGATGATCTCGAGAAGGTGCTAATTTCATCAATTCTTTAATATATAATGTTTTTTAATCATCCTATGCAATGACTGCCGAATATAATAATTTACTCGTTCATTCATCGAAGAATGTGAAGTTCATTTGCTCATAAGTTGACCAACATGATCGGAATATGCAGTTTATATATGCGTATACATTCGTTTCCAGCGAAGTCATTACCACATTCTTCGAAAGGGGCGTATATGCTCGCTATTTAATCTATGTGACTTGAGCGACGACACTCAAATAGACAACAGGTCATGGAATAATACTAATTGTTCGAAATATATTAGTGTTTTTCTGTTTGTTTAGGTAACGAAATCTGCTTATGCACAAGTGAAAATGTATGGTATGAGTGAAAGAATTGGTCCGTTGAGTTTTCCACCTCAAGCTGGATTTGAAATTGAAGCAGAGTTTTATAAGAAACCCTACAGTGCAATGTTGCAACACGCTATGGACCAGGTGGGTGTTGCTTTTTGCATTTTTGTTATGCATCTCAATCCTAGAATAATTACGGTATTGAGGGTGCTATAGAATAGTATATGTTCGATATTAAGTATTATAGAGTACTTAAATTTAGATTACCATGTGGTATTGGGAATATTGTAGGATATAACTATTATTTAGGTAGTGTAGAATTTAGAGCATATGTTACTGCTACTTTTTCACTACTACATAGCTTAGTCTGAGAAAGTTTAGGCATCGCATAGGTATAGAGTTCACAAACTATAATAGGATCGTTTTTGAGAAAACGTTCTGTTAGGATTTGATCTCCAGTAGGGGGAATTTTTTATTCGGATTACGCTTTAACGATAAAATGATATTAACTTGGTTTGCTGGTACTGATCTATTGTAAAGTTACCCGTACTAAGGCAATCGGGTACTCGGGCTTTGACGGCTGGGTGCTCGGACTTTTTCGGCCGGGCACTCAAACTTTGGCGGCCGGGTACTTGGACTTTGGCGGCTGGGTTCTCGGGCTTAGACGCCGGGTACTGGGGCTTACGTGGCCGGGTAGTCTGACTTAGGCGGTCGGGTACCCTTACTTAAACGGCCATTCAAGGTCTTTCGAGGTCTGATATTGTGAGCACTGATATTAACTGATAATATTACATGAATCAGCGCTAATCATCACAAGGTTTTTTAGATGAGTTATTTCCCTATGAATCGATATGCAATAAAATGTTGAGACATTTCTATGAAACAGTAGAAAACTTTGGCCAATAGCATTAGCGTAGATGCGTATTAACATGTGTTGTGCACAAGAGTTGGTCTTTTGGTCTAGCTATTAACTGTTTAATCATATGCTTGTTGATGGTTTTATTTTAGGATGCATCCAGTATCGTTTCGAAGGCATATTTCACGGCCGAAAAGTTGATACGTGATAACAGAAATCTCCTTGAAAAGGTAGATAAGCGTTTTTTTTTCCAGAAGTTGACAATGAGTTTTACTGATGGTTTAATTACCCAATTTTGAGACCCGCGTATTTAAACATTTTTCATGTCAGCCGATCGAGTGATATTATTTGTTAGCACAGATATATTGGTTTATAATTATTGTCATGGTGTATTAAGCGTCTAGCAAGGGAATTTTCGTGGAAGGCAGATTCTTGAGAAACGATGAAATTATTAGTTCTACAGACAGCTTGTCGATGGGTTGCACAAAAATCCTATGGGATGGCCAACATAACCTCTGGTTTATACCCTTAACAACAGATGTTATAGGCGACCACTATTATACCTTTAGATTTTGCAGTTTTGTGATGAAAAAGTCGATGATAGCAAATGCAAAAGGATGGTTAAATCAAATTTAGGAGGGCAAGTATCTACTAAAATAAGCTGAATATATAATAAATGGGAGTCATTTGGTCACTATATTGGCACAAAAAATTGGAAATTCTATTCTAAGGTGCCACCCACTATGGCAAATTGTTTGAACTAACCGAACCCGAATCTATCGTTGTTTAAGAATCGTTAAAAACTTTTTTGTTCAATACAAAAGGAATATACTTTATAGCAGTTTTGATCTCTGATCAATTTTACAACTGTTTTTTTCAAATTGCAACATTTAAGAGCGCGTTATTGTTTCATTAAAAAAATTTCTCAATATGCGGCCAAAGATGAGCCTTGTAGTTATTATTTAGACTTCTTAGAGATGAATAAGAGGGGAGAGGAGGTGAAGTGACTTGTGTTTTGATTCCTTTGCGTCTCTTTTTTATAGGAAATGAAAAACAAAGATTGTTTAATTTCAGCTAGCAAGAACACTACTCAAGAAAGAGGTGCTCAGTTATGAGGACATAAAAGCCCTAATCGGCCCACCGAAATATGGTGATAAACAAGTGATCGAATTGACTGAAAATATCCTTCCAAAACCTGAAGCGAATGCAATCTTCTGATCGTTCGAATACGTTCTTCGATGCATCTCTTCGGTTGAAATTTTCACATATTGCCAGTAGACGAGAGAAAAGGATCACACCAACTTATCGCTTAATAAAGTTTATCTCTTTTAAAAGTTAATCGCAGCAAAGGGCTGTGAAAATAAGAAAAAATTACCTACTACATTTCGAGAAGAGGAGGATGCTTTGAAAAATCTTTCTTAGATTCTTTCCTGTCACATCGAATCTTTTTTTTTCTTCAAATTTTGTTCATAGGGGAAAATTTAGGGGATTTTAGAATTTCTAATGCAAATTGTTTAAAAAAAAAACTAGCAAAATTTAATTCTGAAATTGCTTGAAAATTATGAGGCTATCCATGAATGTACAGGTTATTTCCATGGGGTATTTTTGTTATTGACTTGAGGGGGTGATAGGAGAGAGGAAAGAGAATAATGGAGTAGCTGACTTGAAGTTAGAGGGGAAGAGGTGGGGAGATTTTCTATTTCCATGTTTTTGTATTTTATTTCCTTCTCATAAAGGGGAGTTTTCTTCTCTATAGAAGTTACTTTTGGATTTATGTAATTGGACTATGGCAACATTGCATATTACAATACTGGTTTATTTAATATTTTTTTAGAGTTGTATTTATATTATTTTATATTATGCCGATTAATTGCTCATCTCAATGTGTTTTAATTGTTGTGGTGTATTGTCATATGGATGCCATTTTAAAATTGCTTCGCTTCGTAACATTTTTTTCTAGCTGTTCTGCTAATTATTTTTGTTGGCCTCTTATCGATCTAGTCTTAAACATTTCCGGGAAATTACACCAATCAGTATTGATATCTTCTCGGCACTTGGATAAGGTTCGTCAAATTTTGCTAGTGATAATTCTTCCATTAAAAGACTCTTTCACAATCCTTGTGACCGTGTTGCTGACCCTCGTCCTCCCCCCCCCTTCCCGCGTCATCTTAGTCTTCGATGTTCTTATATTTGAAAGCGGCTGCAATGAAGTGAGTTTGAGCCTGAGGTAAGTCTGAGCCTAAGTTTAAGCTTGAGGTAGCAATAACTATTGGTGTTATCCTTCTGGTCGCTTGCTCACTCTTTGATTGAAAAAGTAGAAGAGTATGAACATTGGTGGCAATAGGTATTTGGGTTGCGTAATTTTTAGCTTTAGTAATGCGAGAACATTTTTTTTGTTTTATTACTTGCTGCATAAAATATTGAAATGTGAATATTGAAGTTGTATAAAGGAATAAAATTTATAACAGAAATATTTGTTATCTTCCAATTCGTTTATTCGAATATGCTATTATTTTTATAATTCTGTTGTTTTAATAGTGGTTTTATTTGGCGATGTACGGTAATATATAGTCGTGATTGAGATATTTTCTAGAAAATTATGAAAGAAGTTCTAGAAAATTGGATGATGGCAACAAGGCATCTGAATTCCGAGTATAACTCAAAACACCTAAGTAAACACTTCTTCATCGAAACATGACTGAAAATGTAGCAATGATAACCTCATGATTGGTTGTCGTTTTATTTGCAGGGGGTTATGGTAGTTGCTGTTTTATTTTTTGGTAACTGTATGGGTAAGAATTTTTGGGATTATAAAACTGCCTATCATTGGTAGCCCATTCCCCAGCTCATTAGTTTGCACATCTGAGCCATTGCATACTGTACCACTGTTCTAACTTGTCCATATTCCGTTAGTAGCAACATTTCCCTCAGTATTCCACCCTCCCCCCTAATATTCTGCATACCCCCACCCTTCTTTTTCTATCGAGGTAGTACCAATACATAAACGGATACAACATTAGAGCTATTAAACAATAATATGCACTTACAGAATGTATGCTGTCGATTGGAAATGATTTTGATCTGTATTGTGTGCTGGAATTTCGGTTAAATTTCTTGCCAATGTTTTGGTTTATTTGATGAATTGCCTGTGATGGTGGGTAGTGCAGTGTATAGGGGACTCTCAGTCTGTTGAATTCGATTCCCTCTTGGCAATCACTAAGAAATCAAGCCAAACTACTTCTTGTTTTTTTCACAGTTGAAAATAATGGGATTGCCTGTCAGGGATTTTCTACTGCCTCTCAGGAATTTTGTATTGTCTATCAGGAAGTTTGTATTGCCTGTTGGGAATTTTGTACTACCTGTCGGGAATTTTGTATTGCCTGTCGGGAATTTTCTACTGGCTATCGGGAATTTTGCTTCATTCTAAATTGTGGGAATTTTATATAGCCTGTTTGTTGTTCGCATCGTTATAGTTAGAAGTAACCTTTTCCGGCTTGTGACAATTGCGCCTCCAACAGTTGCATTTTCAGAAAAAGAGCACAAAACAAATATTCTTTAATGAAAAAACAAAAACTGTAACGTTAGAAACCAACCTAGGCGTGGATACATAATCAAGCTTGAAACTTGAATTGGTGGTTTTTTTGCAGTGCCAAGTTTACGCCGCATCTCTCCTCATATTTCCGAACATTGCTTTCTAAGTTATAACTTTGTTTTTTTTTTGCTAATTAGCTATCTATGCGTTGAAATATGAGTGCGAAATGAGTTTTTATTTTATTTTCCATTCATCTTTTTAAAGGAACAATCGAAATGGATGAAGTGGAGATTGTATTGGCCCAAAAATTGGCTTCTGGAGAGCCGGTGACTCGTCGAAGAGCTCTCAAGGCGTTACACGATTGGATACGAACCGAATCGGCGAAAAATGGTTTGTGCTTTTGCTGCACAACATAAATAGATGGTTATATTCATTTAATTTCTCCACTGTTTAAGAGTATTCAAAGTATTTATGATGTTTACTGCGATGGCGATGCCTTACTCTTTAGGAAATCCGAAGCTGGCAGTCCTATTTTTATGAAAGAGACAATTTGGTAGGGAGGAGGGGGGAGGGGGGGGGAGCAGCTAGACGGAAAACAACACGCAGTTCCACGAGTTTTTTGTCCCAGGCCGGAATCATTGCATGCATCAGTACAGGAGTTCTGTTATCAATAGGTAACAATAATCTCAATGTCAACCTCTCCTCCCCCCCCCCCCCCCCCCCCCCCCCCCCATCACCTTCCATATGAGTCCATCTCTTATAAAGAGAACGCTTCTCTAATTTTCATTTCTAAAAATTTATGCTAGTGGATTCGATAGATTTGGGAAGGAAAAACTCCTGTCATCATTACTCAACGTTTTATTATTTTTCCATTAAAGCAAGAAACTTGTATAATACCCCTGGGGTACTATTTGAAGTGTTACTGTACAATAATAGAGTACATTTGAAAGTGATCTCGTTGAAATAAGTGTATTCTATTTTAAGAATTTGGAGTGGAATCAATGAATCGTCTATGCAAAGGGTTGCATTATGTGATGTGGATGCAGGATCAGATGTTACTACAAGAGGAATTAGCCGATAATATAGCATCACTGATTACACTCTTTGCTAGTGAGCAACAATCGGTGTTATTCATCAAAAGCATGCTCGTTTCTCTCTCTAATGAATGGCATCTAGTGGATCGTTGGCGTATGGATAAGTTTCTTATGGTTAGCCAAATATTTTATTTTACATACCGTAACACCTCAAATAGAGACACCTTTGGTTATAAATTTTTCACATTGAAGGAAACTGCTTACAGTAGCTTCGAGGCATGAGAAAAGATTGTCGTTTCATTTTTTTTTTTTTTGTAGAGAGGAGAGGTGAAAACATTTGGTGTTGCCCCATGTTTTTATGCCAGCTGATATTCGAAGGAGAATTGGTTGAGGGCATACGATGGAGAGAGAGTGGGGAGGGGGTAGGAGGAGGTGGAACCACGTTGCTAAGTGGAATGTATATCGGCCGTAAAGGGCACCGCTTCCTTATTGCTATATTCGTACACTTTATGACTCAATTAAACTCGATTGAGTTCGTTTGTGTCCGTTATTGAGTTATTGAATTTATGTCTGCTATATCTGCAACTATCGAAAATTCGTGCAGTTTAAAATGTTAGAATATTCTGAAGTTTCCCGTTTCAGAAGGAACCGGAACCGGAGCTCGAATAGTATTTCTGGTGTGCTACCAAGTTTATTTTAACTCAATAAGTTTCTGATATATCAGAAATTTTCCCTTCTTTGGGTCATCAAAACACGATTAGTACTGTTTTTATCAGTGTTATATGAGTATTTTCATCACTGAGAAAATTGCCAGTTACCCACCTCTCAGAGCCTGGTGTTTTTAGCCAATTTTCTTTTTTTCACTGTTGGCAGTTATTAAAATGATTAATTGCTTGCACCAGTCATGGGGTTCTATTGCTTTGAATTGCATTCGATGTTCTTTCTAGTGATCTCACTTCTTTTGGACGTGCTTTATTAGGGTGGGGGGGGGGGGGGGGGGGGGGGGGGGGGGAGGAGGGGGAAGGAGTTAAAGTACCTCACTGATCGTTTATTTATGAGGACACTGGAATGTCACAAATGGCCAATAGTGATTGTTGCAGTTGATGCGTCGATTGCTTCGTGCACTATTCAAACATCTTCGTGCGAAGAAATGGCGGCAGTCATTGGTGGATGAATATATGGAGGCATTTAAAGAATGTGCTATATCAGCAGGTTTGTGTTTTGCTGATAAGCCATCGAGCATCCACAGATCATCTAATATCGGACCCAAACGGAAAAAACTTATATGAAGAATTTGAGCAGTTGGCCCAGTTGGATTGTGCCAAAACTATGTACCATCGATCGGGCATTCCGGTACTGCAACTCTAAAGTTAACCTTTTGTAATTAGTAGAAAGGGATGCATTTATACTGTTGCAGCTTAACTGTGGTTGTTTTATCTATAGTCTCAACTCTTTGCAGTTCATATATCTTATCACAAACAAAGTTTATCCTATTTTTGTTGTGCATCATTGATCGTTTAGGTTCTGAATTTGATATCCTTTGCGTTTCCTCTCATCTACCCCATCCACGACCCTTTTGGAATTCATATTGCTATCCGACCTGTAGTCACCATTTGTACTGAGCTAAGAATTGCTGTCGATAATCATTCATAGAGAGATTTTGGAAGTTGTATGCGCATTCAGTAAAACGTTCGAATGGGTTGCTAGGTTGGATGATTTACGTTTCACTGTTTCTCTCACATCTCTATAAATTTCTTCTAAATTTAGTTAATATTCTAGCAAACTTTCTCAATGAGAGCAATACCAAGAAATTGATGATTTGAAGTGAATGTTTTCTTAAGTAAGTTTTGTGTCGCTTAAGGGGGTGGGGGTAGGGGGGGTTCTATTGCAATAATTGCAATCTGTTGCAATTATTGCAATCTTTTGCAACGGCATTAACGTTTTAGTCTTTTCATCTCAATTTTGAAGTTGGCGTTATGATCGCAACACTTCAAAATCTCGTAGTCGTTTCGGAATCTGCAGTCGTGCATCGCTGTTTAAGTACTTTAATTGTAATTGCTAGTGCTTTTTGATGTTTTTTATGTGGATACAACAATATAGCAATGTATCCATTCTGTGATATCAATTGCGAAGATTAGACATACTAAATAAGAGAAGGACTTGATATCCTCTCCACAAGTAGGACCTATACCTAAGTGAAATTCTTTGGTTGGATTTATTCGTGAGAAAATTATTATTCTTTTTTTGAAAATTCTTTAATTAATTAATTTATATTTTTGAAGGTCTTTTAGTTCATTTATTTATTCGTGAAATATTTTCGCTGATTATCAAAATTTCAAAAGTTTCTTTGAGAAAATTTTTCATCACTGTTTATAGATAAGAGTTTCTGCGATGGCTTGAAGTTTCATTTTGCTTCGATATTCTTGGATGAACTCGATTGTGCAGGTAATTGTTGCAAGTTTATTTTATCGAATTTTTCCAGTAATATAATTTTTGAGTAGCGGTGCTGTATAAATAAATCAGTTAATAGAATAATTTTGACCGATTGAGTTTCTTAGACTTTTCATGTTTGTATTTTCTCGTTTAGAAATACTTTACATAGCGTTGAATGTGAAAGAATATATATGTGACTTGGAAAATTGAAAATTTTTCGAAACATTTCTACGAGTCACTCATAGAATTTCAATAGTTGTTTTGTTTATTCGTTGTTAAATAACATTATTTCGCAGGCCTGTTATTGATGGAGGTTTTTATCTTCGTAAAAGTTTTGTCGTTTTATTTGAGGTGGTTTGGAACCGCGACGAGTCACAAAACTTCTTGAACCATTTGCACAACTTCTCGCTGATAAACAAATATCGTATGTGCTTTATTTATTTATTTTATTTGATCAGTTCTAACTTTTAAAATGGCATTAATAAATAGAGAATGGATTGTTGCAATATAATAATTGTTGTAATTTCCAAGCGCTTTTACTACTAGTTCGGGTTACTAATCCTGCACCGAACGTCAACTACTGCTGTGGAAAGGATAGGGGAGACAGAAACAAGTATGGCTATAGAGCAGTAGAATAGGCAAGCGTAGATATTTTTCTTTAAAGAATTTGATTTTTAAACGGGATTTGAAGGAGCATATTTATTCGCATTGAAAACAAAACTTTATAACTTTATGTCTGATGTTCGTAATCATAGACGTGTAATCAAATTCGTAGATGATGAGGGGGATGTGGGTAGAGGAAGGGAGGAAGGATGAGGGGGAATGATATTAGTGAAGACTCTATAATAGGTCAGGGGGTAATCTAGACGAAGATGGCGTTAATTAATTGAAGCACGAGCTTAGCGGCATGTTTTTTTTCCATTTTCCACTTTTTCTTGCCACGAACATTTTGCAGCGATTAAAATTATCGTATAATTCCAATGGTTGTGTAATTGTCTTTGCTCTCCCCACCGTGTTTGGGTATTGTGCCCAAAAAATTGATGTACAAAACCATGGCGTATCAAAGCAGGCAGTAGTTGGCTTGTAACGCTGGAATAACAAATATTGACCTCTAAAATATCCCGCTTATGGCTTTTGAAGTTCGAGTACTCCTGAATGTCGTGATGTAAGAAGGAGGTACCGAAATTTGGGGAATCGGATACCAGCAGTAAAATTAACATCACAGTATTTCGGAGAACTCTAACCCAATAAAATAATAAAGTAAAAACAGCTACCAATGAAGACGTGACTTTCACTGAATTTGCATTTTCCATTTACCACATCTACGCTACTTTATTTGTCAGGAAAAAAAATGGAAGAAAATTGAAATACAGAAGTACAATGACACTGCAGAAATTGCAGAAATTACTTATTCGATTCAGTTTTGCAAGAAATTTTCCTGACAATATTACATGGGTATGCGGACGAAAAAGCTGCCGCAATTGGCTGTGATGATGAATCCATGAAAGAAGATGCGAGCGATGATCGCCTTAAGGTTGGCTTATATATGATCATTGTTCAAGTTTTCCTATGTTTTATTGTTCACAAATTTCTCTACATTAAGGCAATTTAAAAAGTATTCATTTGCGTCGTTGTTTGTATGTTTTTTCTTTGCTAAGTAGATGCATTTTTATTGTCTATTATATTATTGCATTTTATATGGGCCTATATACGAGGCCATTTCAAATATTAGGTTTGAATGGTACTTTTATTCTATTCGGTGATTTGTTTTTAAATTCTTTACATTCAGAGATTGCATTTTGTAATACCAGTTTATAGATCAACTCTTCGCAGTTTACTCTTTTGCTTTTTGCAATCTACTACTGATATGTCATCGTTTACCTTTTGCTGTCGTTTACTTGTATTTTATACTTACCCCGCAGGTACTTTCCGGGGATAATTTATAATAGTGAAGTTTTCTTCTTGCAGTCTATGCGTTTAGAAATTTTCAAATAGTGATATAACGCTTACTGAGGGGTCGGAGAGACTAGTGGGGCATACCTCTGCCCTGAGGTCACAGTTTTTTGCCATCATACATTACCGTTGGTGATGATGTCATGCATATTTATGCATCAAAGGTTGTTTCTGTGCATATGGGGCTATTTCAGTTCAACTACGCTGAAATAGGACAGATGCTTTTCGATATTGGCAAGATGCCCGAAGTGAAAAGCGACAGACGGAAACGGTTATACAATGTGTATAAGAAGTGGGCATGTCGATGTTTGATTATCTCTTTTACCCTTTTATCTCTAATCCCCTCTCTGTCTTTACGAATCCTTTTATCACCTACTGACTCGTTTTACTCAGCGATAAATCTCATCTTTATTTTGGTTATTTTGATGGGACGAGGGTTTATTTTCAATTGAAAAGTTTAGAAGAGGCTTGTTTAGATTGAAGAAGCTGTTAAAGTGATACAGTATCTTTAAAATTGAATGAATTATACGACAGCTATAACGACATGCTAGCTGCGCTTTTATTTTTAAATGAAAGAGTGCAGGTGAGAGGCAGGGGAAGGGGGGAAGAGGGTGACGAAACATATATAAACTTGTAACTCCTCCACTTTCAATATATAAATCTTGTTATTAATTATTTGCATTGGTGTAATTTGTTAAAGTTTAGGTTCAAAGCTGCAGAAGCGGGTGAAGACCCATTCAGGATGGTAACGAAGTCTGAAACGAAGTTTAACTCAAGAATTCCGAAGACGGAGATTATGAATGCCGTTTCGAGACTTCTCAATGATCGAGCGAAGGATGCAACGCTTAGAAAGAAGGCAAAAGAGAGGAAAAATCACGAAGAAAATGAAGAAAGCATTTGCGAAGGACGGGGAGAGTGGCAACAAGTTTAAAGGTGCAGTTATCAAGAAACGTCGCAAAGGAAAGAAACGAAGAGAGTTGAGGAAGATGAAGTGATCGTTGGTAGCAGTTGGTTTTTTAATTTCACATTTGTTAAATATTGAGAAAAATAACGATTTTTTTAGAAAAAAAATTTTTTTGCGGAAATTATACAATTAACAGCATTCATTTTTCTCACGCTTTTATCTGCAAAGGAGTGGTGGAAGTATTCGATATTGGTGGTGGTTATACTCCTTCCTCCCCCCCCCCCCCCCCCCCC
>QEWY01004075.1:419442-443293 GCA_006503575.1 Baylisascaris schroederi
CCCCCGTAATGGTTACGAGATGGTCATAACTCACTTCGCATTAGAAAATTATTACGACAGAAAAAGTGAGCACATATTTGTGGGACTTCCTTAAGTCATTCTCAAACAGAGCGGGGACCACGATTGATGCAGTACAGATTGATGTAATCCTCCTCGTTCCCTTACCCTTCACTATCCACCCCTCTTATATGTTAATAAGAACGTTTTATTTACGTCATCTTTTGAAAAACCAGCATCGGGCTACTTTCCTCAAATTGGAGATAAATTTTGTTTTTTATATTTCTCAAGAATATTGATGCAAAGTTAAGAAATGTATTTTCGATTCTTTCGGTTTTCTTTCCAAATCGGAAAAAATGCGTGTTTTTTTTCTAGAAGCTTAATGTTTATTGTGGATATGGTTGCTGTTGTATAGTTGTTTATTTTCAGAAATTTTTTGACTGCATGAGTTGCGAGTTTGAAATTTTTGGTTTATTGAGTCGGTTTTATTGCGGTTGTTGTTATTGTTGTTCGAGGAAGCAGGTAAATGGCTTTGTAATTTTGACTTTAACTGACAAATACGTGGCGAGCGAAATAGAATTCTTGAATGCCATAGGATGCTTAGACATACTAAGCCTAGTTTAAGAGATGAGTAGAAGATCGCAATTGTTTCCAGTTTAATTGCATAGTTTTCTTGCAGTGGTCATGCAATCTGATTGTCTTAACTTTTTCATCTTCGTTCCTTAGTAAGCCAACAATTGCGGAAATCTGTGATTATCTTAGATTTAGTTGATGATGATCGGAAATAAAAGCCTCATTTCGAGGACCGAGTAGTAAAACTTTTTATGCACATCAGCAGTCGATTAAAAAACTGATCGATTTTGGTGTAGATAGTTGGTAGTGAGAAAATCACCTCCATTTTTCAAGTCCAAACAACTGTAATTTCCTAATTGATCACATAACGAGTAATATAAACGTTTAATGTACAAACATTATTGTCGAAACGAGTTTACTTACGGTTTATCTAAGCTGAGTGAATGCAGTATGCGATGCCCACGCATTGAAACGAACGATTTCTGAGCTTATTAGAGGCCTCGTCTGCCTTATCTCTTGCTGATCTTTAATAGTCGATTATGTTAATCTCCCACTAACTAAAATATTTCTTGAGTTTCAAATTCACAAGAATTTTTATTCCGCAATGGTACTTCCTTTTTCATAATTTGATGTTCATTTAGTGCTACTCATATAAATGGAGAAAAGCATGTAATATCAAGCATAAAATGGCGAACAAAAAATGCGAAAAACAATGAAACACGAACATTAGTGAAATATTTCAGTTAGTAAAACTTACTAATTCATAGAAAATTCGGAAAAACTGCAAGTTTATTCTACTTTAGGGGGTAAACGGTAGTGTGAACTTGCATTTGGAGCTGTGGCATCCAGGTAGAGAAAGGATTCCGAAACGAATTATTCGTTCGAAGAAAAATTTCTCGTTTTTCAGGGTAAAGAAGTTTTAGCGAATAGTTGAAGCAAGTCCTAGCAGATAGATTTGTTTTAAAGAATACCTCTAAACGTGGAGTAGTGGAATGCTGTCTCTAAACCAACAAAGGGTCGAAGTAAAGGCTTCTAAGTTCGGACATTTCAAGTTTTATAAGCTCGCTTCGCCTAGAATAGCCATTTTTAACACTATAGCGAGGCTGCTGAGTATTTTTTTAATTCTGCGCCGAACACATTTAGTATCGTTTATGAGTTCATTGCTAAAAATGGACTTTATGAGTTCATTGCTGAAAATGGACCTAGCGAGGTTTTCTCTAAGTAGAGTGTGGACTCAGAATTATATATTTTAGAGGGAAGTTATTGCAATACTTCAAAAAGATTTTTCAAATATTGATATCTTTATTGATTCAAGAAGTCAATCTAGGATGTGTTCCACATCACTGCCCATCATAAATCCTTAATGCTCTGAAAGATTCTGGATGCCCGTTGACCAGAACTAACACGACTACAGGTTGAAGAAGTGCTTGATCTCGGCTCTGATTGTTTAAGATGTGCTGTAGTTGCTTGAGTACGCGAAAAGATGTCGTGGAAAGGTGCACTGCCTTTAGCGAATGCCGAATGCGGTAAGGCATCACACTGGAACATCGATAGTGCGTTGTGAATCAGCTTTGCGATATGTGAACAAGCGATGTTGTGTGGGAGCACACTTTATAGAGTTTGGGATGCTTTTTGACCGATGGGAACGAGCAGTTTCCCTTGTTATGAAGTATATGCTTTTCGAAAGAGGCTCCTAATGCAGCATGTTCTCGCAACCTCACTAACAACACAGCAACACCCTCATTCGTAGGATTGTGGAGATGGCAATTCTTCAAAGGGCACTCGTTGGTGTTTAGATGCGTGAGTGATGAAATCATTCAAAAACTGCTTTTGTAGCAAAAGAGGAAGAATGGAATTGCAAATACGGATACGGGCTGTATTGTTCGAATCGCCAAGTTGATAAGCTATCCAGCGATGGGACGATTGCTAGTTGAAGTGTAGCGGTGAGCGGCTTTTATACTACCGATTAAGAACTTTGGAGAATATGTTAGCACTTGCTTATAGATAAATTTGGCCAATTAGATTTTTTCAAAACGAAAAAAAAAACAACTGAAAATTTAGTGATTGGAAAGCTTTGTTATACTTTCAGATAGTTTAAAAAAATAGATTCAATGATCTTTGAATTCTTTTTTTTGAGTTGCATTTATTATTCACCTTCCAATATATACAAAATGCGATTATATAGTGTTTCAAGTGGACTGAAAATAGTCGCTATTCGATTTGTTGATTTATGAATGAATAAGAAGATATGCAACTACTTTGGATATGAGGTTAGAAAGATGTAATGATTAACTACGAATCAAACATCAACTCACTTAAAAGTGGTGAAGTTAATAACAACTGAAGCAGTAAATCCTTTCAGGCTCTGATTCTATCCGATATGGACTTCTTCCGTTGGCCTGATGCTAAAATATTAGCGGTTAGTGTGTTCATGATTTTGGATAAGTATTGATGAAAGAGGTGAAAAACAAAAAGAGGTATAAATCTTATAGAGAAGTAAACTTTAACTCATTTTTAATGGCTTATATTATTGAGGGTGAAATTTGAAAGTTTTTCATGACAAACAATATCGTTTTATGCGTTTTTATAGTGAAAAAAAGAAAACATTTTTTTCGAAAAGTTCTTTGAAAATTGGAAAAATTCAACGTTAATTTGAAATTGATAACTGTGCCCGAGCCTGACCTCGTCACTTATATGACTTCATGAATCTACGTGACAAATTATGGTCGTTTATTTTCACATAGCAATAAGTCTACGCATCCACTCGTATCCATTAGCTGATGTTTTCTTTAACTATGTGCAATGAGGTGCTCAATTAAAAGAAGTGATGTCTGCTGAAAATGTTATTCACCAATACTGCTAACTACATCATGAGCTATTTTCGCGATTAGCTTCCGTTTAGAATTAACGAAAGCATCGTTGATGATTTTCCAAGATTTTTTTGTCATTACTATTATATGACTACATAACGAATGGTCTATTAACAATGAACAAGATGTTTCCATATGCATATTAATCTTCCTTTTTTTCCCCCATTTACATTTTAATTGCAACATAATAGTTAACGAAATTTGGAATTTTGCCGATTTTTAGGATTATATTCCTTAATATTTAACTATATGACGTTTTGTTTGTCAATTATCATTGCTGTTATTGGAGTGTTAGGAATGTGATGACAATTGCTCAATTCGCTGTATAATTTTTATATTTCTCGTTGCTTATTCATATATACTGAACACGTTACTGAAGAGATAGTTGATATAGTAACTTCCTGTTATCAATTAGTGCAAATTCCATCGGGAATTACTTCGAAGGTTTATTATAGAACACTAAAAGGTATTTACTGATGAAAAAATCATTTAGTATTTATTTCGAGTTATACACAACGAATGTTTTTTAAAAAAGTTTAGAACTAAATATTAGTAAATTTTATGATTGTAAAAAGGAATAAATAAATAACTTAGTAATTTTTAAAATAAATAATTACAATGTTCTAAATTTGAATGTTAACGATGCATAACTAATTTGCTGCCATCGTTATTCTTCATGTATTCAAATTTTTTCCTTTGCTGTTTTTTTTTCAATCAAAAACATAGAGGGATCCCATTCGTGGATTGGTTGATACGATTGAAGCAAGAGTTGAAGGTATGTGGGGCGGGTTTCCAGAAGAATGGGAGCTGGGAGAAAGGAGCAAACAAGGGAAATGGATTGACGACGATGAGTCAAATGAGGCGATATTTTGCAATTTGAAGATATGAAAAAAGAATAATAGATGATATACCTATACTAAAAATAACACAAAAATCCTTATAATTAATGAGAGTGTTTAATCATAACGATTGATATTATTCACTAACGAATGCACATCCCTTCATCAAATGAATAATAGATAATAACGTATTGAATATGATTTTTGCTATATCGCAAATCACATTGGGAAATACTAAAAATATTGTTTACAATTTGAATATCTTTGGGGAATAACGTATCGATATGAATCTCTCTATTTTCTTTTTAATCTGCAAAACATTTAAAATAAAATTCAATAAATATTTTTTTGTGCAAACTAGGTAAACTTAATAAATATACACTTGTAATTTTAGAGGTTAATTGTGATTGTCTCTAACATTATTGTCAGATAATGATTTATTTCCTTTTATATGGGAAATCACTTGTTTTATCTATTTGTATTGAGTAGGTTACCGTTTCAATAAATGGCTGTTTTCTGTAGACGTAGAAGAATTCGAAGGCTTTTCTTGTTCCGAAAATTTTCATGAATGGAAAAATTCATTCTCATGCGATCAGGAAAATCCACGATATTGATCCTTTATTTAAGGAATACGTTACATCCATGTTTTTTATATTTAAAAGAATCTTTTTATTAGCAGTCACTTTCGATAGCTTTATTTAGTTTTCCTTATTGCATCAATTGGCATAACTCATCTTTTTTTGCATGGAAAATATCCTTAAACATTTTGGTGAAAATACTTCAATAAACGTATATTTCAACCTTGTCTTAGAGATATTTTTGAAAGGCTTAACTAGCATATACTTCATATACTTTCAGTCATTCAATTGATCTTTATTCACACTTTTATAGTTAGACAAATTTTGGCGCAACGGCCATTGGCCAGCAAGGTCGAGTTTCTTGAAGGGTTTATACTAGTTCAAAAGTTCGTATCGTAACAGATTTTGCACTTGTTTTCTATTTACCCTCTTCGAAGGAAGTGGTCAAAAGTTACCTGCTCATATGTCTTCATTCGATCGTACATATGGGAGGTCTTTTATCATGAATGCATGTGTCGAATGAAAATGAAGTGGGCTTGAACAGACTCCTTGTGGGATTTTTGGTAGGGTTAGCACGTAGGTCCTCTGTCGACATCAAGGATGGAGATCATTCCGTCGAAGTCGCCATAAAGATGGTGGAGGTCGGATACATAGGAGTTGCCATCATCGTCTTACCGATGAATGGACGACCTCTACCATCTGTCCAGTCTCTTTGACGGAATAATCTCTAGTCGCTTCTCTGTTCATCCTCAGTCATTCTCAGGAAATTTTGTTAATGAGTTGAATCAAACCAGAATCGGCTTTCGGATTCTTCACTGTAAATAGCGCATCCTCTGCCATGGCGTCCATCCTCGAGCTCGAAAAATACCTCTTAATCATCAAATGTGAAGGATATCGTTTGCCTTGGCATGTTGTTGGTGTGTAATGTAACATCCTGAGAAGAGTGTGTTTTGTATACTCTTTGATGAACAATTCTTCTGTATTATTGGTGCTTTTTAGAGGAATCGAAGCCTCTTATTAGGAATGGATTGACATAAGACTATTGCAGATGGGTCAGATTGAATCCGAAGATATCCCTAAGGGTGAAAAAGCAAATATGTTAAAATATAAGCAATTACCTTTGAAACGACATAAGCGAAGTTCATCGATGCGAATCAATGGTTCTTTACTTAGTGCAAGAAAAAGATCGCTTCTACAAAAATCATGGAGGAAAACACCGAAAACTGGAGTAGAAAATGTTGGTAAGTCATTTTAATTATGGGATATTTTAGGCTGTGGTTTGGTAGTTCTATTCTTTTTGCTTGTTTATTCTTTTTATTTGTTTTAAATTTGTTCATTTCATAGTGTGGTTGATTTTTGGTAGATCATGCGAATTTTGCAGACTAAAAAATTCCCTATTGTTGTTTTGGTTATGTGAGCCTATGAAATCCTACAGTAACATAGCTTCCCTGATTCAGACAACAAGATCTTTTGAAATGCGCCTGATTTAATTATAACCGTGTATATGTTGATTTCTTTGGAGAGTTATTTCATTAGCGGGTGGTTTAGTTTCCCAATTTTGAGGTTTGTTAGGGTATGCATATCGTGGCAATATCACCGATTAGACCAGCCGGTTGCATCAATATTCAAGAATCATTAAGTATAACATATAAAATTTTTCTTCGAATCAACCATTTTGCATAAATCTTTTATTAGGACTTCTTTCTCTCCCATAGGTTGACCTAAGTTTCATTATCGTTCATCGCGTACCGTACCAGTTGTTACTACGTGAAAATAAACAGTTACTATCTTATGACAAATACGGTTAAAAATCAACTGGTTGAGTATTGATTGTTGAGAAGTGCCTATAAATGAATGAGATCCGAAGGTCGTGGATTCGGTGAAAATTAAATTCCACTTATCATCGAGTAGTAGTTACCATTTAAAGTGCGATTAAATTTACTTTGCTGACCACTGCGAACAACTAAAAATTGGCTTTTCTTTCAATATTTAGCGAACAACTAAAAATTGGCTTTTCTTTCAATATTTCTTACAATCGATTTTGTGTGAAGTGTAATATTAAAGGTGTTGTCATTCTTTTTGCGTATTTGGGCAACCGGTTGATCATTAGATGCATTATTCGGTTTAAAATAAAATAGATGTTTAAATTTTATGAAAATTTTTAGGTATTAAGAACTCATATAAGAGGCGATAAGTTGGAAGAACCACATCAAAAGTTAAACATGTGGTGTAGATTTTTGACACCGACTTTTAGTGCCGATGCTATTCTACTTCAAGAGTTGAAACTGCTGGGTGAGTAGGCAGACATGCGGCAGACTTCTAGACAAATATTTACACATTTGAAAGCATGAAAACATCAAAAATGGCCTCTTGCAGAAGATTTGCACAAGTGTAATCTCGGTTTTCGAAAATCAATCTTTACTAATCCCGTCTAAATTCGAGAAGAACAATAATCGAATCCTGTCTTGATGTACATATTCGCCTCATCTAGCATATGCGTGCAGTGTACATCTAATGCGAAGGAGGGAGGTTCATAGCTGGATAGGTAAAGCTCATTTAGTTGTATCGAAAACTAGTATACATAACTCTATAACGAAACATTTAATACACTAATAGGTTATTAAAATTGCTTTATATTTTTTTATCCCTTGGGGAGTGATGTTCATATCACTGAAATATGCATAAATCGAATGTTCATCTTAAGAGTTTTGAGTGGATTGAAAGAGACTATAGTAAATGGGGTAGTTTGAATGGCTATGAAACGATTTTGTAAGGTGAATAAGATTTGAAACGCGACGATATACTTCAACATGTTATATTTTCAAGGAACTCTTTTATTCCTAAAATTGGGTCATATCGATCCGACTGCAATGCGATTATTCGGTTTCCACCTTATACCGAAATCAGAACTCAAATACGAGAAAGCTTTTCAGGTTTGTCAGTTTGTTTTGTTTTTATTAAGCAAAATATTGGTGTTGCTATTTGAAATCACTTTAAATTTAATGCTGTTTTAACTACGGTAAATGGCTAACGTATTAAAATAGAATAGAAAACTGCTTATGTTTATAATGGCCTAATGGAAATTTGTCTCAATTCCACCATAACACTTCAGCATATTTGCAAAAAAAACTTTTTCCACACATTCACCTACTTAACATATGCACAAATGTATCGATTTTCATATAAATGCACAAAATCGAGAATTCCAACTGAAAGTCACCCCACTATCGATTTAATAAGAGTCTCTCCATTATCGATTGATTGATAGTTGCTCGGTTCTTGATTGAATAGAAGTGGCACCCTTATTAAAATTAATAGGAAGTTTTATTCAAATGAGTTCCACTGTACCTCTATAAATAGCAAATATAGAACTGTATATAAAATATCGTCGAATATCATCTTTTATTGTCTATTTAAAGGTATTTGTTGAATTACTTTCATTGTAGAAGATGGCAATGACGTTTACTCATGCAATCGATTATATAATATCAAATATGCATGATCAAGCAAAATTAACCGAATATTGTCGAGGTCTTGGAAAGCGACATGTGCTATTTTTGAAACGTGGATTTCGACCGTCCTATTGGATTAGCTTTGGGGAGGCACTTACCGAGTGCGCTATTGATTGGGAAGGTGAGTTAATTGAAGTGCTCTTTACAGGTTATTTCTAATTTATTTATCTTTTTACATATATATGATGGCGCTTAATATGAATTAAAGGTGGAGTGAGGTGTCGAGAGACTCTTGTGGGATGGCGTATATTGGTGACGTTCATCATCAAGGAAATGCGAAGTTCATTTATGCAAGAGTTACGTGATCGTTCCGAATGTCCTGTCGGTGGCGATTCAAAGAGCACCGAGACGGCTGCAATGTTTCGTTCTTTACGGAGAGAGATGGAAAGTATTGAATAAGACATTTCGAGGTGAGTCAACAATCAACTGGGCGATGCATCAAAAGCTGATTTACACGTTGCTTGTGCATTAAACTTTAAAATCCACTACAGAAAGATTGCTGATGGGTTTGAGTTCATAAATCGAAAAGCAAGCAATTAGACGTTTTAAAAAGCAATAGCGATATGAAGCATATTTCGGCTCATTTGGATTCTCATCTATGCTTAGGCAGATAATTTTTATTGCTCAACGGAAATGGCATACATGATTTTGATTTGAAAACCTATCTAGATTATTTAGTGGAGTCAACATCGCTTAGAATTATTGAAGAAAGTGTTCATATTTAAAAGAGTACATCTACATCCATCATGTGACAATGTTTTAAGCACTATCGTAAATCGATCATTATAGAATATCGCTCATTTCTCATGTGATTATTTGTATATAGTTATCATATTTGCATTTAAGTTTGGAACTCACTGAAAATATTTAGAAATATTTGAATTATAGAAAGTTAAGAGATCTAACAGAAATATCTGATTGGGAGTTCCGTTTAGAAACGTTTCAACTGCAATCTCTGGAATAGCGAAGAAAATTACAGTGCCGTATAACCATGAATGCTTTTTTTTAATACTATGTTCCATGAACGTCTCATTGGGTTCAGTGTTGCCGTAAAACCTGTTCCACTGTAGGCTTGTTCGTGTCGACAATAAATCACTGCCTTCTATTGTTGGCGCAAATGCTTCCATCTCCCTAAATTTCCTGTGTGGTTAATTTTCATAAAATCATAAATCTCTCTTAATAATAGTTTGTTCCGCTCATGCTTCGTACGTTATATATATATATATATATATATATATATATATATATATATATATATATAAATTTAGAATTCACTTTACATTCAACAGTGATCGAATTAAAATTACTGCACTAACAAATAAACATACAAACATAAATATGCATAGGTGTGTGGCATCACTATCATGTTATTTGCGAATGCCAAATCTATAGAAACGAATAAAGAAGCAAATAAAACAATATAAGGATCAAGGGTTTATTTGAGTGAATTTGGTAAAGAGAACATAAATGATAAAAGTAAATGCATTACTTCCTTTCTAGTCCTATCATAATTGCCTTCAATAGTGGCATTATTAGTACATATAAAGGTTTATTTTATTAGAGAAAAATTCATAGAATCTACGCAATTTTTCACTATTGAATGCCATAAAATTCCTTTTTTTGCAAACATTCTACCATAAATATTCTGCAATATATAACATATTTGATGTGTTTGATTCGAGGTGATGACCTTCATTCAACGACGCAACCGGTCGCCTTGCTGGCATCTTCAATGCTCATTCCCCACTCGAATTGCACAGATTGTCGAGTTATGATCACCATCTACACTTTTTTCAGTGCCATGAACCAATATGATCTGAAAATGTTTTATATCTGCTATCTTTTATGTCTGAATTCTTCGGTGAAACAATCAACCGTACTTGTCTTTCTTCTTTCTTTTTTTTTTTCTAAAATTGTGCACTTATTATTTATTTGCTTATTTATTTATTTTTTTCATGCATTTTTCTTTTGGTTATATTTTATATTTCGTTGATAAAATATATTTGGTTTATTTTTATTTGCACTTTTGAGTTTTTCACTTCGAAGTTTTTTAGCTGAAATTTTTTTTTTTTTTTTTATTTTTTTGCTTAGTAGTGGTTTATTGGTTTTGAATGCATTTTATGGAGAAATTTTCAATAAAAAAAATGTCTGTTGTTTGCGGTAATTTTTCTACCAAAGTAAACGCATTGTTGTTTTGATATAAATAAGTTAGCAGCAAATCGTTCAAAAATATTTCCTAAATATTATAAAATTTGCAAATTTCTTATAAGAGTTGCTGAAAGAAGCTATAATATACTCAACTAAACTGAAGACATAAAGAAGAGTTTTAAAAAAGCCATAATATAGGAAGTAATATTATATAATATTAGAATGGGTAAATATTCTTACAAAATATTCTCTAGGATATGCACTGCAGAAATAATGCAGTTTTTTTGCGCAAAAAAATAAACTTGAATCATTTCTATCTGTATATAAAGTGCGCTCAATCAATATTTGTAATTTGTATTATCGAATTGTTTTAAAAGAAAATGGAGAAATATTTTAGAGCTGATAAATATTGCTCATTCGAGTGATTTTCTTGAAACTTTCCCAAATTTTGTGCTCTTCATATATTTCCTTATGATTTGGTTGCCTTTCAATAAGCGCTAATCGCATTTCTTTATTGCGATTTGCTGTTTGTTATTGATGTAGGTTGTTGAGGTCAAACTCACATCTTCACTATGTCGATTTTTTTGATCACCATATTCGATTGTTTTCATCGCTGCAGATATTGGTAATATATAGAATGTTCAGTCGTTACCCAATGTATTTATAATACTTTTTTCTTTTAAAATATTTTATTTTATGCAATATTTGCAATAATTTTTTTTCACTCTTTTATATTTTTACTCATTTTACATTTCATCTTAATAAATAGAATTTTTTTTTTTTTTAAATGAAAGCTGAATTATTGCTTGTGGAATTTAAGTTAATTCATAGTGAAAAAGCGAGACGAACGATATTTGACGATACAGTGGTGTTGTTATCCAATATGATTGATCATTCGAATACCTACTGCCCTCTAATGTCCTCTACTTAGGCTCTGAACCAATACGCCTTCTAAAATTCCCTTCAACTTGTTGGAAATAAATCACCGCCATCCTTATTGTATCATAATTTATAAAATTAAATCAAAAATTTTTTCAGGGATTAAATAATTTTCCCTAAATTTTCAAGAATTCCCATCTATGAATATGACCATTTGCTATATACTAACAGCTGTTTTTATTTCAATTTGTTTGGTCTATACTTCCATTTATATTCAATGCAAATTTTATTCTCATTTGCTAAGATTTCATCGTCATCATTATTGCCGTTTATCATCTATAAAATTAGAAACTTTTCTCGTTTTGTTTTGAATGACGTTTATTAGATGTCTTATTTTTATTTATTTGCATATTGTATCGTTAAAAATGCCTCCTGAGGACGACACTTTTTGTTCCCAATTTAGGAAAAAAATTGCAACATTGGCAAGCGTTGAATTTGATGCGAATTTGGGCATGGATACCATAGTTCCTATATTATATCCCGGATTGCGACGTTCATAAATTTCCCGAACATACTTGTATTGTTTAAAGGGGGAAGAGCTATAGAAATGGTAGATTGTGTCATATGCAACTATCAAAAACGTACATAAATTGGGTAGAAAATAGAAAAAAAATTCCTACAGACAAATATATGGTACTTCATAGGTATGTATAAAGGGCTCCACGAGAGAGCCCAATTTCTAATGCCCAACACGGTGCAGCCTTTTGTTGTGTCGAACAACTATTCGGTTTTGAACCCCTGTGGTGTCATGTCCCCCTCAGCGATGTCGATTTTTCGGCTATATAACCTCTGCCATAACCGTTCACTTAGAAAATGACTCTTTCTGTAGGCAAACTATTTCGCAATGATATACGAGAGTGACGAACATACGGAGTACCAGCAATGTGGTAACATTGTTGATTTCATCAAAATTTTTACCCGGGATAGGGATTGGACCCATCCTATGGGTATTTATTAAACGATATTGCCATTCTTCCTCATAGAAACTATTCGATCAGATAGACTTTCAAAAGGAATTATTTGAGTTGAGGAAATTTCGGAGCATTTCGTACATGTATGACATACAAAATAACTTAACAAACTTAAAACAACGATTAATTATAGGTGTGTGGATGATACGCCAATTATTGCGCCCTATTTATGTTGCACTTTTCTCACTTGTTTTCGGCAGTGTTTTAGTGGCGATCAACATCTACCAACTACGTATCCTTCAAAATCAACACTATGAGTTAGTCTTTATCCTCATGCCCTCTTATTATTGCGGCATTCAATGACCTGTCCAGTCATAGGAGGGGGACAGCTGGAGGAGAAGGAAGATGTTTATATCTTGATGCTACTCATCTGCCGTTGCAGTATTCTAATGGCTTCTCCTTTTTGAAAACACTTATGTCCTTCTTAATGGACCAAAACTGCTCTTAGATGAGGTTGAATTTGTACGAAGGTTTATTATAGTGAAAAAAGGCTGGAATGAGATTAATGCTTGGGAGGACTTGTACTTTTCCTCAAATTTTATCTATATCTTCTCTTCGAGACCTCTAAGTTTATACAAATATACTGTGGATGAATTTTCCTACTGTGGGATCGAATTGAATATTCGATCGGCGATCGCTTATGGCATTTATACGAGTGAACTGCGCTAAATGAATGCAACATTTTAATAGATAATAATTCTTGGAAGAATCCATAACACACTATTATGTAAGGATATTGCTTTATCAAACATAACAAGGGATCGTGTTATAATTTTATAGTTAAGATAAGTCATAGCTTTGCGGCGAGCATATTGTTAGATGATATTCCACAAATGAAGAGGTGTACCATATCGAATTGCTTATGACAAATGAAAATCCTGAGAGTGGAATGCTTATTCCGAAGTTGAAAATATTTTTTAACCAAAGGGATGATTGAAAGGGTTCTATGATCATCTCAGAAATGCCTATTGAATCGAATGTTCTTGAAATAAATAAATAAATAAATAATAAACAATGTAGTAATGCTCAATTTTCAGATATCTTGAAAAACAAATTACGCAAAATATTCAACCACCAATGGCGACAATTGAAGTTGATCGAAGACCAATTGCATGGATCAAAGGTGATCGGGTGAGATGATCTTTGAGTTGTTTTCCGTTTATTTATATTAAGTGCGTTCGCTACTACTTATTTCACAAAATAATAAATTAAAAACTTAAATTTAAAAAACTTTGTCGGTGAGGAGTTCACAATTCTTTTGCATTCTTCGCGACAACCTTGAAGGAGTATGGAAAAGCGATGGGAGATAAGGGTGTCACAGAATTTGTATAAACCACGGGTCTGTAAAAGTTGCGGAAAGGGTGAGGGGGGGGGGGGGGGGGGGGGGGGGGGGGGGAGGCTCTATTCGGCAATCGGATGGATCGCCTCACTTGTGATGAAATTCAATGAGTGGAAATTGTACCACACTTTCTGGATTAGGCAATGTTATACATTTATCTCAAGGGTTCATTTTAACGTGTTTACCTGTAACTCACCATTCAATCTTTTGCCTTTGGTAGTAGTTTTCTATTCAGGAATCTGAGTTTATATTCCTAAATCTCGTTCAGGGTCGAACAGATGCCGTATGCAGCAATATAAATTCCTTTTAAATCATGGAATATTGGTTCTCCCTTCTTATATGAGTCGTCTTTTTTCGTTAGCAAGCTCTTTAGGGACCTATTTTTGCGTATGCAAATTTTTGAACATTTTGGATAAATTTGCATATGTCTTAGATCTATCTTAGATTTTTAAAGCAATCTAGAAATAGATCAGCGCTTCTATTTGAGCAAATACGGTATCTTTGGTTATATCCTAGTCTTGAGTTGAAGCATTTTTCTATAATAAATCTACTTCATACATCTTTGACAATTTTTCGTTGTGAGATCAGAAAAGAAGTTATTTGCGTGACGAATTTGATTATGCAAATTTTCAGATGGAATCTGGCTACCTTTCACAAGTAATAACCGTATTCGAACGACTCGGCTATAAGATCGTAATTGGCGATCAGCCAAATGGAACCAAATTCGATGTGTTATGGATGCATGAATATCCATTTTTGAGCACTGCAATGCAACCGTACTTGAACGATTTGAAACCCTACCAGAAATTGAATCATATACCTGGATCAGGATTTTACACTAGTAAAGTTAGTTCCACTTATTTATTTAAGATGAGTTTCTTTGTGTCTCGTTTGGAATAATACGGTAACTTCAATACGGGAATTTCTTAAACGTAAAAAATGTTTTGCTCAGAATTCATATGGAAGTGATGATCCGACTAGAAATTTTTATCAGCGAGCGTGTTACCGTATCTTTTTATCACAAGCACATAGGACGAATTATATTCACTGGAAATATGGACGTTATAGAACAGTCGATAGAAGATTTTCTTCTCGAATATTCGAAGGAAATTTTATTTTTATTCGTTTATTTAAAACGGAAAAAACTTTTTTTTAAAATTAATTGAGAGGTAATTCATTCTTTCTGAGATATACCACTCGCATATTAAGTTATTAAGCTATTTTATTAGAGCTTCTAATTAGATTCATCGTTGTTTTTGTTTGTTTTTTCTTTTCAAAACGATTTTCGTTGAGAAATAACATCGTAGAAAAGTGAGTAAGAATCTAAATCTCCAAATAGCATAAAATCTGTAAAATTCGACCTAAAAGCATAATTTTTGTAAAATTCGAGCTAACAAAAAATTGAACAAGAATCTGAATCTCCGAGTAGCATGAAATTTCTAAAATTCGACCCCAGAAATATTTCTTCATTCAGTCTAAGAGTGTTATCGATCGTGAAATGAACTTAATTGCAGAGAATGAATGGTGGCCATTTTATCCTTTGCAAATACTTTTTTTTATAGTTTGTGGACTAAGAAATGTTTTTTTTCTCCTATGGGTAAATAAATATTGCCTAGGCAAACGTTAACATCTCGACTAATTTCGAGCAAATTTTTTTCCTTTTTTTGCTTTAATAATTATGACAGAAGTTGTCAATTCCATTGAAAGACTTGTTCATGAATTCATTCAACTAGTTGATTTCAAATAAATATGTTTACCATTTCAATTTTCTAATAACGCATAAATATTTCTCTTGATCTCAATATTTCCTGTCATTCTTGTGATCTCTTGATCGCAATAAGGCATATAAGATCTCATCCTCATCTTGAGGATTCCCCCATTCCATCGCAAAATTTGCATATCGCCTAGATTCGCTTGTTGTGCTATTCCAACTTTCCTTTGTATGACAATTGCCTAAAAAGGTTGAATAGTAATGAAAAATTCGATTGTCTTGCAATCCATTTTATCACTATTCAATGAAAATGCATATTTTCTGCGTGGCTTTAGGCGTATTATTCAGTGTTGAATGCTTCTTTCATTATTGCATTGCTCTTTTGTGTAAATTATTATTATTAATTTTTTTTTTTTGTATATATTAGCATTGAATGAAACATATTTCACGCTTCTCTAATCGTAATCATATGGGTAGGTAAATCTTGCAACGGCAGATATTTCTGAAGGAATACCAAAGGCATTCGATATTCCACGAAGAAAAGATGAATTTCTGGAATATGCTAATGCAAATCCGGATCTAGTATGGGTGCAAAAGAGCAATGAACATCGTGGAATTCATATACGCAAAATCGAAGAACTCGATCTAAATGAGGCTGGCACATTCGTGCAGCAATATATCACTAATCCACTACTCATCGATGGAAGGTTCGCATTTTCTATATTTTAAATGGTCAACTAAGCAACTTTCAACTTGAGTATTGAAAGAGGGAGAGGAAAATAAAAGAAATTTTTTATATGTGGACGTGAAAAAACGTCACCTTCCTCTCTTTTCCTAGATTTCCGGTTTGATGCTTTGATCATCTGAACTGTTATGGAGCGATATGTGCAATATAACCCCCCTTTTCATTGAGTAATTATTTGCATATATTTGCATATTTGCATATTTGTAACTTGCATATGAAATCTTACACTATTTGCATATGATTCATATACTGTCTATGAACGTTTTAATTTTTCTGGACAGTAATCCGTGGTGCGTGGTTAGATGCTCTTAAAAACTGATTTTGGCCGATGCATCATACATTCATTTCCGGAAGAAGCCTAGAATTTTGTTCAAAAATAGGATCTGCAGTTGGATTTTCTGGCTTGGTAGGAGAGGGTCCTTCATCCTTCTTATTGCCCTCATTCTTCATCCTTCTTATGCGTCTTCGATTCTGATCATATGTTCTTCACTCTTGCTATGGATTCCTCACTTAGGTTATGAGTCCACTTATAGCTATAAACTTTGTTAGTTTAGAAAATTTGATATCGGTATATATACGGTAATAACCTCCGTATCACCACTACGTGTCTACGTATACGAGAATGATGTATTACTACGATTTTGTCGCAAAGATTATAATCCTTTCGATGCGGACGATATCGACAAATATGTTGTCGGAGATAACTATACACCAACTTGGCAGGTATACATCTTTATGATTCCGTAGAGGTTTTTAAAGTCATTTTTATTGATCCTTAAAATTAAATCCCACCGGATTTCATCAATCCGCTCAAGGTGTTTAGGCAAAAATTTAATCAATCCAATTGGATTTTTACAAATTTTTTTCTGTGAAAAGAAATCGACTATTTTTTTTTTTTTGCAAATTTCTTCATTTTCTTTATGCTATTTCTTTGGTTATTTTTATGTTTATTCTTATTTCTATAAACCTCTTTGCTCTTTCACTTTTTTTGCAAAACAATTTAAATAAATTTGAAACTGTGAATGGCAAAGTCTTTAAAATATTGAAATTCAAAAATTGGAAGGGGGCTCCTTTCTAAAGATTTCTTTTCTTTTTTCCAGATTTTTTTTGTTTTTCTTTCTTTTTATATTCTATAGTAATTGATTTCAATATTTGCAGATGCCATCGTTAAAGAAATACTATATTGATCAGCAGATGACTTTCCGCCAAACATTCGACGCTTATTTGCGCTCCTTGGGAAAAGATCCTCAAATGATTTGGGACACAATAAAAGAAATAATAGCAAATGTTCGTTGCATTCTTTTATATCGCCATTCTCGTGCTCGATTTTACACTCTTTTCATAAGTTGGTAGGGCTGATATTCTAATTAAATGCGGCATTAGTTTCCTTTTCGCATTCCACTTGGACAATTTACACCTGCATATAAACCGCTCACCTGTACTATTCGTGCAGTGTGCTTGCCTCTACCTTATACCGAGTGGGATATTTGAAGCCCTCTACCTGTACCAACTCTATGATGAATAGCCCTTCAGCTATTTTACCCTGTGGTTCTTCGTTTGTGTTTGCACCTGTAAGGTTTGGATCCCCCCCCCCATCCATGTTAAAACATCAGTTTTGGATCTAATAACCACATCTCCACTACGTGCACAATATAATCCTTATCCGTGAAACGTTTCTTTTGTTATTATTGCTCACGTATAGCTCACCTGTTATCCACTTGCATCGCATATGGTATGCTTAATTTCCACCTGTAGCATAAAGTACGTACACTCTACTTCCACAATTTAGGGTCGTCTAGTGAATCTTTATTTTTATTTTTTTGTGCTGCAGCAAGTTTTTTTTTTCGAATGGTGAATAAGGTATAAAACTGTGGTTATCATTGGCGGTTTATACTAAATACTTTTAATTCTCTCAAAAGCAAATGAACCTTTATTGTCATCAATGAGCATAATTTTAAAACTTCCTAATATAAAACTACCTGTCATCATTAGCTTCCTCTCCTCCCCCCTTCCCTTGCCCACGGTTTTTTGCAATTCCCTAATGAGGAATAACTACTGAAACCTTTGTGGATATATTCCATTTTGAAAATATTGGTCATTACGTGCGAATTGACTGAATGATTTTAGATGGTATTATTTCTTTGCAGTATTGATTAACAATTTGCAGCGTTTTGTAAATAGTATAGGAAAAATTCTTATGCAATTGAATCTTTGAATGATACTCTTACGTTATCAGATTTAATCGAAAGAATCACACAACCTTCACTTATCCTTCTCCCTCCACCCTACCCCACCCCCACCCTCCGACCCCCTATTCTTCCGACCCCCTACCCCTTCCCGCTATCCTAGAAAACTCTCAGACATGCGCTTTGTTGAGGAAATTTCTGCACTTTAGTTGTTGATGTGCAATTACAGGTTTTTCAATCGCAACAGAACAGCCTAATTGAATCTAGCAAACGTTTCAACGATAAAAGGTTTGATTATTTTCATTGGTGATGAATTTTTACTAATTTATTTACTTTTTATTTGAAATCATACCACTACATGTTAGATTATTGTAGTTTATAAAAATATTATTGTTATGTTATATTATTATGTAGTTATGTTATATTCTGTAGTTTATGTTATATTATTGCATTTGGAATTAACCTAGAATTCACAACGCCAATACTATAAAAATTTATCTTTAGTTTCGAGATCTCATATTTGTGGAATAGTTTTATCAATATGAAGAAAATATTGCAATATGCTCTTATAATTTAATCAAAATTTATTTAGTGATTTCCTGAAAGATTGACTTTATCATATCAGTGAAAGGTTATCAGCAATTTAATCATTAGACTCGTTCACTTTTAATCAAGCATTAGTCATAAATTTTCTAAGTTGTAGTTTAATATTTTCGATTGTTTCATAATTCAGGTCGTTCTTCGAATTGAGTCGATTTGATTTCCTCTTGGATGAAGACCTCAACGTTTTTCTTATGGAGGTTGGTCGTCCCTTTTATGAGTACATCTAACATTGTTGCTATAAATTTAAAAAAAAAAAAAACAGGAAAGCGAGCCAAGTGAGCTGCAACTATATGCGCTCTCTACATCCCCCTCATCTGATCAAACAGTTTTTGCAATTAGCAACAAATAAGGAAACTTGTAGAAATAGTATACTCATTTTTGTGTTATTTCGGTCTCTCATCAAAACCTTCTACCGAAGAATTGTCGTTTTGTGAGTAGACCAGTTCAAGTGTATGCGAACTTACGGCATCACTTTATATCTATAATTCGTTTCGAATCTTACCCATTATAACTCAAAATATGATTTTTCATAAATTTTTATGAATTTTTTACGAAAATTTTTATGAATTTTTAGATCCTAATATCAAATTGTTGTCATCAGTTGAGAACTAATTTCCATGATTCAGAACAGATTTCCATGATTTCTATATTTGCATAAAAATTGATGGTGTTGTAGATTATCGATAGAAAATCAGTCACCAGCCAATTATGAAAGAATAGACTAAAAGCTGATTTGATTTATGCTACTATATTTATATTTTCTAAAATTCATAATCGACTTTATGCTTTATGAATTTGGAAAGAACCCGATCATTCCAAGCTTATAGAATTTAAATTTGAATATTTCCAAGAGCTCATAGTTGTGTGATATGAATCATATTTGCATATTGAGGCTTCAACTTAACATATATAAGTTACTTACTTTCAGCCATATTTACCTTAATCAGTTAACTATAAATTTCTTCTTTAAAATAATAAGCTTAGTGTTCTTTTTTCTCTAATTTCCAGGCAAATATGTCTCCAAATCTATCGCCAAGTCATTTCGCTCAACATAGAGTTCTATTCGATCAAGTACTCGTCAATATATTATCATTGGTTGGTATTGCCACACATTTGCATGGACAAACACTCGAAATGAATTTGTAAGCATTGTTGATTTATTCAAGTAATATTGATATAATTCAACATTATCATTTTTCAGTTAATTTAATCCACTAAATTTATGTTCTATGAGGCGGCGATTTTCAATTTATATTTTTATTGTATGTGAGTTGGTTTTTATTTAACCACAATTATGAGAAGAAAAAATATCCTAGATTAAATTGCATGAATAAGACATAATAAAGAACATTGAATTACAAATGTTTAAAATTCGAAAATTTTATTCGTTATTTTAAGCTTAACACTATATAGGATGATCAAAAAAATTCTCAATGATATTGCTTTTCATACTTCTATACAAAGGCGAAACTCATAAATTTTTATAGTTTTATTATCACCCGTTGAGGTCAAATATAATCACTTTGCTAGGTTCCTTAATAGTTTTATGGAGTCATATAGGTGAAAAAAAAAGCGTATAGTTCATTTGTTATTCAATTGACAAATGCATTAAGAAAAATTTTCAGCTTCCTATTCTAAACTACTCTCTTCAAAAGTATTTCCTTTCGTTCTTTATGAAGAGTTTTAAAAAGGGTTTTTTCTAATATAGGTGCTTTCTATTTCAAAAACTGAATTAGAGGATGCGAAATAGTTAGAAATGGGAGAAGGAACGGAGCAAATTACAAAGTGCTGGATTCTTTTTTTTTTCTTGCCAGATAGCTGCACCAAAATCCTCTATATTCTTTTTGTTAAATCCATTCGATAAGGATGTTTGAGCAGCCGTTAGGTGTTTTATCCTCTTATCTGACTTAACATTATCATTTTATTTATTTATCATTGATTTATTGCCTCTAAAATAATAAGAAGCATTCATTTAGTCGTGATAAACAAACTCGTGAGATGGAGATATGTGAGCGTGATCTAAGGGTTTACGCTGAAGATTGTGTCAATGAAGGAGCTATTTGTTATGGCAAAAATGGATGTAAGAATCAATTGGTGAGTGTTAAAACTACTTATTTATTTCAAATTAGTGTTGTAGCAATTCTAATTACGAGTTTATTACACCAATTGACTATCACTCGTTTTACAGTAGTCTTTTGCAGTAAAGTAAAATACGGTAAAGTAAAGCAAATTACGGTATGTTTACTATAAGTGACTGATTCAATCGATCAAGAATGATGAGTGGAAGTATTTGTCGAAATCTAGTCAAAAGCTGTTTAGATCTCATGAACCTCACTAGTGAATATGTCACGCTAATTGAATATGTATATTCATTTACTTGACAGTGTGTTAAATAATGATGTATATAATGATTGAAAGGCACATAAGTAAGAGTTTATGGCATAGAGTCCATAATCAGTGATGGTCATTTGAAGTGACCATCAGTTGTGACCATTTGAATCAAAATATTGCAATTCTGAAATTTAAAGTACATTTGCGTTTTGTTTAGAAATGTCAACTCTGCGGTCATTGTCTCACCTACCAAGTGAAATCGATTCTTCGATGTGCATATGATGAGCATCTCTCAAGACGGAATATGCGAAGGATTCTACCGACTACAATGCATAAACCGAAACATGTCGGTATGAAGTATTCAGAGATCGATAGGTTGCTTATTTTATGGTTCAACGAGAAATGTCGACAAGATAAGGCGTGGTGTTCGTGATGGTGTGTTTTCAATTCGATTCTCTCATACCTCCGCTGGATAGGCACACCAATGCGCTTTCTTTGCGATTCAATACAACTGTGAACGTATGCAAGCCCGTTATGCACTTTTTGTATACCGCTTACCCCTCAATAACCAATTTTATAAATTATGGTTGCCCACATATTTTAATCCATCTGATCGTTCGTATAAACCTTGAGCAAAAGATTCGTTCTATTTGCAAATTGATGCCCCTTAATTATGAAAGTTGATTTGAGTGCCCTGATTGAAGTGGATGCACTTTTTTCGCCTTCAAATACATCCTTTATAGTCTACGGTGCTCATCGTACCCATCAAATTCTGTAAGTTTATCCTCCGGGGATATAGAGTTATAAGTGCTGGACAGACAAGCAGACACACATATACATACGCAGACTATATCGTCATAATGCATAAGCGTACAAAAAGAGAAAAATGTATGTAAGGAAAAATAGATATGTCTGTTGATACAGAACACCTGGGTGTTGTGTTTTCTCGAATACCTCTCTCTTCAAGGTTTATTTTCTTTTACGAATTATCGAAGAGGGGGAAGTGATTTTTTATGTGCGTAAGGTATTCAAGAATAGCTATCGTATTGTTCTTTGATTGGAATATCTCATGGGCGTGGCGCATATGTCCTAAAGATTGGTTGTGATCTGCATTATTTAGCGCATTGTCAGCACACTCAAATTCCCGTCGACAGCAGCATCTTGTTTGCTTTATCAGTTAGGTAGATCAAAATGTCGATATTCGTTATTGCTAAATACCTGGATCAATTCAAAAATGATCTTAAAACAAAAAAGATCATCAAAGGTGGAAAGATTCGAAGAATCTTTTTGAAAAAAAAATTCAAATTTGCATAAATAAAAATTTTTTAAATATGGAAAACAAGATGACTATCAATTCCTGCAGCGAAAAAATTAAACGTTTTCGGAGAAGGCTGAAAATGAAATCTCCCGATGTGTACATTTTTTTGTTAGTATGTAGTGGGCGCATATTTGTTTGTTATGTTGACGTGTATAATTCTATATTACATTTGATGATAAAATTATTTGTTTTTATTGTTTTTTAATTCTTTTTTGTTTTTTTGTTATTTTCCATTTTTGTAAATTTTTATGATATTATTATGATGCTCCAATTCGTGATTGTGGAAATATATTTTATCATATCAGTAATAGGAAATGTTCAGCAGAAAATTTTTGTTCTTTCCCTGAGGGGAGAACAATAAACGACTAGAGGTCAAAGGTCAATGTTATTCATTTCAAAGATTATAAAATTTTTTAGTGTTGAATTTTTTTTCGTGGAATCATTTTATTGTATTGTTTGTGAATGAATATTTATAGAAATATTTGAATGAGTTTTTATTTGCTAAAGTGATGCTATTTAAAAAATAAATTTTATAAGTTGCCTTTAATATCTGTTGTTTTTTGATGAAAGTTTATTTTCATACAGCCACAGCTGTTATCTCTAAATAGGAGAAGAGCTATTCACTCGGATATCCTAAAGGGCAGGGGGGATTTCAACGGAATAAGCTTGAAAATAAGTTGACTTACCTAGCAGGTATATACCACGTATTCACTTTGCCATTACATTTTGTAATCGAACAGACTTACTGTTAAGAACAAATAGGAAATATTTTATAATTCCATAATTCGTATGGATGAACTCATTAAGTAGTTATAAGATTCAAAGGAAAATTTTTTTCTTCAAGTTTTTTTTTCATTTCTTATGACTCATGCAAGTATGACGCTCAGAAAGTAAAGTGGCTAAGTACTTGCCTTAAAAGTACAATAAACGACTAGAGGTCAAAGGTCAATGTTATTCATTTCAAAGATTATAAAATTTTTTAGTGTTGAATTTTTTTTCGTGGAATCATTTTATTGTATTGTTTGTGAATGAATATTTATAGAAATATTTGAATGAGTTTTTATTTGCTAAAGTGATGCTATTTAAAAAATAAATTTTATAAGTTGCCTTTAATATCTGTTGTTTTTTGATGAAAGTTTATTTTCATACAGCCACAGCTGTTATCTCTAAATAGGAGAAGAGCTATTCACT
>QEWY01004075.1:445411-575758 GCA_006503575.1 Baylisascaris schroederi
TCAACTCACGTCTAAAGTGTAAAGACCCTGTAATACTTTCTGCCATTTTAGGAGTCTATGTAATAATTTCTTCCATTGTTTCAAATTTTTTATATAAAAAGATATCGCAATAATAATATGAGATTCTTTGAGGCGCTATTCGTTATGGGAAATTATCGATTTTCTATTGAGTTATTCGAAAATTGAGCGCCTCGTCGAACAAATCGATGTGAATGATCCATTTTCACATCCCCAAGCTGTATCCTGGGATAGGACAACATTCGCTGAGTGGGTAAGACACAATACTTCAACGAGGGCAACTATCGATGCATATGAAATTTGTTCAAAAACTACTTATGCCGCCGATTCTAAAAGGTATTTATTTATTTATAAAAGAGTGATTTTCTTGTTTCGATTATTGATGAACAATCTACCATTTGCGTTTTAGTGGTTTTTTGTTGATAAATTAAAGAAACGAAGAGGCTTGGAAACGATGATGGAAAGAGTTATATATGAGATCTTACTTTTGTGGTGCTAAAAATTCTATCTAAATAGGCACTTTTGTTGTTTTATTTTCTGCTTTAATGTCTTTTGCCTATTTATTTCTCCATCAAGTTTCATAAATTTGAATTTTTCTACTAATTCGTGTTTGCAACGCTCATTACCTAAATTAATCTTTACGTCTATATGCTTGTATATATTTATTTATTTATATCTATCTGTTTTGTTGTGCGTCTAATAGGGGTACAACTATAGACTAGGAAACGATCGCTATAAAATTGGTGAATACTATCTGATCACACGATATTATCTTGTGAGCCCAGTTTTGTCTTGATTGATCATAACTCTATCCAAGTTGTGAGCGTTTAAAAGTGCCACGAAATTTGCATATGCAAATTTCGCCTCACAGTAACTGGAGGAGCCATAAACAAATTTGCTAATCAAAGTTTTTTTCTTTTTTTTTTTAAGCGAACGATTCGTTCAGAAAAGCACACATAGAGTGATGGGGTTACGAAATTCGAAATCATTTCTAAATTTTCTTTCAGATTTTCTCTATTGTATGTTCTTTATTTAACGAAAGCAGCCGGTAATCTCACTGATGTACTCGATACTAAGGGAAATGGTGCACAAGCTTATCGAATAAAGGTTTAATTCCATTTTTTTTCAAAGATTTCTATTCTATCATGTGATTTTTTTCACAAAAAATTAAACAACCATTAAAATTTATATTCAGCAAGTTTGATATTTTAATTGGTATAATATCCTGAAAAGTAATTCGAAAAAGAAAATTTCCACTTATAGAAAAATTTTCGTGAATAGATCGCAATTCAAAAGAATCAGCAAGCGAAGTTTTTTCTCATTATTTCACATTTTTTATTACTTATGACATAGAAGTTTTAATCCCGGAGCATGTTTTTTTTTAATTTTTCAGGGTGGAGCACAACAAATTTCTGAAAAATTAGCAGCTCACTTCAGAGAGGATATTTTCATGGAAACGGCAGTGACGAATATAGAAATGATTGATGATGAGCGAACAATTGTCTACGCTCATTCAACTGCTTATGGCCAACAAAATAAAGTAATTTTGGATTGTTTTTTTAAAATTCATGTTCATACTTCAATATTTAGTTAAATTGTGTTTATATTTCTGCCCAGTTTATTTATACCCTTCACCAATGTTGTCTGGCGATCATCTCCAAGAGCATTTTTACTATGGATTATTTGGCTCACTACAATAGCGTAGGCTTATAAGACTCTTGCACCACCGAGACTGCCACACACCTCGATTGTGTACTGCAATACTAATTATCTAAAGAAGTTTTGATTTAAAATGCGTTGAGTACCATTCGTCAGTATTTTTCCACCAAAAAAAAGATATTTCAATGTTCACAAACATATACACAAACAAAACACTACTCAACGTTTGCGAAATTTTTAAAATGATTTTAGTGTTTCATTGTGTCATTGCAGATTAATGAATCCACTCATTGCAGTCTGTTTGATTGTTACAGAAAACGATTGAGTCGATCTTCGTGGATTCAATTGCTCTTATTTCCAAGTGAATAATGGCAGCCGGATTTTTACTCAGACTTGATACTAGTTGGAAGGATTGTGCTTAGCGTTCGATGCTAATTTTATGCAGCTGAAGTCTTCTTTAGGTATTTATATAGATCATAGGAACGAGCCTCCATTATAAATCGAGCCGTATTGTTAATACTTATTAATATTTTTAAGACAACAACATTCATATGCAACCGAGTTGTGATGGCAATACCACCTAGCCAATGTGGTCATATTGGTTTCTTGCCACCGTTGCCATATGCAAAGAAAGAACTCTTTGAATGTGCGCCACAAGGCAATCTCGTCAAATGCATTATCACATATAAGGATGCCTTCTGGAGGAATAAAGGAATGGCCGGACAAGTCTTATCAACCGGAGCAACAGATAACGCTCAGGATGTCTGTTTTTTTTTTCAGTAAATTTTTCTAAATCTTTGCAAGTATCTTCTGTTATGACTCTTGAGAAAGCCGTTAACGTAAAGTTTATATTAGTGTATTTTTATTTATTCCTAATTTTGCGCTTTTTTTGCATATCTGTTCTGCATTATGGTGATATTACGGTTGCTATTCGCGTATACACATTTCAACAAGGTTAACAAAGTGAAGTTAAGAAACTTTATGTTTGCATAAGATGGCTTTCTATTGTTTTAAAGTTCTAGGTATTTAAAGACGCTAAAAAATTTGCATAAATTTTACATTGATTCGATCTTTATTCTTCATCGATCAAGTGATAGAAAAACGAATTTTTTGAAAAAAATTTTTAATTTTGCATATTTTATTTTTTGTTGGTAACTGATGAAACTGTTGAATCAGCTTGGAAAAATACAAAAAGCGCATATTTTACACTTCTGAAAGCGCATTTTTCTATTTGCTTAAAATAAACTCAGTGAAGTTTGGAGAATTGAGAAAGCAATTTTCACTTATTAAGATCTGAAGTATCATACATTATATTTCAGGGGGGAAAGGGAGAAGAGAGCAATTAAGGAAGTCATTTTATTCGAGGTAATGCGTTCACTAAACGAGCATTTAATTTAGTCTGCAGCCAATTCTTTTGCATGTTTACCTGTGTGCAAAAACTTCAAAGATGTATCTAGCTGCTGTTAGTTTCTTCAATTATAGACTCATCCAGTATTATGCACATTCGATGCGACTACTGCAAGAGGAAATCCTGCATTGGTGGCATTCTTACATAATGGCCAGTGGATTGATTCTACCCAACAGGAGCGTCGAGATTTAGTCATAAAGGTATTTCTATTTCAAATATGGATTCATTTGAAAGGGTTGAATATGTTTGGTCGATCGAGTCATACTTGCACAAAATTCGTTAAATCTTGAAACCATGCTCTCGGATTTCGCAGAAATTTTTCAACAAGGCATCTTTCATGATTTTGTATTCATATATATCCATAATTGTTAACTCGTGTGTCTATCTGATGCCCGACAGAATCGTGAGACCTAGGCGATGAAATTCGTTGAGTATGATCTACGCTGTAGATAACACTTTATTCCTTTCTATGCGCTTTTGCAAAAGCACGTTACGGTGACGTTGTGTGTGTGCTCTGCGCATCTGTCCGCCTGTCTATCTCCCTGTCTGTCCGTGCGGCCTTTGCAACTTGGGAGTTATTGGAGATAGCTAAGAGTTATGAAACTCGCTAGATATGATATGATATACACCATAGTGTGACCATCTATCTATATAGAATAAGCAGTAGACGTTTAAGGGTGTCAAAAATTTGCATACACTTCATAATTGAAACCATGCTCTCGGATTTCGCAGAAATTTTTCAACAAGGCATCTTTCATGATTTTGTATTCATATATATCCATAATTGTTAACTCGTGTGTCTATCTGATGCCCGACAGAATCGTGAGACCTAGGCGATGAAATTCGTTGAGTATGATCTACGCTGTAGATAACACTTTATTCCTTTCTATGCGCTTTTGCAAAAGCACGTTACGGTGACGTTGTGTGTGTGCTCTGCGCATCTGTCCGCCTGTCTATCTCCCTGTCTGTCCGTGCGGCCTTTGCAACTTGGGAGTTATTGGAGATAGCTAAGAGTTATGAAACTCGCTAGATATGATATGATATACACCATAATGTGACCATCTATCTATATAGAATAAGCAGTAGAAATTTAAGGGTGTCAAAAATTTGCATACACTTCATAATAGATCGATTGCCAATCTGGTTGCTTATGATTCGATTGCTTATAAGAAAGGTAATTTCTCTAGGTTTATACCAGCGATTGTATTATTTATAATATGAAGACATTATTATTCTGACATTTCCTTTCGTTTATAACTAGTGAGATTAGTTGCTCAGGTGAACGGATCTAAGAAACACATATCGTGCAAGCTTTTTAGGTACGCTTCATTTGTTTTATTCTAATTAGGTCTCTTTTAATGTTACGTGAAATTTACACCTCATTTGCATATCTCATTGCTTAGAATGAAAAACACTATTTCCTGAAGGTTCATACGGAGACATTGTTTCATTATTTTTAGATTGCTGGTGAAACCGGTTGGTCAGGCGTAAGCAGTTGAAAAAGAGTTTATATCGTTTGAGTCCCTAATTTGGTTGCAGGATTTATGTCGATTTTTTGGAGATGAAGCAGCCGGTTATCTCGATTATGCAGATAAAATTTGGAGTGACGAACCGTACAATGGGGGTTGCCCAACAGCAATTATACCAGCCGGTAATATGGAAGCGTTTATACGTATAAGGGAACCATTTAAGCTGTATGTTTCTTTCCAGTCGGCTGTACTGTATTTCATTTTCTATCTTTTGTAGCGTTCTTTTTGCGTTATCCTCATAAAACATGGAATACGCTGGAAGAAATTACACAGGTGTAATGAAAACATTGAGGATTTTGGTTTTTTTTAAAAATCTGCTTACTTCTGGGTGGGAATAGGAATTCGGTTTTATCCGAACAGGTATTAGAATTTTTTCCAATTTTACTAGTGCATAATTTAGGTTTCTGAAACATAATTTTTGTTACTACATAATTTCTGCATCCTCTAAAATACGACCGACAGAAACGCGCTACTCTATGTTTATTAAGTGGTTCAACGGACATATAGTGGATGGGGAGATGATTGCAGCCTGTATCGATAAATCCGCTTATGGCTAAAGATATGTTTGAGGCTTGAGGAGAGATTGACACTCAAAATGGACGAAATGGAGCGAGATTTTGAATTTGATTCTCAATATAGAAAAGAATTTTGAACTATGCAGTAGTAATTTCTCTATTGCGATTTGGTCGCAAAAATGTGACTAAAAAATGAAGCTAGTATCTACCAATACTTCTTGTCATGGGAGGGAATGAAAATTCTGAAATCGCCGGCGAGTGCTTTTGGAAAAAAAAACTGCAGGTGGTGGTGCAGAAATAGGATATCTCGGAATCAGCAAGTATTTTAGAATCCATTTTGCGGCTACAGAGGCGGCAACAGTATGGCCTGGTTATATCTGTGGAGCAGTTCAGTCAGGCCTCCGAGCAGCTAACGAAGTTATATGGCATTTCAAACCGGATGCCGTTAATGAAGAAATGCTGGTTAGTGAAACTTCTGTTAATATTCCTCTTATCCGCCGGTACATTAGAGGTATCAATGGATAGAGGGATTTCTAACATCAATGGATAGAGGGATTTTTAAGCTATTAATTTTCACTCTTATCCGCTGGTATATTAGAGACGTCAGCAATGAGAGAATGGAAAAGTTAAAGGGAGTGAAAGAAAAAACATGAAATTTTCAAAGAGACCAATTAGTCTTCAACTGCGATTGCACCGAGTCCTATGTTTTATCGTTAAATAATTAATAAATTAAAAAAGCTATCAAGGAGGAGATGTTGTTGTATGCGTTTTTGCAATTACGATCATAATGTAATATATTCGTATCACAATCGGAAAGAACGGTATCATGGATATTATGAATACCCTATAGGTGAATATTTCCATCAATTCGAACGGTTGACAAATGAGAATTGTTGGTACTTAGTTGCGACCCAGCTGGCCGCAAAATACACACAAAGTTTACAACTAGAGAATCTACGCAGAGAATCGTTCTATGGTTCAAAATGATTCCACATAGTTTCCAATCTCTACCTTCAGTGATTACCGATTTAAAATTTCAAACGAACAGACACATACCAACACAATCATAGGTAATGCTTACCTGAATCTAAGCCTAAGCTAACTAAGTGAAAATTCGCAAAAGTTCATAGATTAATAATCATCAAAAAGTGGATGAATAAGTCTGTATATAAGCACAATGGTAAAATCCTTTTCATTAATTATTATATCAAGTAGATTATATAACAACTGCTAGGCATATCAAAGAAAGTTGCAACATTAGAATATTCCCTTCATAGCTCTGAGCGTTTTGGTAAAGAACTCTTTTCTATTTCAGAAGGGCACCATTTATGACAAAAACTTTGAACCGCTTACCGTACCGCAACCGGAAACCTACGGTAGTGCTGGAAAGAATCGATGGCCACGACGTATTATGTTTGGAGCAGTGCTTATATTGGGCATACTCGCATTTAGTAAAAAATATAAACTATCACTTATGGCACGATTATTGAGACCACTCGAAAAGGTTTATTATGAATGGCATATTGGCAAAAAATGGCCATTTTAGAATTTTTCGTTATAAATTCCGAAAACTTTTTGAAATTTTGAGTAGTTAATTCACTAAATTTTTTTTACTTACAACATTTTTATATCTCATTTACAATAATAACTAAGAATTTCGAATAAAACTTCATACATCGAGGTGATAGTTTATTTTTGTGATTTGACACTCACCGTCTTCAATTTTTATACGGTCTATTAGGGAGACCTTTTTATTAAAGAAGAAACAATAAGATCATTGTTCTTGAAGCAAGAAAGAAGAAACAATAAGATCATTGTTCTTGAAGCAAGCATAGCTTCAACGCTACTTTTTCTTTCTGCATTATGTCTCCTAAAATCCTGAAAGCTTTTTTTTTTTTTTGAGAGCAGATTGAAGGGAGATTTGCAGTTTTAAGCTAGGCAATTTCTTATCTAATAGAATCATAAAAATGTGTGCGTAATTCTCATTATTCAAAAGAAAAACAAATTCAAAAGAAACGATTAAGGAATTATAGGAATTAGACTCTGAGTTGAATTAAAAAAAGAAAAGAAAACTACTAAGAGTTGACATTCGATATAGAAATGTTTGATTTTATTCTAATACGATGTGCAAACATTCGATGCTCAATTGAGGTTAATGGTTAAACATATAAATCGGCCGCCTTTAAAGGAAATTCTCCTCTCTTTTCTTTCCTCTTTATTTATTTAGTATTCACTCGAAAATATGAAGTGCCATTGATTTGTTTATATAGCGGTATATTCTAATTTCATGCTGTATACTCTATATTTCTCGAATCATATTGTATATATGCAAATTGTGTGCTATATACAGTTATGAATTGTGTGGCCATCAACGATTTTGCAAGGATCGCTAATTGATGGAAATGACAGATAGATATTGATTGTTCTTTTTTTCTGATGGGAGAGGGAATTTCTGAGTGGAGAGGGGAGGGAGCAGTGGATAAAAAGTATAGTTGGAGCTATTGTTTGATTTCATGAGTGATTAGTTTCTGCCTAACTCTTTGGACTTGTAATATGATTGAAGCTGCATTTCGATGAGTTGCCTCTCTCAATTCTTCTCCATCACTCCCTCCTCCCTTCCTGTCCATTTCCTCTTCTCCTTCTCACCCCCTATCCTCCACCCACCTGAAGTTTATCCTAGCTTAACTCTTCAAAATTCACTTTTCATACAGTAGTTGCAGGAATGACTGTTGATATTATTGCTCATAATTGTTAGCGTTATTTATGTTCATGAAATGTATCAAATATATATGATGATTGCAGCATATTTTTAAATTGTATTTTTATTTTGTTCATATATTTAAATTGTACTATTTGTTTATCTGTGCACAAATAAGTTAGCACAGAAATTTCATAATTTTTTTATATGAATTTTATAATCTAAGAGTGCATTTATAGGAATTTATTAAAATTCATATTGTACTAGAGTCTATAATTCTAATTTAAGCGTACACATCAACGTTACCTGGATTAACTATAGGCGTTTTTACAAAGTTGAATTATCACTTCGTCTGGCGGTTTCATTCCAACTTAGAAGCAATGCGAGGCACTATTGCAGAGAACGATTGAACCCGGTTGCGAATCGGGAACGGAGCTGAAATCGTGCTCCACAATTGCGTACACACCATTACATACTCTACACTCTGCAAGCGAATACTAACACCATCGGGAAAACCTGAAAGCTTGTATGTAGTAGGAACATGCACTTTTTTCCGTCGTTCAACTGAGAGTGTCAAATAGCGTCCCCGTGCAAAGCTTCAGCTCGAAGGGCTGCATGCGCCGTCGTTCTCTGCAATCTTTGATTAGCGCAGCACAGACGACCCTCCAACAGGTGCACTTCCCCTCCTTTAATTGAGCTGAAATTTTGCATTCGACATTCTGAATTGAATGATGGAAAAATGGCCTATTTATTTTGAAAGTTTTCCAGTTTCTGTGATGTACGTTAGGTAGATAGAGTGCAGAGTACGGTAGTGATGCGCACGCGCACGAAACATGGAGCATGAGCTGAGCTCCGTTCGCGGTTCGCAACGGGAGTACCATCGTTCTCTGCAATTGTGCTGCAATATCCGAATTGTAGAAATGGGTTGGAGGGATTTGATCGACAATATGTAGATCATATGGTGAAGCACCGTATTTATTTGCACGTTTGTTTGTTAACTACGAAAGGAACTGCACATATTTCGAACAATAGAAAGTTTTGCGTTTCTTTAACATCACTTCAGCATCGTAGAAAAATTGCTTCGAATAACAGAATCGATTAGAACAATTAACGGAGAGGGATAGAGAGTAGTAGATCAATAAAAGAAATTTGCTCATTTGGCGTTACGCCTCCCCTCCCTTCCCTTCAAAAAATCGTCACGGGATTTAGTAGCGCTATCACAGTGAAAATCTGAACATTTCTTCACATCGTTCGTCATTTCACATTTCCATTGGTCAACTCCGTTTAAGATTTCGTTGTTTATATGGGATATTTTTATTTGAATATTGAAGAAAAAACTTGTTATAGGAGGATTTATGTTTAAATCGCAGTTTATATTTACATATTTTTAGTCATCAAAAAACTAACCACAATATTTGTGAATTTCAAATAGTGGTATATTATCGATTAGGATAAATCAGGAGGGAAACTTTATAGGAAGTATTTATTTATTTATTTATTTAACTGTGGTCCACTTGGCTCCTGTGGTTTTTAGGTCAGCCAATCCTTCTTGCAGCTCGGTCGCATGAAGGTTAGGGCTTAGGCTCGTCTCCTGCCTGTCAGATGCCGACGAGCCGATTCACCGTCGTTCCTCCTATGACGATCGGGATCTGTTCCGCCCCCTTTGTCCCGATGGGGCTGCTGGGAGGGGTGGCTTGGCTGAGCGGAGCCAAAAATTCTGGTCGGAGCTTCACAACCGGCCATGCAGTAGACTAGGTAAAACGATGAATCCATAGGAAGTATTGTCGTGTAAAAAGGCAAAATTTTCAAAAAGATGTCCATTCTCAAATTATACAGAATTAAATAATTTCATGAGAAAAAGATTTTAAAAATACGTTGAACATTCTTTTGATACCATCAATACAAATAGGAATAAATAATAAATAAACAATAAAATAGAAATAAAATAACAAAAAAAGAGAGTCGTCGAATCATACAAATATTGTTTATTTACTTAAGTTAATTGTATTTAAGCACAAAATTTGTTTGCATTTTTCTTTTTACAACAGTTGTATATTATAAAAGTTAACGCCTATGATGTAATATTATAAATAAATTGTAATGGAAAGAACAAACTGATATATGCTTAAAGTGCCTAACTGAAGTGAAACGATTGAAAGGCAGATTAAGAGGCTATTGCGCTTAGGTACTTTTGGATATATCGGTACATACCTATGTGTTAATATTGATTATATTGTGATATAATATTAGTGATTCTTTAGCTTCCGACTCCAAGGTTACAGCTCCGGAGTCGTTCAAGCTCCAGAAGTGGTGTAGTCTATATTTTCAGTATCAGTCAAACAGATTCGTCTATTTAGAAAAATGTTGTTGGCGCTTAAGAGAGTTTGAGAGTATGCGTGACTTTATCTACAACCTGGTTGCATCGTACTCAAAATGGATGAATCTTTTGCAGCCTATTTGCTAAGAGGTTTTATTATGGATGCATTGTTGTAAATGTTTTATTATTTGTTTGCAAGTCGTAACATTAGTTGCTTAGTTAAGCAAGGCTAAAAGGCACATATCGTGCCACCTTCTCTGGCGTGCTTTCCCAGTTGTTTCAAGCCCCATCCGCTTGCAATTCGTTAATTCGAAAACGGGAGCCGATCGATCGATTTTGAAATATTTTCTACAAAGATAAAAAAAAGTGAAAAAATTAAACAAATTCTATGAAATTCTGTCTAATTGTGGAAAATTTTTTATGTTCATAAAAAGATCGTTTTATTCAGTGAGCATTCAGATGTGAAAAGAATAGAAGCAGTTTGATCTTCATCGATTGTGTTGATAGAGCGGCACGATATAGACATTTCAGCGTTTCATTAAGTAAACTAGGTGTCTTTACCCAATCTACCATTTGCGCGTTTTTGCTATTCGACGATACTCCCTTCAATCTTTTCGCTAATCATTGTTGACATATATTATCTGTGGGCGAGTCTATGTATTTTACATAGGAGAATATCGATTTATTGTATTTTATTAAAAATAATTATCTATTATGATATTAACTAAAACAATGGTTACTTAAATTTATTTAAATATTTCTTAAACAAAGAAAAGAAACAATCGCAGTAGTAAAAAAATGCAAGGGCCAATTCAACGGCTATTCAAATAGATTGCCATGGAACACGGATTGATTTAGGAGTTTTATATTTTTATGAACTTTATTAGCATAAAGAATATAGATTGTTAAAGTTTTTCTAGTTTTTTTATTTTTTATTTTTTTCTAAATGAAGAGAAAACTTTTCGAGGATTTATTTCCAAGAATCGAGAAAAACATTTTAAATACTAATAATGGGAATAAAAAATTACCCATCAGAAATTTACAATTAATTTCTTATTCGCATTATTTTACTAATTATTTTAAAAATTTGATCGAATTATTTACAATGTTTTTGACTTCTATAAAAGAAGTTCCTCATTGATGTTCTTAAGGGAACTATAAAGCGTTCTCCTCAGCAATCTTCACTCATTTTATCTCAAATTTTGCTTTATCTTATTCCTCCTCATCAATGACTTATAATAATTGGTGTCTTTATGCCTTGTACATATTATTGCTTACTTTGTATTTGCCTAATTTAGATTGGTAATGATTTTATGAGTTTAAATGTCTACTTGCTTATTTATGTATTTGTTAGTGACAGTCGACTGGCTATATAGTTAGTAGCTAAACCGAATTTGCATATGTTAATAAGAACATCAACCCTCATTTTTTGATGGGTACCCTTTAGCCTTACCTTAATTGAGTATATATAGTGTAGTTTACTTTCTTAAACGCTCTAGTTTGAGGGTTTTTAAAGCTTTCATTGTATCACTCAACGAATTCTTTGGTTGCGGATATTTTTTTACTTCTTTTTTTATTCAATATAAAACAAAATGAAAGATCTCGAAAGGTACACATTGTCGTAGAGAGTGAAAAATGGAGGAGACTCGTCCTATAGGAGATAATATGATAGATATTCTTTCATTCCACTCATCTGATCTCATAAACCACCAACAAATAATACAGAATAGTGTGCCCCAATTTCGACTTGCCCGATCTTTAGCACGAAAATTCTTTAAAAGATTTTTTTCTTTGAGATTCAACCATTTAAAGTAAAGATGCAATCAATAGTAAATATATGCAAATTTTCTCAAAACGTTTATAAGATCTAGAAATGCTTTCGAATCTGATGGAATATGTACAAGGTGAATGTAGAATATCACTGATGATGTGCATGTTCACAACAAGGTTCAGTGTTTTCCGATTCATAACTATAGGATAGACATGCAGACATAACCACAGAAACACACACATGAATATTAACGAAAAGAATCAATAAATCCATCAATAAATACACATTGTAGATAAAATTTGCGAAACTGTATAAAAATTGAGACCGACAGGCAATGATACAATACATCGAACTATATTTTATCCTTTGATCAACGTAACTAACTAACCTAAGTTAATATGTTGCATTTACATTCGCCTTATCGTTGCATCTAATGTCATCCCACTCTGCTTCATTTTATGATCCGAAGAGGGCAATTGCCATATGGAAGTATGATTACCTCCCTCATCAGCAGGTTGACAAATAATGAATCTCATAGAGGATTTTCCTTAATCCTACTCATTGTTAATGCTTTTTCTACATCAAATCGTTCTCCTTTAGGAATCCTTTCTACATTAAATCCTTCTGCGAAAGGATTTTCTACATTAAATCCTTTCGGAAGAATTAGGTCAATAGCATTCATTCGAAGATCTTAGACGTCTTATCGTTAAAACAGTAGAAAGCTTCATATGATGCGCTTTGCTATTTAAGTGGATTTTTTTAAAACTGACCAATGCTTTCAGAGATTGAGGAAATGGATTGGAATGGATGTCTATGTATTGTTTATTTGTTGGTTCTTTCACAAGAGATGTGTCTATGCAGCGTTCTGGAATCACCTCGCGATACGAACAACAATAGCAGTTTGAAATACGATACATATCAGGTACATATTTTTTCCTTCTCATCGCCGTCTTAAAGATAGCAAGTATATAACGTTTCGAATGCATTGTTTTCAGTTGAAATATGAGTTGGAGAATGTTTTGAGGGGTTTAATATAGCATATTCCCTTTGATTAAAACGCTCTACAATCTTTGTTCGTATATCTTTGTTTCATTGTAGATCACCATCGGGATCTATAAGTTGTGATCGCCTTGGTGGCCATCCCCAATTAATCTAACTTATTTACGTCATTTCTCATAGTTCAGATGCCTCCCTTTCTATTCATTATTACCACTGAACGATTATACGTTCATTGCGTCGTCGAAAAACGCCCATTCAATATTACTGATGTTAAAGTGTTGTTTGTTTTAAAATAAGGCGCTGTTTTAAAAGGCAGCCCAAACCAAAACATAAATCTAAACTAAAGTCTTGAAATGACGGCCGCATATTGGAATAGCTTGTCGTTGTCGCGGTATTCTTGTAAAATTTGTATCATTGAACTCTTTACGAATTATATTTTATATCACATATATTTTCTCCTCTGTTTTTATTGTCGTTGCAGTTTTATGGCTCATTCAAATTGATCTATAGCTAAGATTTTTTGTCGATTTTAAAGCGACTACTCATCCTTTAACATAAATTTGCACCCGCTAATATGCGCTAATATTGTAATCATCATTGTTGATTAAGCACGATCAAAATATCACCATATCGTTTCTAATCAACGACTCTTTGTATGATAGATTTTTAAGCCGTAAAGTTATATTTTTACTTCAAATACTGCAAAAATGCATTTTTATCTATGCTAATGTTTTGTTTCGTTTTCCACTTTTTTTTCAGGACCACGATAGTGTGAATAAGTGGCGAAATTTCACACGAATCTATAAAGTTATAATAAATTTACCGTCGACCGATGAAGAAAAACCACCTATGGGATTGAATCTGTTCGAAAGAAGCAATAACAACCATAGGACAGCGTTCAACAACGGTAAGTTCCCCTATGAATTGATTGAGCATTTCAATAAAATATGGGCAAGTTTATGAGAAAATCGCAGTGTTATTTACGTAATATAAAACACTATTAGAAATGAATATTCATCCCGTTTCACGCTAAAAACAAATATTCTGGAAGCGATTTTGTGATTATGAATACTAACATCAAAATATTTGAATTTAACATCTTAGCATTTTGAAGCGATTTTTCGCATGCGTCATATTATACTTATAGAAAGATATCTTTATCATCTGTTTCCATTTCTTTACTTGATTAATTGCTCCATTAATTTCTATCTATGACCATCTGTTTTATTTTTCTGCATTTATGTTTTTCATTTCTCGTTCTTTTCGTCTAATCCTTAGTTTGTAATTTCCTTGTTCCCTTCTTTTTTTATTCACACATTTTTTTATTTAAAGGGGTGATCAGAGTCAGAGGTATTGCTTGTACCGTCCACCCTTTATATTTTGACTATTTATTCTCTTTTTTCTTTTCTTATTTAGTTTACAAACAAAAGTTTAGAGTATATTTGAATATATTGACTCGAGTGAAAAACGTTTCTACAAGTATTTTCTACCTTTAACGCAACTCTTCTGCCTTCGAAATCAAACTCCTTCCCGGTCTTTGTTGACCCCTTCGTTGGTAATCATTTTCTTGTTGAGGATATATAAGATGAGAGACTTTGAAATGTAATACTCGAAATATCCTTACAGCAGAATTTCGTTTTCAACGAGCAACACGATGGATTGCATTTTCTGTATGGTTTCTAGCGATCCCCGTAGTCTGAGACACTAATAGGCAACGGGTATATATATATCGAGCGGATCGTTTGTGAGCAAGAACTCATCACATTCGAGTAGACCGCAAACTACAAATTTGTTGCTGATACCCCTGAGGCGAGTCCACTTGTTGGGTATTTGCAAAATCTGTCCTTATGATTGGCCGAATTGCAGAAATTGCATATAATATCAGCTGCTGGCGCACCTTACCACTTTATTCTTAATTTTCATGTAAATCTATTAATTTGTACTTATGCATATGTGATGAACGAGAAAATGTATTTGTTCTTGAATATACCTGAAGCACTCACCTGAATTCTTTGGCACATGAAAGTTCTACAATTTTGTATGCAATTTCTAATATTCACTATGAACGAACAAATGCTTCACTATGCTTAACTTGTTTTATTTGCTTATACAGAGGTCTCCGAGTGTGGTGGGGGGAGGGGTTGTGTGGTATCGAAAGAATAGTTTGTATTTGTATGGGACACATATTTATGGAATCGGGGCTTTATTCGAATAAAAGCTGTATAGAATGAAACATGAAAATTTTTCCGCCTTTCCGAGGTTACATTCGATGGGTGTCAAAGGAAATTACGGCAGTTAAGGATATTAGTTGTTATTCTCGTAAAACGCTTATTTTCTGCATTATTTTTGTTTCTTTCATAGGCGTATAATTTTCGACAATTTCTTTAGTGATCTAATTTCTTCGGAAGGTCGTTAAGGCAATCTCTGATCACGCGAAAACTACTTCAGATAAATCACTTCGAATTCGTCGTTCGTCAACTATTTCGTTGGATTCTTTCTTGTTATAGACAGAGATGGTGGAGTTTTCTAAGTTCATCTATCGAAATTTTCACAAGTTTTGATTGAAATTACAGGAATTCCGCTAGATTATAGGAATAAATTTTAATAGTATAGGAATATCTCTTGGTCATAGAAACTGATTGAGAGGGCAAACAGCTTCTGGGGACGAAATTTCTACATCTCGGTATTTTCGGGTATTATCCGTTTGCAAAATTTTGTTTTTCTTTCCCGTTAAGTATTGTTTCAACAATTTGAAAATTTCCTTTACCGTAATTGGGTTATGCGCTTTACCCAAATGTAGTTATAGAACAAAGGTGGTTTTTTGATTCGATTGCCTTGTGGATTTAGATCTGATTTTGGCTATTGCTGTGGTCACTCAATGTCGGTTATGAGGAGGGATTCTGACATTGGTGGAATATCGACCTATTAGTAATGACTTTTATTGGATATGCTTGATAAGGGAATAAGTGCTGTGTAATTTTTCAATTGTTTATTATGGCATTGACAAACATCACTAACGAATGAGTCATCAATTGTAATCAATTCGAATTGCTCTTTTGAGAGTGACCAATGTCCAGCAATACTCGAAATTCTATCGACCACTTCAATCTCTAAGAGGTTATAGAAAGAAAAATGACGTAGTGAGCGAATGCTTTTGTCACGAGCAATGGACGTACGACTCTCGCAATTCTGCCTCAACGCGTTTTTCTAGTTTTTTGTGAATTTCATCGTTAGCTAAAAGCTAACTTAAAAGCGACACAAAGCATACGATGCGTAACTAGCGTTAATAGTGCTATGACTTTAGATATAAGGTTGCTTGTGTATCTTTGATTTATAAACATGTCATATAATGTGTTTCTATAAGAGCAGATCCCGAAGGCTTTTTTATTTGAAAATTACGGTGTATTTCTCTTATAATTAACCGACAGGTGAAAATATATTCAAATTTGTAGCAAGATGCACTACTTTCTTAGTTGCATTCCTTCACTAAACTGTTACAGATATCACTGCTTAATGCTGCGTCAAAATATATTAATACCATAGACGGTATTCATTGCTGCATATCAACTCGTGTATATTAAAATAGAACCAAGCCGTGTATATTAAATAGAGGAACAAAGAGTAACATTTAGGGCTGCTCGGATATGGCTCAGATTCGTCGAGCCGTTCGTACATGAAAAGACGAAATCGGAGTTTCTCGCTATTTGGAAGCTTTGGAGTTTCGCTAGTGGAGCTTAGAAACTCAGGAGCTTCCATGCTTTCTATGAAGTAAAAGCAGATTTATTATTATTATAATGCTCGAGCAATCTTTGCTGCAAGTCCAACATTACTAAAACTTAAGAAGCTCAGTTCTACTACATTAGATAGCCATCTTATTTCGTATCCTGTTTCCTTTATTTTTGCTCTGTGCAGGCAGCCGTTTAGCTATTGACTTATATTCTGATTGTGTGAAAAATTTCTTCAATTTGTGTATTTATTGTTGACATTTTTGCTCACACAAAGGTGCAAATATTAGTAACTATCGATGAGTTAATTTCTCTCAACCCATCCGAAAAGTATTCCATCTATATATAAAGTTTTGGTTATTTATTACTCTATTTATTATATAGAGTTATTATAACTTTACACTGTATTATTTTACACTGTATAGTGGATACTTTATTTTAAAAACGTCGCCCAGTAAGCTAAGCATTTTAATATGCTTTCTTTTCTTTGAGCGACTAATCGGCCACAGGGGCTTTCGTAACATTTTTTAGCCGGAATTATTTCTAGTGCATTTTGGAATGAGATATTCGTAAGCAGTTAATGAAAAAAGGAAGCTGGAGGTAGGTGGGGGAGGGGGTTAGACGAAATTACTGTAAATATTTTTATTTTAGAATGCTATAAGTGGAATAGTTTTGCAATGCGGTAGAATTTCAGCAAAACTGTATATGGGATTCGTTATGAACGTAATGGTTTCAAAAGGAAACTCTGAATAGAAGTTGTTTGCGGACTAAGTTTATATTCTAAGGCGTCTCTATTCTCGAGTGGACATTAGGTGACCACTTGATTTGATTCATTGTTATCTTGTTGCACTATGCAACCACCAATTTTGCATACCTTTATAGATTTGAATATGCTGCGTTTTAATGGAGGTTGAGGAGAGAAGAGTGCTGATGAAATAAATGCCCAGGAGTGCCTTCATCGTTACTAGGTCTGCTTTGTAAATCCCTTTCCTTATCACTTGAAATTCTTTTCCTTATCAATAAAAGCCTCTCTCGTCATCACTGAAAGTTTCCGCCTTTATCACTCGATGATTCTGTCTTAATCACTTCAACTTCCTTCTCTTATCCTAGGAACTTCCTATCCTTATCATTGGCAGTTTCTTTCATTATGATATTATTTAATAACATAAGTGATTTTTCATTTATTACCAAAATTATCTCACGATTACTTAATCATTTTATATTATTACCACCATAAGAAAGAAATGCACTTTAGTAAAAAAGAAGCCCCATCATCACTCATTTGGTCTTTTGATTAGAAAAAAAAACATTTCACGATGGCAACTTTTATTCCTTTTTATCTGTCACACGTTAACTGCCACTTATGCTATATACATGCATTTTCGTCCTTTCCTCTGCTTAGGTTATGAAAGAATTTGAAAATTTTCTCATTGATTTAAGATTCTCTCAAAAAGGCTCTGAGAAACCTACAAATCCTCTGATTTATAAGCACTATTTAATATGAAGGTATCGTTGAGGTCTAAAAGATGAGGTAATCGTTGATTGAAAGTGGTCTGAAAGGTTAGAGGGTAAAGTGTCGGTATATCTGATTTGGGCATGCTTCAAGTCAAAAACCTTAGCATTCACGAGTATATCTGGCGAGGGAGGGGGAGAGCGGTGGGGGAACAACCCACAAACATATACAATACGATGGGCATAGAAATGCAAATTGTTTCGTTCTCTTTATTCATCGAGCAGATTGTACTCTGCTTTCACTGTTTTAAACATTCTTTTGCATAAGGGAAGCATTGTTGTTACGTAAGCACTAAGATGTGCGTGTCACCCCCTCTCAATGGCAGTGAAATCGCCGAGCAAATAAACCTCAGCAAACGTCCAAGTCAGCTGCTTTAAGGGAATGCCACACGACTGTCACTTAACCGATTTCTCTATTCATCTATCTTCTGTTTTCTTTTATAGCACTTGAGCATTAATCAGAGCTAATCTAGTCCCACTAACAAATTCGATAAGATTTCGTTCTGTTGTGCTGTACCTCGTTTGGAAAGGTGTGAAGGGTAAAGGGGAGAAGTGGGAGGAAACGGGAGAGAAAATTAGGAATTTTCTCTCAATTAACATTTAATGGGAGCAAGATTTTCCATACTATTTTTTTATCTTTCTATAAGCGTTTTCCATACTATTTTTCTTCTCACTATGAACATTTTCCACAATTGTTTTCGCCTTTTTATAGGTTTTTTTCGTACAATTTTTTGTTTTTTTAATAGTCATTTCAATTGCGATCGGCCACCTTAGTGTATTTCGTTTATGTGACATGCAACAATTCAACTGTGCATTTATTTATTCAATGCTATTTCGTGCTCTTTGCGCTCCAATAAATTTAAAACGTCGTAGTTGAAGTGATGAAATAATATATGAATAGCGTTGATAGAATTTCTGGAGGGAATGCTTTTACGTTGAAAATTTTCGTAATTATTTGATGCATTATAAGAGGTGACCCAAAAATTGAAAATTTGACAATTTTGAAAAAAAAATTTCCTCGAAAATTTTCATTCTGTTATTATAATGTGTAAATATGAGGATTCGTATTTCATCATTTGTACGCATCGTAAGCCGACGTATTGAGTCATTGATTACGGATGTAATGTTTAGAAATGTTGTTCTGATAGGTTATGTATATATATTTTTTACTAAGAAGTTACCTGTGGATTTATTAGTGAGGAATTACTTTTGGAATGTGCAGCGATAATTTTTATCAACTGTATGATGCATATTCACCATTAGCATAGACTAATGACCTCTAGCAGATTGCTATGCAAGTGAAAAATTAGACATAAATAGTAGGTATTGTAAAAGAGTGGTAATTATGAAAAAAGGTTCCAACATTTGAACGATGGGCTGAAAAAAGGCTCCGCCTCAGTTGTCATATTCAAGTTGCCCGACCCAAGATCAGTAGGCTGAATGCTTGATTGCGCAATCATTCTATCTATTTCAACGTTTTTGCATTATTAAGCGTTTGCTCCCATCGAACATAAAGCTCAACTATTGCTATAATTGTAGTTCATTATGTGCAAAATTGATATCTGCTCAATTGTAATTTCTTTTTTGCATTTATATTCTTTAGATCTTTGATATAGACAATATTTAATCGGCACTCATTGTGCTAAAAATTTGCTTTTGAATTTTTTTTTAAACGCATAATACCTGGGAGATAATAAGGAACCTTTATGATTTGCGTTACCGCAGGAAAATATTACAAACCAAATGAACTCAGCATATTCGAAGCTTTCGAACGACAGCTGAGAGAAATACAAAGAGGGAGAGGGAGTGGAATGGAAGTAAAAGTTGTATTTTCGAATTGAGCGACTAGATGTGTACAGTGAATAAGTTGGCGGAGTAAGGTTGGAGAGTTGACACTATGTCATTCCTTTCCATTTGATACATCCATCTGCTTGCTTAAAGAAGCATTGCACCTTATATTTTCGTATTGTCGTTAATCTTATGCTCTTCATTTACTCATTTGAGGTATTCGTTTTCGGCTTCGACCATTAAGTTTTTTAAAATCCTCATTGGTGTTTTAGCTTTGAATTTGCTGATAATCAAAGGTAACGGAAGTGCCACTCGATCTGTCGATTAGCGAACGTGATGGCATACGTGCCTTTATTAGCTGTTTCGTTAATTTTGACCTTCTCAACTTGTTATGTTGACGGCGATACGAATCGTAATGTGTCATTGCGACTAAATAACGATTTCTTCGATTATATTGGTTATTTATAATATTATCTTTTATAGTGGTATTACAAACTCCGATATTATAAGCCTTAGAGGATGTCATTATTGGACCAAAATTGGAATAGTTCTCATGAAGTTGCTATTTAAAAAATTTTTTCCTCGCATGATGGATCGAAATTTTCCATAAATCGTAGTTGCGGTGAGATCAAGGAAAGAATGGGCCCATAGAGATTGGGAAAGTTTTTTCCTCAAGAATTACATCAAAGTTATGCAACTTCCTCAAAAACACATCAAATATGAATGGAACATTGGTGAAAATCAAGGACAATATTTTGTGATTCCTCCCGATCACTGGTCGAGCAAATCGCAACTACTCCCCTCTTCATTGCGTGGTAACAGGAATCGTATAGCGATTGTTTCGTGATTTTGATATCAGTTAATAAGGGGTGGCATGGAGATTCATGTAATGCTGATAGTATCATTCATAAAACCTAATTTTCTCTACTATTATTTAATTTTCTCTGCTATTGTTTTTTGAAAGGAAGAGGTAGATAAACCATAGAATTCACTTGGAACGGATTCTGAAAAAGTTTATATTGTCGTGGAACAGGGAACATTTCTTCAAGTTGGATATCTCAAAAATAACCAAATTATCAATCAAATTAACTACCTTATAGATAGCCGAATTGATTGCCTTAAAGATTTCTTCGATTATATGAAATAGAATTGCAGCTAATTTTGCAGATATCTTTCTTCTTAGAAATAATCTTTGACACTTATACGATCTGAGTTCAGAGAATTTGTTTACTTGAGGCAAATTGAAGGTAGGGATCTAGTTGAAGTCATAGCGCGATCGTAGGATCCTGTGAAAATCTCTGAAAAAATCTTATGAAGGAGTTCATCTCGAAACGTTGAAAGAAGCTGCTAGCAGCTTTCCCCTATCAAGAGTGGTATTCGGTAATTGCAAAAGAAGATATCTGGTACTATAGGTAACCCCAGGAACATCTCAAAATTTCAATTGAACAAAGTAGTTGGCGAAGTTGGTTTTCTAATTTAGGATTATTCCCACAAAAAATAGACGAGATGGATTTTCTTGAATTCTTCAAAAAATTCTAGTTTATATCTTGAAGTATCAAGTTAAACTCTATTTATAAGAATTATTGTCCATTTTTCAGATTTTACACTTCTATGTGAAGGTGGTATTCCATTGCTACTGGAGAACGATCGTCCAAAATCGTGTTCACCACATTCGACACTCAATGCACTTCAGTGTCCGAATAATTTTTGGTGTCATCTTGGTTCAACAAACACAACCAACTATTGCTGTCCTAGAAATCGAAGAGGTATTTACTACATTACTACAAAGAGATATGAGGTGGAGAACGATGTTGAAAGAAATAGCCAAGATTTGAAGTGCACTTTTTATTGTCCACATGAGAGCTGTTATTTGTTAAGCTATTATTCCATTTCCAACAAACATTTTGATGGCTATGTAGAATTTATTCCCATCTTCGTCAAATCTAACAGATTAGCGCCTACTTTCATTAAGAACTATTCAGATATGAATTTATAGCGTTTTTGTGAATTTTTTATGCAAAATTGGTATGATTTTATATGTGGGATTTTCTACGAATTTATATGTAAAATTTTACAAATTTACGGTTTTTTCTGTTTGGAAAACCATTTATGGTATATTTCAGAATATTTTCGATTGAATAATTTCTCTAAGTGTGCGTTAATTGTATGAATGTTTCAGTGAAGAATCCATGTCATCTTCCATCAACGGTTGGCCTTGGAAGAGGTAAAATGCGACGTTATGCATACGACATAACTACTGGTCTCTGCAAAGAGTTATTATATACCGGTTATGGTGGCAATGAAAATAACTTCTTGACAATGGGTGATTGCCAACGAACGTGTCTAAGTTAGTTTATTACCATATTTATGACCAATAAAGGAAAAAAAACTGAAAAAAAAGCCTTTTTATTATGCATCTATTGCATGGTCACTTTTTGTTTAGAGCAGATTAACATCATATATTAAGAAGAAAAATTCACAGTTCCTATGCGGATTGTTCGACCTTGAGAGGAAAAATTTGAATGGTTCTCTTGAATGATCCGAGCTGTAAACGATTTAACGATGGCTTTCCTTTCAAATATTTAAAAGAATATTGCTTTATTAGAGAAGTTTTTAAATTGGCTAATGTATTACAGTGATTATTTTCAATTCTATTCAGTGCTAGAAAGGTTTTCGGTCGACATTTTTCAGCAAATTGGACGGCGCTCAGAAGGGTCTTGATTAGGGCAACTAGATTTTATATATTTGATGTTGTATTATTTGCTTCTCTAAAGTTGTTGCAAAGAAAAATTACTCATGCACTAAAGTAATGTAATAATTGTCAAAGAAAATATCAATATTATTGTCGTTTTTTTTTTGTAGATTCACCTCTATCAGCAATTCCACCAACATCATATGCGGAAGTCAATTCTGCTAGTCAATCGATAAAAACTTCAGCTGATACGTTTGGTATGCTTAAATGATATTTGTCTCACTCACTACTTATATGAACACTTTGAAGTAGGAAGAGAATCTAAAGGATTTATGTTGGATGGTATAGTTCATATTTTCGGCATATTATAGTTGCTGTTTTCCCTCTTTTATTGTTATCACAGCTCTCTTCCCTCCTCCCCCCCCCAACAATGTTTTTAGAAGATTGAAGCAGTCGTATTTTCTCATGTTTTAACCTTTCCTTATCAATTATCTAGTCATAGGCTATAAGTTTTTATGGTTCCCCTAATTGTGGGAATTTGATTTGTGGAAGACTTTCGTTTCATATAAGGTCCATGATGACCTTTCTGGATATGACTTCCTTATTTTCCTACCAATTCCTCTATTTTCAATATGACTTCATAAATCCGAACATTTTCTTAATTTTTATCATTGTTTGACTCTCATCCTTCAGTCTCACTAATGGCTGATTACCGTTCTGAAATTTACCTGAATTTTGAAATTTAAATTTTCTAACATTCCTAAGATTTTATCTGAAATTTCACTGAAATTAGAGGCAAAAAATCATAAAGATCTAAGATTTATGAATATTTTCAATTTTTAATTGTTATTTTTATAAAATTTTCAGTTACGCAATCTATTTCATCTGCAACTGTAGCACCTTTACCTCTGCCGACAGTATCATTGAGCAGGAAGTTAACACCATTTGAAGAAAAAAATCCTTGTGAATTGACTCCAGATAAAGGATCACCGAAACAGGATACTCCACCATCATTAAGGTACTTTGAATCTTCCAATTACGTAGTAATGCCACCGATAAATTTGCAAAATTTATTGTCTCAGTTAATATAAATTGATGTACCCTTAGTGAGGGATTTTTTTTTGTAAATCGATTCATTTTCTTCTATGATTCACTATTATCCTTAGAAGCCAACAATATCTCCCAATGCAAATTGCATCGAATTGTTGTGATGGTACGGGAAGTTGGAGTTTTCAATTTTCTAATACAGTCTATCAAACTGAATTGCAAATGAACGAATTGCAAAAGTTCATATTCTATCGACTCCATTGACAGCCCTTCCCGCTCCATTAAACCCCTCTCGCTCTATTAAAGTAAATAATTCGGTCCCTAAATCCAGTGAAGCTAATTGAGCTCTTAAATCCATTGAATGGGAATCATATAATGAATAAATTATGTATTTTTTACTTTTTTACTTTACATATAATGAATAATTATTTGTTGAAAAAAAGTAAGGGGGAATTGATTGAGGATGTACAAATCTATTCAGATGGTATTATGATGTGGCAGCAACACGTTGCATGCAATTTCGTTATCTTGGAAGCGATGGCAATGGAAATAACTTCGAGAGGGAACATATGTGTATGGAAGTATGCGGCACAGGTCTATCTCTTTCTTTATTATATTTTTTTAATTAGTCGTTAATTGTAACATCAAGTTGTGTTAAATCAGCCTTTCTTTAAACTTTATTACCTTGCTTATTGCATTTAATAGTTATGGAGCTGTACTCGCTTGTAATCCATAACTTCGGCATAAATAACGTTGAACTGTATTGGAAGGTCCTACTCATGGTGCAGGGATTTCTTTAAGAGTTATAACATAGTGCCATCTGGAACTTAACGCGTTCTTTAAAAGGGAATATTGTGTCTTTAGAAATGACTGTGTGAAAAAAAATATTGATGAAACGGCTAAATAGGAAATTTTTACGAATTTCCATAGAATTTTTTTCCAAATTTTCATAAAAATTTTTCTGACTTTTATAAAATTATTTCACTTTTTTATTGCGAATTTAATTTTTACAATTGCTTAATTCGGTGTATATTATTAATCAGTCAGGTTGTTCGAGGTGTCGCCGTAATTATTTCATATATTTATTTACCCATCATAGTGAGGCGAACATTTAATTAAATTATGATATGTAATTAAATTACGTTAACGCTTACCGTTTCCTGTGCATATTTCTTGTGCTACCACTTTCACCATTAAGTGGATTGTTGTTCAGTTCATTCTACGAATTTTAATTTCTATCCCTAACATCGATTTAATCGTGAATAATTTTAAAAGATTTTAGGAAGACACAACGTATCATCTTGCTTCTATCCGCTCAAACATGGTTTTGGCCTATTCGAGATCCCTCGTTATTTCTTCAATCACGTTAGCAGATCATGTGAACAGTTTATTTATGCTGGTCATGGCGGAAACGAAAACCGATTCATCACCGCTGAAGAGTGCAAAGATACATGTGTCATTCCTATTAAAGGTATCTCTTATCAATGCTGAGGAAAAATTTTCTAATTCTAATTTTAACAACAACCTTGTTTAAGTAACATATGAACGATCATCATTCTTTCCTGGATATTGATACGAACATAAAAAATCCTGAAAATTTCCTTCGTAGGCATAAAAATAATCCTGGGCATTTCCTGGGCAATATCATTACGGCATAGTATTGCTATATACCCGCAAGAGAGTGAGATATTTCCTTCAACCATCCTTCGTTCATCCGAGACGACATGGAAAACGGTCTATATCGTAAACGAAAATGAATGTGCTACCAGAATTTTTGATGTATTTGTCTTTTAAAGAATATTAACTCTATAAGTAGTGATGCACTGAGCAATGACTGTTCCATTCATCGTTCATCTACGCTAATGTCATTATGGGGGAGCGAAATGTTTTCCTCTTACCTTTCTTTCTTCAACCGGACGCTTACTATTACTTGTTTTTGGTTTTAATTATACTATCTGGTTATTGTATTATTTTATTAGATTGCATTAAAGCCTAACTACATCTTTACATATATAATATATAAGTAGATATTACTTTTTGTGAGGTATTGCCGAAATGAAAGCACTAAATGTTTGATTGTGAAAACATTGAAATTGCTATTCAGTTTTCATCTCATTGCCTTTGAATACTTGAGAAATCTGTTTGTCTTCTGAAAATGCTCTTTATTTCCAGTTGCATCCACTTCGATGGTAAGTAAATCAACGACACCATTGCCGCAAACGTCATCGAGAGTCGAGCCATTCCATTTGCTACCAGAATTTATCAGTAAAATCACCTCATCTGTGGAAGCTCAAAAAGGTACCACCACTGCTTTTTCTTTATATATATATATACATATATATATATATATATATATATATATATAACGTTTGCTTTTGATGAAAGGCAACATCCTGTAGGCCTGAACTACTGAGCTAAGTCTCGCGAAAAGCCGGGTTGAGAATATAGCGGAGACGGAAGAAGATAAGTTTAAAGGATATCGTCGAGAAGGACATAGGCCATAATGTTTGGTGATATCTTTGAAATGAAGGGGAATTCATTAGGCGGGTTGACCAACACAAGTTTTCATAACGTGAAGTGAATGTTGGCAGTAGACGTGTAGACTTCTATTGCAGAAGCGTATAAAATGATTGTATGATCTTCGTAATAGAAAGTTGGCCAACATTGGCGGCGATGAACGTCGTCCTGCTGCATTGCATACAAATACTGTCTTTAAGTTTTCAAGAACTGTCTCAAGATCTCTAAATTATGTGCCAAATAAATGAATAAATATTTTACGAACTCTTCCATATATAATGGAACAATCCAGCTCAAATTTTAAAAATATTCTTCTTAAAATTATCTAATTGATGCTGATATGGAGTTAATGCAATTAGGTAGTGAATGAATGCACGTATAAGGTATACTATGACGTCATCGTATCTTTTATTCAGAAGCGTTTCTATGAAGTCAGATGAAATTCATAATTTAGAATGTAAAGAGCGTCCAACCTTATTGGCTTTTAAATGTTGGGTAGTGCATTGCTCACCATATGTTCTATCAATTCCCATTCACATTCACCCGTATAGTGGTTCTTATACAACATTTTCATTTGAAGTAAAAATTTGCTATCCTTGCTGAAATTTCTCTCCTATTTTAATTCGAAATAAAATCATTTACAATTGAACTATTTATTTTTCTTCTATAATAACGTCCAACCTCAATTTAGATTAAATCAATTCAATAAAAATGATGTTCGTTAACCTCATATTTTAAACAAATATCACTCAGATGTTACCCTAAATGTGTGACGAAAGAAAACCATTTCGAAAAAAATAGGTGAAATATTCTGAAAATGAACTACGCAACCATTTGAGATTGGTTGTGTTGATCCTTAGAACCAGAATCAGATAACATCGTTTCTTGAATCTGAATTATGTCCATTTCGTTCTTGATCCACTCAAACTTTAGGATCAAAAAGTGCTCAAAGTTGACACTGAAATCATGTTTAGAAAGCCTATAGCATATATTCGAGCTTAGTTACTTATTCCAAGTTTCAATGTTTTTCCAATGATAAGAATTTCATTCGCTTTGAAATTCTTTAGCCATTTTTGCAATAAAAAATTTGCATACGAAACATCGTTTTTTCACTTATGTCATCAAAAATGAGATAAGTCTTCGAGATGTGTTAAAATATTCGTTAGGAATGTTTATTGCAGAACGTTGGCGTATTCTTGCTCAGCAACAGAATCTGATGCCTATCGTTGGCGTATTGACGCACACTATGGCACCGATACCAATGACAGCAAAACCATCGACAGCATTCAACAACTTATCAGTAGATATCATTACACCTCCATCACCTATCACTCCAAAAGCGATTACTTCATCAGAGCATCCCACGCTTATCACTGGATTTGGTGGTGAGATTTCATCTATTCAATTCGATGTGCTCTACTAGTAGTCACATTACACTAATTAAAGTGGAATGGGAGGGGGATGAAGTACAATTCTACTAGTAGGGTAAATGCATAGGGTTAATAAGAATTTGAGCTCATTAGCTACATTTTCTATGTGAATGCACAATCCTGCTGTACGGTTCAATTGATTTGGTTGTTAAGTGATCAACGGAGAGCCCTAAGTTTTGAATAAATATAGAGATCGATTTTGCTTAAGAGTTCTGTGAGTAGATGAATGGCCGGGTAGAATTGTATGTAGCATAGTTATTAACGTATATAGATTTGATCATAGTATAATATAAAGAGGGACTGAATTGTTTTCCTTGTATTCTTGAAATTGACTGTGGTAGTAATCTAGGATGGAGCAATAATTTTGGCTTGTAATCCACGACATATCGTAGAATTGTGGTGGATTACAAACCAGGATAAGCGTCTCATCCCCCAGTCCTGCGTATTTTCTCACTGCACACCCTCGTGTATTCTCAACACTCCAGAAGATTCCAACAACTCTAGACCATCTACACTGCACACAGGCATCACAACCCGAGCAACCAAACTTCAGCCCCAGGATCGAAGCATTTCTACAATTACATATGCAGTGAAGGTTTGTGATGCAGAGTGGGTTAGAGTCGAGTAGAGCAGAGATGCGAGATAAATCTTTCGTTATCTAGTGCGTAGTGCAGACATGCATTTGCAATGTGCCACTGGTAACTAAGTGGTTTAGGGTTCATTGCGACGACAACGTTAAAGTTGGTTAATATATACGCCTTTGAAAGTAGAGTGCAGCAAATCATTCAAAGACAAATAAATCAAATCCTTACTAAGGTTTTTTATGTCGAATCAAAAGAATTGGTTTTTTATAGACTTTTCTATAACTTTTTTTTTTTCAGAAAATATGCTATAGTTGAAATCCAGCTTAAATTCAATTATTTGTTTGCGTTGACATTTATATTTTAATACATTGATGAGTGTTTCCTGAAACGATTCTCTAGAGATCCTTAAACTTCCTTGTTAATTGATATCCTTAGAAATTTTTCTAAATAGAAATTTCCATCATATTTTTTGTAGTTTTCCATCTAGTGAGTTTTTCTCAGCAAACCTTTCCTTTTCCTCTTTTTTTTTTCAGCTGATACCTTGCAATAACCAATATTTTTTAAATAATTGAGCATTATTATCTACGTGAGCGTATTTAAGCATTCGTGAATCTTTTTTATTAAGTTGATTTATTTGTCTGATTGCAGAGCTTTTTCCGCTTATCGCAACAACGCCATCCATCATTGTGCATCGACCAAAACAAGAACAAGAAACAATCATTAGTGTTGCTCAGAATGCAAGCACACCTTTTGCAAAGATGTTCGCAAAGTTTATTGCACCAAACGGTATATTCCATTCCTCATTCCTGCTATATAAAAAGAAAAAAATATATATTCGAACAACCATTCAGCTTGATATGCAATACTCTGGTCAGCAATATGAAATATTAAGTATGCCGGAATATTTCGACTTTTTCTTTTTTGCGATACTTTTTCCGTTCCGGTTCTTGGTCCGGTCATCCTCCTTTCTTATCTCTGTTATACAAAATTCTAATAACTTTAAGCGTTGGGATGTAACTCTGGCAGTTTTATAGCTCGAGACTTGCGGCCAGACATTACAAAAATTACATGAATGCTTTCAAATGGCAGCTGAAGCAATATTGGGCTTGTAATTGGGCTGCTTCAGCTACTACTTGGTGACTCAACGAAGGCTTTGCAACGATCTTTGCTCAGCGAGAGCTTTTGAACAAATTGTGCTTAGCGAAGGCTTTATAACAGTTTATGTCAAGCGTGTTGTCTTTCCGAAATCACCGTCTATAATAATGCAAAAAACTATTTCAGTTTCAATGCCATTTGAGTCACAGTTGCTCCGTCGATTTGAAGCGAGTCTTGGACAAATACCGGGCTTGAAGTACCCTTCCATCAACGCACCAAATAAACCTATAGAAGAAGTCGTATCACCATCACATCTCGAGGTAATCACCATATATCTTAATGTTTCATTTTCATGGTTAGCTAATTTAAATGCATCTACAAATATTTTTGCATTTTGTGCAATTTGCAAGTAAAAAATAAGTGCAGTACGAATTTACATAAGTGCAATTGCATTTTCGTATAATTTGCATGCTTAAAATTCAGTTATATTTTCTTCATCATAACTAGGTAACTTTCTTAGTTCGTCCACCATTCAGTTGTTTCAATGACTTTAATCAATCAGAGAATCCTACAATATGTGCTTTTGTATTCCACTCATATAAACAACCAATTTCATCCTCTACCAAAAAATAATAAATAGGCAAGGTGATGCCGACAACTCTTCCTTGAGGCAATAGGTCGAGCAACTTTCTTACAGAACATTTACGTTTTTCCATAATCAGACCGGTGTGAAGTGAAGAACCTACAAATGTAGAGTATATGCAAATTTTTTCCCGTCTTTTGATTTCTTTAACTGCTTTTATAGTCGATAAATTAGCGTATAGAATGACGGAGGAAGTCATCTAATGATATTCGTTCTATAAATAGAATTCCGCGAGTCAAGTTTCATTAGTATTTCCATTGAAATCCTTAGACTAAGAGATATTCAAGCAGATTGCCGAAAAGATATACACAAATATGCACACGAGCACAACATCTCCATAAACGCCTTTTTGCAAGCCATGTCATATCTTCTTGTTGCATTTATATGCAAACAAACAAACGGCTGTACGATAAGAACTTAGAGACCTCTGTTGATGAGCCGTCTCGACCGTTTTGTAGCAGGTGAACTACATACTAGCTGAATTGCAGACCTCGATGAGCTCATTCCCTCCGGTCGCTACATTGGTTAACGTGGGCAACGGCGAGGATTCTTTTGTGATCTCTCCATGCATCGAGCCAAACCCAAGTGGTACTTATGTCCACAGCTGTGCTTCCAAGCCATTTATATGTCCGAAGGGAAGTTTCTGTCAAATCGGAGCAGCACCACAACAAAGTGTTTGTTGCCCTATTATAAGTAAGTATTACGTATTATTTCAAGGAAAGTGAGAAATGATGAACCACACTCTGATGTAATTGCGGTTCCCCTTCGTAGTTGGTGCAACTGTAGACCATTTGTCACGTAATCTGCACCACTGGCAGATGAGATGCTGCTAGTATGCCTCTATCTGAAGGTTTCGAAGGGTTTAAGATCCTGGAAAGGGACTTCTTCCCTTTTATCTGAGGATTTGAGAGGTTTCCTGTTTTTATGTGGGATAATGATTTCTTTAATTGAATGCGTATACTAGATGCTTAATAAATTAAAAAGAAATTTTTTTTTTCGCTCGATGCATTTTAAAGTTCTTCTTTGACTGATAATATATATTTCGATTGATTCTCATAAATTCCTACTTCTTAAACGCAATGTTGTTTCGTTTTATAAAATTCTTAAAAACATTTGTTAATATATTTGTGGCACTTTTTTAACTGATGGCACTGACTTGTGAAACCTATATCCTTGCGATATAGCGGGGGGGATTGAATTTTCAAATCAGATCTGTGCCCCTCACCAAAAACTTCCAAATACTTTTTGAAGTGAAGTTATGCAGTAAGTGAGCGTGCAAGAATTCACAAAGTAAAAAAAACTTAATAACATATTTTAGCTCATCGGAACTCAGCAGTTTATTAGCAATGTTGATTTTTTATTATTGTTCAAAAAGTTCTCCATTCGATTAGTTTATTGTTTTATAGGTGAAAATCCTTGCACAGAGCCGCATGAATCAGGTACCGGAAATACGACATTAGGCCGTTGGTATTACGATTCAAAAACGAATCTTTGCAAGACGTTCGTTTTTAACGGTTTTAAGGTAAGCATTTTGCATATTCTCTATTATAAGAGACCAATGGGAACCTATAAAAATAACTTGAACTAACATAGGTCTCAAATAGATCCTTTAACGTTCATTATTTGAGCATTTAAAATATTCGACCAGTAGAGTGCATTGTAATACGTCGTATTCCATAGAATTTCCTGTTCAGCTGTATTTCGCTTGATTTGACAATGGAATAAGAATGAATTTGGCTAAGTGAATGCTGACTGAATATGCAAGTTGTTGGACAACGGATACATGCAAATTGAGGTAAAAAAATCTAGTTAGTTGCTGTACTGTTACTTCTTAAAAGCATTGTGACGGTTTTTTTCGTTTATATTGTTGTCTTTTTTGTGATAAGTATCGTAAGAGCATAGTGAAGCAAACGATGTTTACTAGCTTATTAGTGAACGACAGAAAGCTTGAGATTGCCTTGCCTAGTGGAAAATTCCTTCTTTTTTCACTAGAAATCCTTAAGGGGAAAGTCCTTGAACTCAGAGAGAAAATTCAAACCACTTTCTCGATTGAGAGAAGGACAGCTGTCCTGTTGATTTTGTGGAAATTTTAGGACTCATAAATATTTTAAGATTTTATCTTTACGAAGATTTATCTTCGTAGAGATATGTTCAAGTTATTCCTCAATTTTCTTTATCATTTCTATTGTCAACGATGGCAAACGATCAGAATTTTGCTCAAGTTTTGCTGTCAGTGACGAATTTTTTTCTGCAAGCAATGAGAATGGGTATTGGAATGTATAAGAAAATAACTTGGCAATGTTCCATATATATGGTGTAAAAATTGTTTTACACCAATCTTATAACTCTATTTTCCTTGAAAACTTTCTTCAACGAGCGTTTTTTACGGTCATATGATTCATTTACTTGAAATTTGCTGGAAAAAAAATTGACAAGAAATGAATGAAATTATACTTCAGGGTAATCAGAACAACTTTCTATCATTCTATCAATGTCAACAAGCATGTGGAGCACGAAATCCATGCACACATGGTGAACCGTTAATGCAAAATGATGTGAGGCAAAGGTAATCCAATTAAACGATCTTTACTTAATTTATAATTTTTCTGAACATAATAATTGCAATTGTATTTCATTAATTATCCATTGTTTTAGAGGATTTTTATTGCGTCCAAATTTTAAACATTATTATTTTTAGATATATTTCGGCATAAAATATCTTCTTTCAAATATCAGCTAATATTAAATCATCACTATCCTTTTACGAATTTTCTATCTTCAAATAAATTTGACATTGGGAATATTTCATTCTTTTTGGGGAATTTTGTGCGGATTTATATACTGCAAATTTCTTTTTTTTTATTGGTTCTTATGAAATATTTTTATCTTGCGTTGTGAGGTGAGACTTTTTGCAGGAATTCATCTGCTAGCTGTGAAGTAGGTATTTTGGAATTGTTCAATTTAAACCAATTTATAAGCGCGCAAGTAGAAGTTTCACCTCTATTTCTGCGTTATGATAAGATGGCGGGTGATTATTGATAAAACTTGTTAAAAAATTACAAACTGATATAGATAAGATAAGCATGACCAAATGGCTTGATAAGGCGGAGTAAAAAGCTGAACGCACCTAGACGCATAACCTTTCATAGCAATCTCGCATGCACTTGTATACTTCGATATGGTATCGTATTATACTCAGATATACCTAGTGAAAATCTCAGATTTTTAAAACCCATATTTGAGGTGTTCGCCAAGGAGTTTATCTTCTTGTCCGGCAAATTATTATTGTCATATAAGTGATGGATGTTTGGATACGGCGGTGTGTTGCCCGATGGATACTCTTCCTGATTCGTTCACCGTTACGAATTCGTTTAACATACCCAACAGTCAGCGTGAGTTTCTCTCTTTTTTTTGCAATTTTAATGAAATTTAAGTTCGAATTTTCTGAAAAAAAGTCGTTCTTCTTAATGAGGTTTTTGAATAAAATTTGCAATTTTAGGATGTAAGAGGAGTTGAGAGGATTGACATGAAACTTATTTAGAATGGTATATTTTTTTAAAGATTTTGAGCTATCATTGAACTCAGATCACGTGCATAGAAATTCGACTATTTAATTTCGCTCTAGGCATTCAATTAAGGGAATGATCGTTTATTGAAACGACTTCTTACTTTTGAGCTTCTCCTTTACTCTCTGATCTGATGAAATTCTCTCGCTTTTGTTATGAATTTTTGCAATTGTCGCTATGCTTTTCTGTCGATGTAAAACGCTTCTAATTGGAAAGATCATCTTTGCCAATTTTTATACCTTTCTTTAGAACTTCTAATCCTCCAATTCGATTTTTTCTCAGTTCCAACGACCTTTTGACTTTATTCTGCAAAAACTCCTATATTCTCTTGAATATGCCATCGGATTATTCTATTTTCCCGAAATCTTAGATTTTTTCGAAATAGTGAACATTTTCAAAATTGTCCAATTTTCAAAGTAATATTATGCTAGAATTTAAGTTTGTTGGCAATATTTTTTTTCAGTTTCTCGATGTAATATGAAAGCTGATGTTGGTAATGGTATGACGATGATGCAACGTTGGGCATATAATTTTGATAAGAAAATATGCGAACTATTCCTCTATTCGGGTAATGGTGGAAATGCAAACAATTTCATGTCACTTGCTGAATGTATGCAAGTGTGCAATGGTGAGTGATCAGAATTGAATGATCTTATCATGCAAAATGCATGCAAACATGCAATATGCATGCAAACATGCAAAATGCTGTGTTAGATTTCTTTCTCGATCTTCTTCCGCATAAAGAAACATTATGAATAGAACGTTTGTTGGGCATTGTTAAATGCAATATTCACCCTCATATTATGGAGTATTAGGAGTTAATACTAGATTAATAAGAGGCGCAAAACTGTTTGTTCTCGATTGTGACTACCGCAGAATCACGAATAAAGCTCAGAGATTATAACGTTTCCCAGAAATACAGGAAACATTATCGAGGAGGAAGTAGTGATTGCGGCTGTGGTTATTTTCGTTCTCACAATTTTAATGCTCTTGAAGGTGATTACGAATGCCAGGGTATTTTCTTTTCTTTTCTTTTTCTCAATCGTTGAATGCAAAGTCATGAGGGGATTTAATTTCTACAGTTTAAATCCAACGCATTTGTTACAATTTCAGCAGTATTACGATCGCTGAACGTATTCAAAAGTTTAAAATCTTCGAATTGTGCAAAGTTTGCCACTCTTTCAAAAAGTGTTCCAAAATTCAAGAAAGAGTTTTGGTTTCTGTGCATTCGTCAATCCCATAGGTACAGTAAAAATGCAACATACCACTATATTTACAGCAGGCGAAAGCCCTTGTGGAAATGGTTTTCCGTTGATGGATGGACAAGGGTTTGTGCGGTGTGGTTCGTTAGGAGCATCTGCTTGTCCTGGCAGTCATTATTGCCATGTTGGAAACAACGATGAAACAACCGTATGCTGTCCACTCACTGGTACTTCTTACTGTCCCCTACTTTACTTTGTCTGATATCGCCATACATTGCATGCAGACACAGGATATCTAGTAGGTGGGCAAGGGAACCAAACGAACCGTTTGTTACTGAAACGGCCTAGACGATCTTCAGCAGTTTCTACCATCGGGATTTTTAGCTGAGAAGAGTTCGTCGAAAACTTTGGCTCAGGCACTTGCTTATCGTTCTTTTGTGCAAATCCAGCAAACTTTATTAACACTTCAATAAAGACCTATTAATTAGTAGATGTCTAGCCTATCATAAGGGTATGTTTTTTTGTGACGTGTTTCTGTATTACGTCTAGCACTTGCTTTAGAACCACAATTCAGTAACTCCAATGAAGTTTCATTGCTTATGATTCATATGTAAGCTTCAATCACATCGGATTTCACATCCCTAGCAAAAGTAATGAATGCCTATTTGGAGGTTAAATATTAAGTATTTGATATCGGAAACTTGCGATCGATCAAATCCTGTCTCCGTGAACACTCGAAAAACATTGAGAAATGCAGGCAGACATGTTGGTCAACCTGATTCACATCACAGCATTCTCTCGTTTTCTCCTTGGAGGGTCCGTCTTTGTCATCTTCCGGTAGTCTTCCATTAATTTTATGTTATTTTTAGTCCTTGAGCCCATTTTGTAGTTTGTTGATCCATTAAGCACCTCTAATGATTTCTCCTCGATACTTTCAATATCTTCTCACCAGTTAACTGTCACAAAAATTATAGGTTTGGATCGATGCGAATTGCCACTTTCTATTGGTTCTGGCTCGTCAGTCCTACATCGCTATTATTTCGACACTAGTTCATCGATCTGTAGAGCATTCACATACACAGGTGTTGGTGGAAACGAAAACAACTTTCTGTCACTTACAGAGTGTCGGCTGGCATGTCCTGGTGAGTAAGATTTTTTGTATCCACTACGAGGACTTTCTAGTGGAGTGTTCGTTTGGTGACTAAGCTGATCACAGCTTAACCTAATTTAATTTTTGGCACCCCTTAAAAGGCGATGAACAATTGCTGCTTAGCCATTATATCATTCAAAATTTAATTAAAATACCCCAGTGTGTTTCTCAAATGTTTGATTAAACAGATTTGCATGTCCGAATGCATACCTTTCATGCTCTCTGTCATGCCCGCATTACGCATACCTTTCGTTTTCTTTATAATTCAATTAGCCAACAAATTAATAGCCGTCGGCATTAGGAACTAAAATTGTGAAATGTTTTACCTGACCACCACCTACCACACCTTTACAACGAAACTACAAAATAAGCTATTGCAATTGGTGCAAAACAATACTTTGAAGTATTCAGAAAAAAGTGTTTGGTGTGAAAGGAGCATACAGGCAATCTTATTCGATTGTAATCGAAATATACCGCATATGTAATAGTGACGAGATGCGATTAATTTATATGCTAATATAATGCAAATTTGTGCTAATTTAATTGATATTTATTGGTACAGTGATCTTTTTTTTTCAGAGTACGATAACCCTTGTCCATCAGGTAAACCATTTGTGAACAGTTTGGACGGAAGTGTGGCCTACTGTACGGCTATCAATCCATCTTGTCCCGCCGACTATTGGTGCCATATTGGAGAAACGCGACAGACTTCTGTTTGTTGCCCTGCATGTGAGGCCATTTCTTTATTCCATTCAGTGTACACTCTTGTTTGCCAATGTTCTTCACATTCTAGTTCACAATATTTCTTTAATCACTTCTTTAATGTTTTAATAAGTTGCATCATACTCAAAATTAATGCAATAAATTCGTCAGTAGTTAAGCTGACATATTTTCACATTTCTTTCTTTTAAAAGAAATTTAAATATATTTTTCATGGTACTTCATTGAATTTCTTCTCACTTTTCTCGAATATTTATATCACTTTTGTTGCCAGAAATTAGGAGGTTAACGTGGATTATTTCCCCTCATAGCGTTGGTGTGTTAAAGAATGTAAATCTACTTCAGGCTTTCATCCCAGAGCCCATTTACATACTCGTGGTTGAAAGCAAGGCAGTGCTCACTAATAAGAAGCCTCTTAAATATAACGCATTCACTATACATCGCTTTAAAATAGATTCAGTAGGTGGCATTTCCGGGAACGATCCATACATATAGTAATTGAGTTAGGTAAACCTTATCAATCCGTTCATTGAAATAAAACTGACAGGATGTATTTGAAAGTGATATAAACTTGAGTATTTATAGAAGATTTGTAGAGAAAAACTAATTTTTATTATTTCTTGTTTTACTGTATTTGTACCTAATTTTATAAAAAATGATAATATTTGCATTGTTTTGATTACTAACATAACTGTTTTTTCGAGAAAACAGATGCATCTTTTTTAAATAGTATTAATTGTATTGTGATAGGCTAGCGGTTAAGTTATTTGATTTTTTTTTTTCAGATGAAATGAGAAACGAAGAGCGACGATCTTTTAGTAGTGTTGCACGACGTCCAGTGGCTGCACATCCTGGCTCAGTGCTGAATGTATTATTCCCGGAACAGTCACGTCCTTCACATGTGTGCTCGCTGCCCGTACAAGTGGGAAGTGGCGCTGCACAGTTGCAACGCTTTTTCTACAATGCAAATACGCGAACATGCCAACCGTTTATTTACAGTGGTAAAGGAGGAAACCAGGTATATCGATACGTCTGTATGCATAGTAAACCGAAGTTATAGGGCACGATGTCATACGCAAATGATCGTAGGCAGAAAAACGGGGCACATGAAGGAAGTTGAGGCTGTCACCTAAGAAGTGCGTCCTTCGTTGATAAGTTTGCAACGCTACGCTACTCTCACATTATTTTAGATGTGATATGCAAAGACAAGTATCCAAAAAAATTGTATGACGCCACCAACGTAACGATCCCTTCAGCATCGTTATAGGTTTTGGTTCCATTGCGGAAGAGAAAACTCACGATCCCTTGTGCATCACATGGGGTTTTTTCCTTTGTTTCTACTTTAATTAAAGTCATTCTGATCTGTTGAAGGCCAGCCTTTGGAAATAACATGTTATTCAGCAATCCGCATTGCCACTAGAATCTTAATTTTTTCTTGCAGTTATTATCTTGCATATTTTTCCTTTTTTAGAATAATTTTATCTCAAAAGTGGACTGTGAAGAAGAATGCCCTGTTCTGGACAATCCATGCTCAAGTGGTTTTCCGGCAACCGATCCTGATGGTGAACCTATATTCTGTTCAACTGCTACTCCGCATATTTGTGGAAATGGTTATTATTGTCATATTGGTGCAACTGCAGCAACTACACTTTGTTGTCCTGGAGGTTTGTTCTAATTTTCTTAGTAATACTTGTAGGATTTCAATAATGCAAACTTGATGGATATTGCATACGTGTAAGTAATTGCCAAAGATTCTAGATTTTATACTGCATTTGCGTTTGATTTGAATTGTACACCGCTTCACACTAAAGGATAGAGATATAATATCTTGACTTCCAGAATAGTTGTATTACTCCGTGAGCCATAATGGTGGTTGGGAAGAATGGCACTCTTTGGTATTGGTATAAAACTTGGGAGTTTCAGGCTGTTTTGTGGGAAAAAATATCAAGGATTCTGATTTCGGGGTTGCTGCAAATTTTCGATTATGGCTTCCACTATTTTCGGCTGAGAACTGATTCTCGCAGTTTCTTACCGTAAATGATGGCATTGAGAGAGAAAATAAATTCATACTTGATTCGAGTTGTGAGTTGAAGTAAGAAGGCTCAAATCATAAGAATTATGCTTAAATGTTATTGGGGATTCTTCTGGAGTCCAAACTATTAAACGTATTTTTGTAAATAGTATATTGAAACTTTTTGAATTATCAAGCGGATAAGTAAGAACTGACAGGATAATAAATCTATTGCAGTTGCTGATCCGTGCCAAATGCCAATGGCACGTGGCAATGGTAATTCGGTTTTGAATCGTTGGTACTTCAATAGCGAATCACGAGTTTGTGTTAGCTTCGTTTATAGTGGTCGTGGCGGCAATTCTAACAACTTTTTGAGTCGTCAAGATTGCTTGAAGAAATGTCCCGAATATAGGTAAACTTATCGTTTATTTAGGAGGCTCATTTCTCAGTTTTGTGCTCTTCAACGTTTGCCTAAATCGACTTTTTCTATTTCATATTTTATATATGATGAAAGGAAAAGGCATTTTTTCTGTTCATCGTTTTTTTATATTAAATTTTTTATCGCAGTTGCATTGGGCAAATTTTCGTCAGAGAATATTACAGATAATATTTAGCAGATGACTATTTTCAATGGATGGAAAAGGTACGAAAAAAGTATAGAGAAAGATATAGGTCTACCATAAACTTGAGCTTGAAATTTGAAATTACCTATACTAAAATAGGATCAACCTTTAAAATAGTAAATACTGAGTCAAGTAAGTACGACACATCTAGAGCAGTATGTTCAACCTCCCCGTATTTCATATTTATATGGCAACACTTCGCTGCTTCCAAGGTTGCTAGAAAGGTGCGCTGAGACCAACAGATTCAGTTAGTAAATGAGGTTTAAATACTAAGTCAGGCTGAGACAGATCAACCAGGTATTGATATTTTGAACTCTAGATGCAATCGATATAAGTGTACATTAAACCCGACCGTAATACTACGTCGTAGTTCATTTAATTTCTGAGAGACGTGAAAAACATACAATACCGTTCGGCTTTCTCTGAAATAATTGTTCGAAGCAGTGTTTTATCTGAAATACTTTTTTCTAGTCTAATTCAGCCCCACAAATCTTATTTGATTGTGTCAAAAAATGTCCAACGATAAATGTCGACGCAATGGGTCGCTTTAATGAGATCCACCATTGACCACCTTAATAAAAAGAACAGAATATTTTCAATCTAGTGTTAAATTTGCAATGAATCTATTCAACAAGTTATGCAGCTCTGCTACGGCACTCTTCTGTCGTCGTGCGATGTTGAGGCTTATCATTCAGGTTTCTGTGATTGCAGGAGTCCATGTCCACAAGGACATCCTCATATTGGTCTAAGTGGTCAAATAACACACTGTGGTGCATCGGGACCTTCAATATGTCCAACAACCTATTGGTGTCATGTTGGTGCTACGCTCGAAGAATCGGTAAATACTTCTGTGAAGTGACCAATAACCTCAACCCTTTAATCTTTGTTTATCATTGTTTTATTGTGGCAGGGTCGTTTTGCAATGGGAACAAATCTCCTTTGTTCCATCGATGTGGTGACGTTATCTTGAAATATAGAATATTATCCATTGAGGTTCTCACCTATTTCGTGTAAAACGTTTCGCTGTATAGTTTCATACTCGTTCTGCAAAAAGTGCAATTATTGTTCTAACATGGTCACTTCATTACCAACTTATTCACCGTAAAGGTATATCTATCTGGTTATAGTGTTCCACGCCCTAAATACAAGACAATATCTACCAGGTTGTAGTGTTCCACGCCCTAAATTAATGAGACAACAAGACCTAGTTTTTGGTCGTTTAGGTGTGTTGTCCAGGTGCGGCAGATCCATGCGAGCAGAAACTTCAACTGGGCACCGGTACAGCACGATTGCATCGTTTCTATTACAATCAGTTGACACGAACATGTCAGCAGTTTCAATACAGTGGACTTGGCGGGAATGAAAACAACTTCCTCACTCTTAATGCGTGCGAATCGAGATGCCCAGGTTTGTGCAACTCCTTACTTCGCACTTGAAGTGTTTACGTTTTTTATGAGACAAATGAAATTGTTTATAAATAGATTAACTCTTGTATGAAGAATGAGATAGGGGGAGAAAGCTATAAATTAATGAATTTCTCATCTTTCATCAAGATGGTTGGAGTACTTCTTTGGAGGTCATTGATGACAATCCCATCCGAGAAAAACATCTGAATATTTACTATTTACCCAGAGTGGAACATTTTGCTCACAACTTTGTGCTCGTATGAAAGTTCTATCTTTTAGCCGTTTGCGCTCTAATTCCATAAATTGAAAAATGCTCATTGCTGGAGATAAGAAACTTGTACTTATATGTTTCAGATTGTGACCCCTTCAACGTCCATAAAAAATTCCAATAAAAAGTGGGGTGTGAAAAGTTGAAAGATCTTCGGAAATTAGCCGAATGTTTCGCTCATATTTTCTTGCTCTCTTCGTTGTCCATTTAACTAAGACATTTACACCTATATCATTTTGTTCTGATTGCAGTTGTAGGTTGTTTTTGTGCTATTGCCCGGGACAAACCTAAAGAGTTATATTTGCAGTTTTCCAAAACCCATGTGCATTCGGACAGCCTCAACTTGATGAATCGCTTAACGTTGTTATGTGCAGTGCTGCTGACGATAGGTAAGATGAAGTATTGATTTTATAGTATCTTATCTGTTGACATTTCCACTCATTCAATATGCACGTCAGAAATTACTAGTTGAATTCGCAAACGATGTTTAACTCACAAAAATAAATGGCATTTTAAGCGAATGATTCTGCAAATATATAGTCGTGCTTTCAAAGTTTTTTTTCATCTTATTTCGAAAAAAGATGTCAGGCGACTGCCTCAGAATGACTTGAACAATTCTTTAGCATAGCCGTGAAAAAATATTTCCAACTCATCGCCTAGTTCGATTGATTTAGAGGAAGTATAAATGATGTAATCGATGGTGATTTATAAAGGAATTTGCAGAATGCGAAAGAAAGTGATTAGGCGTAAAAATTGATAAGGAAGAGGAGGCACCCCATTTTGCTTCTCCCTTCTTTCCTCGTCCCCTTATCCCATCGTATTAATTCGTATCAGTGGGAACGATAGGCTTCTTTCTCCTGCAGTAGCCACCCCTTACTTCCAGTCCTCTTTGATCCATAGAGGGATAAGGGGGGGGGGGGGGGGGGGAGAGGGAAGAGTGATAGGAGGATGACCGATTTGATGAAGGGAAATAATCCCCCTTCTTCCTCAAATTGGTTGGGCGAAAAGCACGAAAGGTGCATTAGGAAGCTCTCAAAACGAATTTTAACCAAGCATTCAAAATTTCATTTGTTTTAAGAAATATTTGACTTTAACTAGATAGGGTCATGCTTTAATTTCAATATTTTTGACACTTCTCTTTTATTTAACCAAAACTAAATTTTTTAACTTCGGATTCAATCGAAGATCTGCTAAGAAATTTTTATTTTTTTTATTTTTTATTTTTTAAAGGAAACAAACACACAGTTATGAGTTGCAACACTTGAAAGAAATTTTATCTCTTCAGATTGAATAATATAGCATCAGCTAATATTTTTTTGTCTTATAGCATATGTGCTGACGATTATTTCTGTCATGTCGGCGACGAAGAGCAGACAACAGTTTGTTGTCCAGGTAAAGCGGAGAATATGTGCATGGAACCTTTAGTATCGGGCACTGGCGAAGCGGCATTGAATCGTTTCGCGTATAATGCACTCACTAGACAATGTCTACCGTTCGTTTACTCGGGAATCGGTGGCAATCAGAACAATTTCCTCTCAAAAGCAAGTTGTGAAGCTAGCTGTCCGGGTGAGTGTTTCGTTACTCAACTCCAAACTTCTCGCTGTAATGTAGTTGATTTATTTATTAGTGTTCACATCAGTAAAGAATTTGGGTGGGGTGGGGACCGAGTGGTGGGTGGGGAGGGGAGGGGGGAGGGATGGGGAAGACGCGTGGCTCATTGGATAGGATTCTTCCTACACACAATACTTTTGGTTCTTCTCAACCTATGGCTTCCACTTGTGGGATGGAGAGGTGGATCAATGGCGTCGTGAGGCTTCCGTGAATAATATTGAATTATGAAAGATTTTCATCCAAGTACCTTGAAATACAAAGGCCACAGGAAGTTTTTCAATTTCGCAAATGTTAAAATAGGTATCAGTTCTAAAAAATTTCGTTTGGATGCCCTCCAGAATTCAGGAGAACACAAAATTCGATGCTACCCAATTCTGGATATCCCCAAAAAATGTTTAGGAGGCCGAAACTTGCTTAGGTGCGAGAATGTGAATGTTAATTCACTCATGAATGCAGAATGTTCGTTTCATTTTCTCTTTCTACTCACTCAAATGATTCACGAAATATATTTGACGTCTTCGTAAAGGGTTATCCATTAGTGTAGATTATATTCATCAGACGTGCAACTTTAGCTTCAATGAATCCTGAGAAAAGAAAGCTATCAGACATACACATACATACACAGACACAGACATGATATGCCATAATGCGTTTCACAAATGCAAATTTATAAGAGCGCATAAGAACAAGCACAATAATGCATAATGTGCGAGAACAAGAAACTAGATGGATTGCAATTTTTCTCTACGTCAAGTTCATCTGTTCTCGTTATTTTTATTCCTTTGTGCAATTATGGTTCGTTAAAGAACAAATCTTTCCCAGTACTTTATTTTTTTTCCAGTATTTTACTGGGGCATTTAAATATGTTAGTGGACAATGGCCAGTGGACACGACTGCTGAAAACGGATTGCTAACTTGAAGAGATGCCCACTATTTGAAGTGATAAATTGCGATTGTATCAATTTTTTCAGTTCTCAGTAATCCATGCTCTGAAGGTGATCCTGCAACAGGTGCTAATGGACAGTACATAATGTGCTCTTCAACTTCTTCTAATGTTTGCCCAGCAGGCTACTGGTGTCATATTGGAGCGGATATCACTGCTTCATTGTGTTGTCCTGGAGGTTAGATCCCAAACTTCAGCTATTATTCTCAACCGTAGGAGTAATCTTTTAGAAACATTTTAGATTTTTTGCATATGGTCGTTTATCTACAAGTTTTCCATGAAAGATCAACCTAATTCGATTGTAATATGTAGTTTAGAGGCAAAATAATAGAAAGAATCCTATCTTCGTCAAAACTAAAAATTTGAATGGTTTTCAACTCACAACTCTTTGCATTGCTTTCGAGAAGCAAGGTTCGTAAAAGCATTAAAAGTATGTCCACATACCTGATGAGGTGGAATTGCTGAACTGAGCAAACCTGAAAATTAAAAAATTTACAAATTCGTCGATAAAATAGCAGTACCGTGTCACATTGCTCCAATAAATATGCAATGTCATATGTGCGTATCTGAAAAGTTCCTTTGACACAACTACCGCGCAGTTAAGCCGCTGACTACAGTCGAGAAACCCACACTGGATGAAGTGCGTCAGATGCATGCGCAGGGTTTCTTTTGATCTGGGCGATTTGCAATCTGCAAAATATTTTTCGTTAGCCCACCAGATAGCTGTCACCGTCTGTCCCCTGAAGCTATCCCTTAACATCACTACGGTATTGATGCACTTTAATTCTCTCAAAAAATACGATTTGTTACAGCGGAGAATCCCTGTGCACTTCCTCTTGCTGCTGGTACAGGAATGGCACATGTCGGTAGGTGGTACTTTGATGTTAACGCTCGTCGATGCAGTCGATTCACGTATACTGGATTCGGAGGCAATCAAAACAACTTCCAGACTCTACAGGAATGCCGAATAAGATGCCCTGAATTTCAGTTTGTTTTAATTAATTTAAGACATTGTCAACGATGTAGATAACAGTTATTCAAAGAAATAACGGCCGTATTTGCTTTTCAAGGTCTGTGACCCGCTCAATGTCGAGAATGAGTTGCTGACTGGCATAAAAACTTGAAGCACCTCAAAATTGCCTCGACTGTGGAAAGATTAGTCATTCGTTGCACGAATTTGATTCTACCGGGAACCTTGAGGTGTTGTCAGCGTTTTTATTTATTCCTTTTTTTGCTGGCGATATCGAAAAGCGTTATGGTAACTATTTCCTTCGCATTTACACCTGAGCACCTGCAAATGAGGCAATGATAAAGAGAAATAGGTTGCAGTAGCAAGGTTAAGAATGAAAGAAACTTAAAAATGGAAAGTCGTTGAAATAAGAAAACAGCCGAGCAAATATCCAAACGTAAAAAATCGGGCCTCCATTAACATATAGGGGATTTTGAAACTTCTTTCTATAGATAAACTTTTGAAAAACTATTCCAAGCAAACAACCACTTGGACTATTTTTTCATCGCGAAAGCATATTTTGGGCATTACATTTTCAGCAGAACACATCGATCGATCAAAATTTTTCGAAAAAATTGCAAAATTTTAGTCTCGAAAAAGAAAAGATCGCATCCTTCAAATCATCTCCTTGTCTACAATAGAATTTTGCTAGTGGCTAGTGATACAATCCATTATTTCATGTTCTCAATTCAGAAACATTTCATTCCAATGCCGTATTCATAAATTATTCCAATCTCGCTGAGACCTCCGGAAAGTTCGATTTTGCCTATGTGCAACCTCGCATTCCAGAAATCCATGTTCGACTGGTGATCCGGCACAATCTCCTTCCGGTGGCATCCTTTTCTGCAGTTCCGACAGACAGACATGTCCAGCATCGTATTGGTGTCATATCGGTTCAACAGCCGATAATAGCGTCTGCTGCCCATCATTTGGAGATCCTTGCTTAGTGGCTATGATGCCAGGTACAGGGTCCGCCAAATTAACAAGGTAATCGCTTTTATCATTTTGTGATGGTCGTTTTTTTGAACAATCTGAATTTCAAGCAATCTCCGATAATCTTGTGGTGAATATCCACGAAACATAGAAATCAAATTGAATGCACCGATCCTTTAGCTTAGTCTCAACACAATCTATATACTAATAAATGCATCAAACGTGAATGAAATTCTTCCCATCTATAGCAAAGAGGAACGAGAACTGGGGGATTTCTTGTCATATCGGTTTTATGAAAAAATGCTCAAGTTTATTTTTATTCCCACTCCGCCTTATTTTTTCTTCAACATAGAATCATTTCAAACACCAATTCCGCTTCCTGCATCAAAACTCTGGGTGCGGGCTTGCTGTCTCGTGCCTTTTTTTCGTTCGTTATCCATTCTTTCTGATTTAACTATTATGCAAATTTTTTTCATATATTTCATTAGAATTCAAGCGTCATACGTTCATATATCTTCTAACTCAACAAATGTGGTAATTATTGTCATACTTTAAGTTTTCGGGAGTTAACCGCTGACGGCAGTTTAACCGATGATTGCAATTCAACGAACGACTGCAGTTTAGTCGGTGATTGCAATTTAAGTGGTGATTTAACCGATAGCTGCAATTTTCATTGCAAACTCATTAACATATTGATTGAATTTCATCTTTTCCGTTATCCATCTAGTTAACTGATATGCAGTCCTTGTGGAGATAGTAACTTCAATTTTTATCATTTCTTATTTTTAATCAGTTTACATAGGTGATTTTATATCGTTTGTATATGCCTCAAGGTATTGCTTATTCCTTATATTGGAAACGTTGGAACTTTGATATTGCTTGAGAGGAAGAACAAAATCTCATTGATTTTGAAAATAACAAATGCCAGTTGCTCGCATATCGATGCCATTATTGCAATAAAGCCATTATAGATGGTCAAAGATTGCAATGTTATTTTCAGATGGCATTTCAATCAAAATACACGTCAATGTCTTCAATTCATCTACACTGGAATGGGTGGCAATGAGAATAATTTCGAGAGTGAATTAGCTTGTTCGATGAAATGTCCAGGTTTTAATATTGCAATGCATTATACTTGAGTGAAATTCGTTGCATTTCATTGCAATGCAATCACTAATGCAATTATTGCAAATTCACTTCATCAGCTTGTTGTCATTTTATATTCGTTTGAATAAATAAATAAAAGATTTGCATTTTAAAATAATTTTATGTAGCTTCGACGTTTCTGATATTTGGCTTTGAATAAAGTTAGAGGAACGTATTTTTCATATATTTGACTGAGCATTAGACTAATGGATGATTTTCTCAGAGAAGAATAGTGCAAAATAGGTATTGATTGCTTTAGGAATGCTTTTTCTATTTTTCGTTTTTGAAATTTGTCAGTGCTCACATAAGAAATCATAAATTTGAAAGGAGATGACATTATGTATAGATATGCTCATTTCTTATTTTTATATATCCCTCTCGGTAAAATTTTACTAATGAGCTTGTGGCGTAGATGGAAATTTTTTAGTTCTACAAGTGGCATGTAGAAAGGATGTGGTCTGTAGTTCTTAATGTTGTTACACTTGTATATTTGAAGCCAGAGTTGACTATATTTTCCATTTCCCCTCCCCCCTCCATTCTTTACAACATTGGTTGGGGATGGAAATTTTAAATTCTTAGCATTGTATGTTTTTTAATGCTATTTATGCATCATTAAAGATATCTTTAATGATCTTAATGAACTACTTCATTGCAGTGTTCCATAGTCCATGTCCAGGCATAATGGCATCCAATCTTCTCTCGATTACGAAATGCAGTGCCCAAAATCCATACTCATGTCCCACAGGACATTGGTGTCATATCGGTGGAACACCGGAGACCACTGTTTGCTGCCCTGGCGGTGAGTTAATGCATGTTGCTTGTCACTCGAAAGATAAGAAGTAGGATCTAGCCAGACATGTTGTTCATGTGGGAGGGGGAACGGGTTAGCCATGGGGAGAGGGAGAGAGGCAGAAGGAAGTTTTCATGGTATGGAGCCTACTTACCTGTTACAGTAAGTCAAGTCTCCTCGATAAAAAGTTGTCCATCGTCTGCCGTAATGAAGAAAATTTCTTCAGAAAATCTTTTCGGCGAGGTGCAGTCACAACTAACTAACTATCACCTCTATATACATAGCTGATAGTTGAAGTCTCATGACCAGTAGGAATTTGCATATGCAAATTTTGTTATGCAGTTAATCACGTTTCACCACTAAGGACGAATTTTCGCTTGAGCACTTATACTTCCGGTCGATTTGTTAGGCAAATACATTATGAAGCATTTTATTCTCATTTTTCGATAGTAATTTTAACGTCTATCATTTGCCTTCATTTTTTTGTTTTGTTTTTAACATTCTTTGAGAATACTTTTTTGAAGTTTTTGCTATTAATGAGAAAGGTATCTTATGACCATGCGAAATAACTTTCAATCGTGTACGATCGGAAGTCAATCAGAAATTGAATAACTTCATTTCAGCTGCTACAATTTAAATTCCATTCCAAACAATCGTTAAGGAAGTTTTCATGCACATTACAATGTAGGCTATCGTATATATACTTCCTTCATTTGCGAGATTGCATTTCCCAGCAAAAATGATTAGCGTAATGCTTCGAAAGAGCTCTGTTATCTATGATATAATCTGATCACCATATATAGATTGGTCATCATAATCAAATGTGTATAGTCTAAGTAAAGATTCCCTCTTTTGGAACTTAAATTCTTCAATAGTTATATTCTTTTGAATCGAAAAATACTACAATGCGTATCATGAAATAAACTTGTAACGGCAATATTTGGATGAATCTGTAATATTCGAACAGCACTAGATGAAGGTGTTAAACTTCAAACAACAGTGACACTTAAGTAAGGCCAGTTGACTACTTGAGTTACTACTTGAGTTTGCAACTTGAGTATGAATTAGGTTTATGTATGAGATCTCATATATGTGCTTAATTGATATCCAGTTGTTATTGCAGCTAGTGATCCATGTCAACTACCAGTGTCACAAGGGGTAGTGAGTGGTATGGGTCCATTCACGAGGTGGTTCTATGATCATACCTCAAGAGTTTGTAAACCATTCCAATATACTGGTATCGGAGGAAACGAGAACAACTTCTTAACAAAAGAAGATTGCTCCGCGAAATGTCCTGGTGAGGGAAATATCTTTATTAATCGTATCAATATTATGAACTATGAACAGCGTATTTGGGAAGCTAGCAAATATAAGCTGATTAATTTAGAAACAAAATAAAGAGAAAAAAGTAGAGATAGGATTCAGTATCTCTCAGTGATGCGTAACTATTTTTGAAAATATTTGAAGCAGAGCAAATTAAAGTTCAAAGATGATGTGCCAGACACATGTAGCGCAGAAGGGGCTAATAATTAGAACGAAACGCCCACTTACCAAAAAGAGGATTGACTTAGTCGAAGTTGGTCGGGATAGAGGCGACGAGGAATACGATGAAGTAAGCCGTCGGAATACGGTGATTCGAGGGGCAGCAGTACCCCCTTTTACTCCCGAATCCCCACTAGTCGACTGGGGCTGCTTATAAGTCAATCCGATCTCAAAACATCGGCCGACACTGGGAATAACGTCGCAAGAAATTTTGAATTCTTGCGACGTCTCTGTGGGAATATTTTCGCAACGGGTGCACAGTGCACTCAGCATTGTGCGCTCGTCGCGACAATGCATATATATAAAAACCCGTAATATAGATTGTACCACAAACTTTAAAGCGACGTTGCATTCCGCTGGAAATTCAGACTCCGGCAATATTTTTGTTGAGCAAATTTATCGTGCTATAGATAGATCAGAGGCTGTTCAAATGTAACTAGTTTCAAGTATTCCTATAGGAGCATCGTTTTATATTGTTATGGACGAATTTCTCCATATTATTAGGCGTTGTTTATATTTTGTTTTTTTTTTTAATTGACATAAAATAAGATCACGTAGGATAGAAGTCTTTCAAATCTTTTTATAATTTCCCTTTCTTTTGAAATATAAAGAGTGATATATTCAGAATTTTCCAATCCATGCTATATGGGTGATCCGTTCCGTGAATTGGAAACTGCATCGATGAGATATTGTGATCCGAGTTCACCATTCAGTTGCCCTAATAATTACTATTGTCATGTTGGTGAAAATGCACAAACGACGGTATGCTGTCCAGGATCGACAGTGAGTTACATTCATCCAAGTTATCTCCATTTTTGGCAATTTGAAACTTCATTGTATTTAGAGCTGTCTCAGCAGATTAGCATAGACTTTTATCCTTCGCCATAGAAGAATTTTTATTCTTTTATTTTTATTTTTATTTTTATTTATTTATTCCTTTTTTTTTGCTGCAGAAGTATCCCTCCAGCAGCTGACAAATGATAAATTATTTGTTAAGCCGACTCACTATTTTCTTCTCGCACTTGTAATGCGCCACGCCTATAATCACAGCTGTCAACAACTAATCCAGCGCTTTTATCGATGTATTGCTTATATAGAATATCCGCTTTATCTTTTAAAGTTTTTAAAAAATCATTACTAGCAGCATTACATCCACTGAAAATGCATAAACTCCTACCTAATATATTAAGTATTTCTTTCATTATTCGTTCTCTATTTACATTTTCATCATAAACTTTAAGAACTTATTCGTTAAGCCAACAGAAAATTCTTTTTATTTGCTCCTAGAAATCTCTCCACTTTTTCAACAATTTTTTCCACTCTTTACATTTGTAAATTTATCGGCAGTTGAATTTGCGGCTGTTGCTGGCGCCAAAGATTTATCAGCTAAAAAAAATTGAAAACTCTTTGATGGATTTTTACAAAGATGAGAAAAGGCCAAAAGAATAAGAGGCAATATTCCTACTTTTTGTTCAGTTCAATTATCTTCAACTTGTTCATTAATATAGAATGTTTACTTGGGTAATTGATTGAATTTGTCACTATTTAATGAATTCATTAAATTTAATTAAGTTAAGTTGAGAATGGGATTGTTTAGAATTCAGCATGATGAAATAATTTGATGTCTTCTCTTAAGGATCCTTGCAACTCTCCTCTAGCGATCGGTTCGGGCTCATCGGCTCTACCTCGATGGTACTTCAATTCCAGACGGCGCAAGTGTCAGCAGTTTACCTATACGGGAGTTGGAGGCAATAGCAATAATTTTCTTTCATTGCGACAGTGTTCGCAAACATGTCCAGGTATGTGTTCGTTTATCGACTGGAAAAGAACACGTTCGCCAAAAAGTCTTTCTGAAGGTGGATTATCTTTCTACTCCGTTTTATACCCAGTGATAGTATCATATCTTGAAACCACTCGAAGTCAGTCTATCATTTTCACACTTCTTGAGAAATCCCAACTGCCTTGCCGAATCAGTGGAATTTTCCATATTTGCAGCTTAAGGTTAACATAATTTAGAACGGTTTATGACAAGCAATAAAATTTAGATTTTCTAGTTTCGGATTTTTCTGAATTCATCATTTTCCACAAATTTCGGTGCATCCCACATTTCAATTGCTAAAATTTTGATTATTCTCTAAGAAGTCTCTCAATATCAGTTGCCAATATATTTGTGCTCATTGTTTCAAAAAGTTCATCTCTTCTATTTGGTTTTTTCCTCAACGCGCTATTCGAGGGAGTACTACTTATCCGTCATGAAATTATGACATCGCATTATGCCATAAATTTATCTATCTTTTAAATGTCACTATTGTTTTCATAGCTTACCTCACTTCTAACAATTCTTTCCGGCCATCATGCCCACCATTCCTTCTATGCTTTTCTCAGTGCTTACTAATCCTTTTTCTCTAATCCATCGGGCATTCAACAATATTTTTATTGCCCTATGACAGACCCATTACATCCTTTTTTTAGTTTTATGTACCCTTTCAATACTGCATTTTCTTTGTCCAGATATCTAAAGCTTTCGCGCCTCCAAGTTCAGTAATTTGTTCTTATTGAGAAATATCTAATTTTTTAGATAGAGATTTAAATCGGATTCTATAAAGAAACTAACACCGCATAACTTAGATTTTTTCCTTGATGAACCTCAACTTTATCTTAGGCTCGAGATTAAATTTTATATAAATAACTTTGAAAAAAAGGTAAACCATGGTTTCCTGTATTTCAAGAAAGTTATTCAGCAGTTCGGAAGAGATCTTTATTGAACCCACCCCCTCTACCTTCCCCTGCCCCTTCCCTTCCTCCCACTTTTCATTCCTTCTCCCTTGTTCATATCATTTATCACAACAAGAACTCTTAAGCAGTGTAATTATTGTAGAATTCACAAACCCTTGTGCGAACGGCTCACCATTAACGAATATCGGAGGCTCGCTAGCATATTGTTCAGCAATGAATCCGAACGTGTGCCCATCGGGATATTTCTGCCATGTGGGTAATACACAGGAAAGTACCGTCTGTTGTCCAGGATGTGAGTCGATATTATTTTATATTACTCGCAAATTACTAGTATTTATTACTATTATATTACTCGCAAATCAAAATTTAACCTCCTGGGTTGTAACATTCCAGGTTATCGCCAACACAGTGATAAGTTATCACACTAACCAATTAAGAAGCAGCAATAAGTCTCTCAGCTTCTGAATTTTAGGGACCTTCCGATTGAAAATGAAGTTATTTGAGCTTCCAGGCTTTCGAGGTTTGAAGGCGAGGGCTTCAGAAGCGATATTGAAATTAGTTAAATGAGCTTACCAATGCTACATATAACTCATTTCACACTTATACACTTATAGCTTATTTCTGATACAATCTGCTAACTTCAGCATCTCAAAGAGATCATACTGATATTGCTATATAACCGTTTCCTTGTTTCAATATAAAAAATGATTGCGAAATTATTGAAAGCCCTTTACAGATCATCAGACTGAGCCAAACATTGTTTTACTTAAAAAATATGGACTAGTTCGAATTTCAGTTTGCTAAAAAATATAAGATAATTCGAATATTGCAATTAATTTTCAGCAGATAATCCATGTCAATTAGCACTCGATAATGGTCGAGGTGTTGGTTCATTAATTCGCTATTATTTCAATCAAATCACTCATAAATGTGAACAATTTTTCTATTCGGGTAAAGGTGGCAATGCGAATAATTTCCTTTCTGCTGATGCATGCCGTCAAAAATGTGCTGGTAAGTGCTTATTAGTGCTTCATTGCAATTCCGTTCATTTTGCCTATGAATAGCGATCACCCTCTAGGATTTCAAGATTTTCTAAACTCTTCTACAAAGTGGTCCTTGTAAAATTCATTATAGTCTGTGCAATTCTGTGTTTGTTTTTCAGTCGATCTAGTTGTTTCAGCTGGCTGCCACTAAAGTTAGAGTTAGATAATTCGTTGGCACCGTTGACCGCATTCACATTCTTCTTGCAACATCAACAACTCGTTTGAACATACGGAAAAACATGTTAGCAGAGTTGGCATGATATGCGTTTTGGTGTCCGACTCATGCAATTGGTCAATCCCACAAGATCAAAAATAAAAACACTTTGCAAGAAGAAGCTTAAATAAGACCATCTTCTGAATGATTCCGTAATTTCGGATCTTCGTTTAAAAAAGATTACTCTTTCTATCAAATGTGCATTACAGTGACGTAATGCTGGCTCATTTTCATTATGTATGTGCTTGTCTTTCGGTTTGTCTGACTGTTTCAATTAGCGAACATCAAGCTTGAATTATGAAATTTGGTGTATATGACGTTAACGATAAGATGATCTGTCCACGTAATCCATATTGCTGCATAAATTCTGGAAAGAGTTGTAGATATTTAAAGGTGCAAGAGTTGATTAGAATTTCTTTTTACATCAATGAGATTTCAGAAAAACTAATCTTTTGCGGATAATTTGAGGTGATGATCGGATCAGCGGTGATAGAAAATCATTGCTTTCTATATTATCTTCTTTTTTGATAACCTAGGGAACCGGTTTGTCAAATAGGCGGAATTCAAAGGCACAAATTGTGCTCAGTAGCTTGTCGCTTTTCCCCATTTTTGTTCACTTATCACCGAATTGATTCAGTCTTTATCGCATTTCAATAAAAGGTTGCAATGTAGCAAAATTTGATTTAGCGCGATTTGTTTCTCGATAGATTGAATCAGTTTTAAAGTTGTGGTGGCATTTTCAGAACATAGTAATCCTTGTCAAATGGGTGAGCCATTCCGTCCAATTGGTGGTGGAGTATACTATTGCTCGAAGGCAACACCATGCCCACCTGGTCATTTCTGTCATGTTGGAGAGGATATTGCTACGACTGTATGCTGTCCATCTGCAGGTGCGTATATGATTCGCTTATTATTTTGAATGTTATACCCGAAGCATCTAAACGCTTACCTGCTTTGTTAAACGCTCCATAGTTACCACGATGCACCAAAGCTTTTGACTCCTAAAATTTTCCCCTAATAAAATTGAGAGGAAGGAGTAGTTATGAAATTACCCACAAATAAACATTTAACCTATGATCTGAAGTGAATAAATTTCAGTGGGATCTTCAATGTGTATGTTACCCGTAACAATTGGTACTGGACGTTCACAACTCAACCGTTTCTATTACAATGCAGCATTGCAATTATGTGTTCCATTCATCTATTCGGGTCTTGGTGGAAATCAGAATAATTTTGTCACACTTGATGAGTGTACACGACAATGTTTTCCTACGCTGCTTCAGCATGCCACTCCTTGTAAGCAAAAAATTTAAATATTATTGATTATAATTCAGCCGATATTTTATAATGAAGATCATTAAGTTAAGTTGGGAGTGATAATATATAAATTGGCGGCCATTTATACAAATATTATAGAGTTTTATTCATAGATTGTTTATTTGTCGTATAAGCTCAGTTATAACCATCCGGGTTATAAATTTTCCATGGATTATGGTGATCTTTCTTGAAAGGGAGAGAGATAGATGAATATCTTCGTCATCAAAAATGTTTAGCAGATTTAATGAAAAAAATTGTTTTTCCCTCAAGTCGACGAATACCCACGTTTTGTAAGGTACACTAATAGGCATTTAGAAAGTTGTAATTTAAAAGTTTTCTATAGGTTTATTGAAGGTAATTCTTGTGACTGGATCCGATGTTTTTTCCCTAACAATTTTTTTAAATGAGTTTTCTGTGAATCCATCATGTGCCAGAGAAACCTAAAAAAAAAAATTTCCATTTTCACAATAAACGTTTGCAATAATGAAAGGTGAATAATTCATTCAGCTTACTTGAATATAAACAATATAAAATTATGGGAAATTTTTGAGAAATTTATTTAAAATATTTTTAATTAGCGTTGCTTCCGATAAGAGTTTATTTCTTATCGCTGTTGATTTGCCAAATTTTTAAACTTTCCTAACGTTTATCATAGTTACCGATAATTTACTTTCTCCACTGATAACTTATTTAATCAATGTGATAAGAAATTTGGTGAGCTTATTTTCAGTGTTGGATTATACGTGTGAGGGTTCGAATTGCTCGCCGAATAAAAAATCCGCCCATAAGGTAATACATCAACAAAAAGAAACTACTGATAGGCGAAGATTGTTTAATATAATTCAGTATAGCAACTTAATATGTTTATTGTAATTAAGTATATTTTTGCTCTATTTTTACTTCAAATTTTCAAAAAATATTTTGAGTTATAATACATTTTACCAAAATTATTTTCGATATACAACGAATGAAAGCTCTATTATCTCAACGCTAACATGTTCTAATACTATAATGTTGGATACTCCTTTGTACTTTTATTATTTGAAAATTTTTCTGTTTATATATAAATTTTATTGCCTAAAGAAATAGTTCCCTACAGCATGGTTTTGGATTTTGTTGAAGTAGACGGTAGACAAAAAGGTTATTGTATATGATCGGATAATTCATTCTTTCATACGCAGGTGCAACTCGTTTCACACCATTTGAGTAAGTCAGAAATACTATCTCAAGGTGATAGCACTATAAATTTCCTAAAGTTTCTCTAAAAAGTATAAAGTAAGTAGAAGTTTTATCTCTTCTAAAGGCTCATTCACCTGTGAAAACGCGCATCTGTCCACAAGGAGAACCTATGAGAGCGGCAAACGGCGTGCCAATAAGCTGTTCAATCAAGGACCTCAATGCTTGTCGAGACAGTTACTATACCTGTAGTGCAATGGCCAATGGAGATGCATTCTGCTGCCCCGACCCAAGTAAGACTCTATACTTGCGTTGCATTTTATGTTTTATTTTCAAATATTTAGCGAATTTTCGGCAGCTATAGGTCTATTGCATAGTTTGCAAGGAACATTATAAAAAATTGCAACATTGCAACGATACTTAAATTGCAGAATTACAGCTCCCTATGAAGTGCTATAGCGTTGCATGATAAGAGTTAGGGAGCTGCACTCATTGCTGTACAGCTAGATGAAATTCAGGGCCATTCCAGACTCTCCAATTTATTCAGTTTTCAGCGACACCATCATGGCAGACTATAAACATTTTCGCTAAATTTATATCAATAAATGTAGTTTAATTAGTTGTTTATTGCCGCAAATGTTCCTTCAAAGTCAAACAACATCAGCACATCAAACATAGTTCTTCTTATAATAAAAACTATTCTCTTGAAGAAACTACTCTTTTGCAATTATTTTAATAGTCAACTGTATATCGAACTGATCTAAAACTGATTTTTAGGCACATTAAATCTGATTATATGAGCAGGAGAGCTGACAATGCAGACCTGGTTATATGCAGAGTTATATCTTTAAAAAGTAAATGGTGCATAGTGCAGCATAGCTGATTGGTAAATCAATCGTTTGGTAAGGGAAAGGTCAGAGGTTCATTCGCGTCCATGGATATACTTTTTGTTGATCATCAGATAGCACTTTAACCGTCAATTCCTAATGCAAAATATCGTGAGACTATAGTATCATAAAAATTTCTTCATTTTATTTCATAACTAATCACTCCAAACAACAGAAAAAGTTCGCTGTTCTGCCTCTCTTTCAAACGGACAACTGCTATTAAAGCAATACTTTATTGAGTGGTCGAATGATTATAGGTGTTATATTTCAGGGAAGTTCTGCTTGCAACCACGGAATGCAGGTGATTGCAGTCAATCATCGGATACCTTCCCTGATAAATTCGGTTATGATCCTGTAACTGATAGCTGTGTGCAATTCAAATTCACTGGTTGTGGTGGTAATTTGAATAATTTCAACTCACTCGACGAATGTAGAAATTTATGCTGCAATAAGGTGAGTTTTTATTGTTGCTTTTTTTGAAATAATACATCATTATTCCTCTAACTCAAATATATCAACTATAGCTTTCGGGGATGTGGACCCGTTATTAGTGTTCAACTTCCTAGTGTTACTCCTAGATCACGCTCTTTTTTTTTACTTTGCTCACCCCTCATCTCTCTCTTCCCCTTCCCTCTGTTCCTTTCTCGCCCAGCATAACAGTGATCACAGAAAAGATGGAAGTGTCCTATTTGCTCCATTGTCATTCTTTCATCGGTTGACATTGATGCCGATGTGTACAAATATCATGTGCAAATAAGAAAAGAAATAATGTATTTGAAAAAACTATCCGTATTCCCGATCTCAAAGAGTTGAATCTTAAATATTATTATTGCTTGAATTTTCTAGGATTCCTTCAATATTTATCCTTTTTTCTTCGAATATTACCCATATTTGGCGCTTCGTTGTTTCATTGTATATTCCGTGTATCAAATAATTCTGTGATGCACGGAATACACAGATATATAGTCCCGAATATATAATCTTTAGGTATCTCATCTCTATTTAACAGTGTTTTTAAGTTAATAATTCAAACGAAATTCTTTGAATCATGCAAGAAATTGAGCTAAGAGGAGTAGAGAAAGAGTTCATTTATCAAAAAGCGCTGAGATTAGAAAGTAAACCCCGCGGAATAATTGAACGGAAACGTCATTACTGTTGAGTTCCTCAAGGAAACTTTTAATTATAGCAGTTATTGGATCGCTTTATTTATGAAAGGATAGCTGAAAGATTTTGAGTTATAAATAAGAAAGATGTCTATGTTTGGAAGTGATTTAATTTATCATTTCAGGGATATAATCTATTATATTTACACGATAGTGATATTGAATCGAATCGACGTGACGAAATACAATCTATTAATAATATTGATGAATTTGACGACGATTCAAATATCACTTCTAATGAAACGCTTATACCATCTGAAGACTATTCCATCGATGATTTATTGAACGCTACACGAATACCACAATTACGGCATTACCGTACTATTAAAAAAGGTGGATTTTTTGATTTGCTTAGATTTTGGTAATCTAACGATCTAATACGGTAACCTAGATAGATTCGAATGGGAAATTGTGCTAATGAAATCAGCACAATATCATTGTTACCGTATTATAATTTTGCCGATGATAAATTTTTACCTATTGTATCAAGGTAATTAAAAGTATTATTGTCGAGGCTTTAATAGTTTTTTGAATTTTTAAATTATGCAACAAAAAAAAAATTGCGGATTGTTTATATTTCGGTGTATATACAAATATCACTTCTGATAAGCTATCAAGCAATTTTACAACTTACTCTATTGTTATCAAAAAAAGTTCTTTTTTGCACTATAACAGATCAATTCTTTTGATGATAGCTGAAATATCGATAGCAAAATCGCCTCATATCTGTTAACGTTAACTACTCGAAAGAAGTAGCAAATACTAATGGCCTCTTTCCGACTTATTAGTTTGCAACTTCATTTAGCATTTTAAAAACTGTTCTTTTTTATTTTTCACCTTAGGCAACTTAATTTTTATCATTAAAATTCGACTACCTACCATATGGAAATATCGAAGCAAATTAACTTTATATTTTCTTTATTCAGTTGAAAAATTAGATTATATTTGACATTTCCCTCTCTAGCCGTTATATTGTTACTGACGATCGAGTAAGATTGAAAAATTGCTTGTAATAATATCTGAAAAATGGAAAAAATTTCCTTAAAATGCAAAAATTTTCTAAACGATGTTACTGTTGTTTTTGCATATTTCGTTTTGAATTTATATGTTATTATTGTTAAGCAATAAATTGCGAACGATGATTTATGTTTATTTTGTATAATGAAATTGTTAGCTATAATAATAACTCATCAGGGCATCAAAGATTGCTGTTTTGTTTTTGTGTGACTTGTTTCATGATACACTTTTAAATAAGCGGCTACTATAATAGCATATGCAGAGGGATAAGAAGGGAGTGGTAGGTGTGGAGGGAAGTATTGCTGACCAATTCTTTGAAAATTTTATACAATTTTTTTGGTCGAGATCAGTTGGAATTTTCATGAGTTCTTATAGTTGTAAATAAATTAATGAGATCAATGAAATTTAAAACTTTCAAATTATTTCAGCGATTTTTGTTTTTGCAAAATTAACTCAACGGAAATTCTCGGATTGGTTGAGAGATTTGTGGTTCTGGATGAGGGGGCAGCAGTGAAATAGATAAATAAGTAAGGGAAATTTTTTAAAACGCTAATTGAACTCAATAAGAGTAATCATCCACAATGGGTGACATATCCGGAGTTATCAAATAAGTGATGAGAGAACAATCATTTTGGCTATACTAATAAGAAATTGACTGGAGTTTTAAGGAAAAACAAGAAAAAAAGAAACTTGTAACTGTAAAATTTTAGTGATAAGTGCAAAACTCTACGAGAATAATTTTTCTATTTTTTTTTTCTTTAGAAAAATTTCAAACTATAAAAGAAAAAAATTCTTTTCCCGTCAAGTCCAAAAAACCATCAACCCATTATGATTCCTCTGCAACCCCCTCCAGTGTCTCGCTCCTTCTCTCCCTCTCTCTCTCTACTTGTCCATTTCTTGATGCACTTATAGCTAACAAAAAGGCTTACAGTTGATTGTATTCTTATGACATTCAGGTAACTATGCAATATTTACTTTTGTAATACTTTTAAGTCTTTATTATTTAAATATTGAATGTTTTCTTCTATCATCATGTTTGTTACTATATCACGGTTCGATTTTATATAAACATTCTTAATTTCACTGAAAAAAAATCAATAAATCAATATTATAATCACAATTGTGAAGGGATGATCTGCAAAAGTTCAGTTATTGATCCGATGCTTATCGCATATATTGTATTCACTTAATTCTTCATTCTACATAAAAATAATAGGATCCATTTTCATAACTATGAAAAAAAATATCGGCTTGTCGCACTATACGACAGCGATATATTTCCACTTGATCCACTCAGAGTGGGCGGAGGTAGAGAGGGGGATGGTGAATTTATCGATATGCAGCACGACTATTGGTGGTTGTTGGAAGTTGTGGATAACGTTCTCTGTACTTCGAACGGGGAGTGGTTACCCAAAGTATATTATATTTGGGGGTTGGTGTTTCTTGAGTTATGTTAAAGAAAGAGATAACTAAAACCTAAAGTAGTAGTGGAAACGATCGGAGGGGATATGTGAGGTGATGCAAGACAAGTAAAGTAACGTTGCCCTTTTATTAGTGCGGTGTGAAGAGAAAATTTTCAATCGAGGAAGAGCTAGCAGAAGGCAATGTTGCCGAAGCTGGTACCTCGATGAAGAAGAGGGGGGAGTGAGATGCGGAACTGAGGAACTCCCTGGCAGCGGCCCCTTGAGGAGTGTCTCAATATCAGCTCTTAGTACGGCCACGAACAGAGTGGTACCAGTAATAGTAGAGCAGTAATAGTGGTTTTGTTAGTCGTAGCTATGTGCTGATAGTGTTTACCTCATGGAGTGCATTTCTGATTGGTCAATCAGCAACCTCTTTGTTTCCCATTGGCTGTTTTCTGCACTAGCCTATTCAATTGTTGTGGTCATCTCTATAGGTCACTAATTGCCATCTCACGTTTATCCACACATGTGTTATGCATATTTTATTTTCATTGCCTAATTCTATAATCAGATCGATAACAGCAACATCACACTCGTGGTCAGTGGGATTATGGTTTTCCTGAGAAATAAATTGAAGCGGCTTTTTAGCCGGAAATATGTCGCCACCTCAAATTCATTAATGACCTTATACGGACCAGAAACCTCCATCTCCAACTTCACTAGTAACTTTCATACGATCATTTCGAACTAAAAGAAGTTGACCATATAGAAGGGGATCAAAAATCCCTCAATAATTCTCTCATCTGGCTAAATCTCTAAGCAAGCAAAAATATCTTTAGTGTTTTCATGCAAAAATCCAGTCCACTCGAAACAATTCCCATCTATTTTCATAGAATATGCATCAATAAGGACAAATTTAATGTTATTAGCTTTCGTTGAAATACCATAGCGCATATAAAGTTTCATTCCCCCCCCCCCCCTCCTCCGCTTTATCGTAAACAATCTGCTTATTTGTTAGTCCTTTATTGGCTGCAATCCTTACCACACAAATTCCAGGAATTATCCCTGAAAGCCATATGAGCACTGGGTTTACAGAATTTATTCACCCGATAGGATGAAAACAACTATTGATAGAGAAAAATACTGCGATCAGTACTACAATTAGCGAAGTAAACACTATAAAAGTTTAGGTGAGGTTTTCCATATTTTATTGAATAAATGAAATAATATGATTGACTGAAAGTTTAAATATATGCATAATTTCTTTTTGAACGTAAATTTTTAGTAGAGTTAATTAAAACATGGAATGAAGGCAAGACGAAAAAAAAGAGTAGAGATGCAGAGCGACGAAGTGGTTGCCTAAGAAGCGTCCATTTATTCGTTCATAGCGGCTGCGTTTCAGCAACAAACGTTTAGTATGTTGGCATGGTTTTTAACGTAATTACGGATGAAAGGTGTAAAATTAGGCTAAGCATAGACGAAATTGGTTAGTAGGAAATATGGGAATGAACGAAGGTTGGGTGTTCCTTGCAAAACTGAAAACTGAAAACGATGGAAGTAGTCGTTTCAACATTTCCACCCACCCCCTCTCCCCTCTCCCTCCCCCAATTCCTCCTTCCCTCTTTCCCGGGAAGAAGACAATCAAATAATGTGACCAGTAGGTTACAATTATTTTATTCAATCAATTCGTTGTATAGCATGCCAAAAGCTATAATGGATCAATTCGATCATGGGTTTTACACCTCAGCAGTTTGCATAAATTAGTTCGCAAACTAGTCCCTATAAAAAGTTTGCTGCTTTTTTACGCTTAGATTTATTTGAATATCTTGTATAAATATCTTCCTCCTCTTTGTTGCTTTCTACTATATGCCTTCCAATTATTCAACATTATTAATGAGATATAATTTTGTACTCTATAATTTTCCTAAATTTTAAACTAAGGAATCTAACCATTTCGGATTCTGAAAGTTTATAAATTTTTGAAATTGGACATACATCGGGTTAGAACAGTTTCCCAACTTTTCCACATATAATAGATTCCGTGTCTAAGCACAAACGAGGATCAGCGGTTTTCTCACGCATGGCCGTGTCTGGGCAACGGCCTAACGGCACTCTTCGACCACGTTTTCCTTCCGATTGGGCCTTGAGAAGGGACAGTGTTTCCGTCGGAGAAAGGCGGGGAGCGGGGTGTTTCTCCGCTGTCCCTCAAGCAACGAGGGTGCTGTATCTCGCTTTCTCGAGTAATGAGAAGAGGTGAAATAAGCGCCTCATCATATAAGAAAAGTAAACCGATGTTGAGTGCAATTATAGGGCTCCACAGGTCCCTATCTCTAATATACTCTCTTTTGTTGAAGAATCGTGTGGATATTGACCTCAGACTTTGTTGATGTGTTGTATTATTTATATTATCTGTGCACTGTCACATTTGTCGTTGTGTTGTTCACTAGGTCTGAGGCTGTCCAGGTGCCATATGTTGTTGCTATGTTTCTTTAAAGTACTAAATATTTTGCTAGATAAAAAACAGTGCAGCTTAAGATGACATATTGTATTTTAAAGGTAAGTTGAACATCTACGAGATTTAACGAGTCAGTGGAGGATATTTTTCTGATTCTTTTTTGATTTGCTATTTTAATCTTATATTGTTGCGTCACTTTAAACCTTATAAACCTTCATATAATTCCTCTATTTAATGAACATTTCTTCTTTCATCATCCTATACCGATGGGTTTTACCTGTTATTAGCCAAGCGTGATTATTGATTTTTCTACCTTTATCACTGATCGCTTGATCTATGAGATGAAGTGTATAGACCCTTCGTTGAATAATTATTGTGTTTTCATCCGCATGCACAGGTAGCGCAAATCGGATAATACAAAAGTCGTTTCAGCTCATTTTCTGCCTCGGTTGTTTCTGGGTCCCACCCGAATCCTGATCCGGGCTGAAACCGGATTCAGCCCATCATATTTTTGTCATTATGACATGCATTTCTCTATTATGTCATCCCTCGGAGTTGGGCTTCTATTTTTAATAAACGCCACTATTATATTAACGTTTATTGTTGTTGAATAAACGCAAAGCAGTGACAGTTGTTACATTTGTCTGCTCAAGCATTTCATGCCGTATTGCCGTATTCCCCCGTCAATGTATGACCACCCCGAAGTCTCAATTTTTTCAAAGGAGGGGTTTTGTTTAATCTCTAGTTGTCGAAGGGGGCTGATATATAAGTACAATCTTTATCCTCTAGGTACAACTTAGTTTTCATCTCATGAAATCTCTTACCGAATGTCTACCAGTTATGTTATTCACAGACGTTACACCATTGTCGGTTTACGGAATTAGGTGTATGTTCAAAAAGCGTCTTCTAGATTACTTGAAAAAATAAATTCCGCCTTAACAACACTTTATTTAGTTTTTCTGCTGAGATTTTGTTGCTCTCATGTGTTATTTTATCACTGATACGCCGTATCGTTGCATATTTTTAATAATTGTTTTTGATATACGTATATTTCAGGTTTTAACCTTTCATTTAGCGGTTATTTGAGACGTTCACAGAATCTACGAGCATTGAGATTTTTCCGCAGGAACTATGGTACGTTTTTATTTGATTGATGAGGTTCCAATGGGAACCTACTAATAGGATTATAGCACTGAGAAACTTGTTCGTATTGGTTTTCGGATAGATTTAGATTGCTTGAGGCAGATTAGATAGGGATTTTATGTATCAGTAGAATCCTTAACTGTGAAATAATAAATCGAATTTCATGCACCACTATCTTTGATGAGTGTTCCTCTATAGTTTTTGCCATTCGTTATTCTAAAAAAAAAGATATTTAAGGATCGTCACTCAACAACGTCATCAAATCCAAGGCTAAAAGAGTTCGGACCATGGACCGAACAATACAGTTCCACCGGGAAGCGCTACTTCTATAATCGTGAAACAGAAGTTTCGCAGTGGGAGAAGCCTCCTGAATGGCGCGAATATGAAAAATCACTGGCCGAAAATGCTCCAAATCATAGCCCCATATCATCTTCATGTCAGTTTTGACATATTTGCTGAGTTGCTTTGCCTTTCTACCAATTCCAAGATTCAGCACAACCGTTTGAAATTGAGAATCGCGTTATGCGAATCTTTTTTCGGAGAGATGAGGGGGGGGGAAGGAAAAGTAAAGTATGAGAACCGCTTGGAGATGAAAGACTTATAAGCAGTCAGCATTCTTCTTTCACTGTTTTGGCTAAGATAAGGGCCCACTGACTTTCAAATCGAAACTCGTAAACTTCGCTTTGGTTCTATTTGCTGTGTTTGAGCATGTGGAGTCTTAGCTTCTTTGGTTGAAGTTTTTATTGAACGCCTGCGATGGAGCAGAAGTTCGCATTACCATGGCGGTTATAAAACATGTTGTTTAAGGGGGATTATCTGCGTTAAAACATGTGTGGTGATGTCACTGCTTTAAGAAGACATTTTGATTGAATTAGCGCTTTCAAAAGTTGTTCCTCAATTTGGGATTCGCTTTTAGCTGGTGCACGAGGTGGGGCAGTTGCCGCAACTTATTCATATGCACAGCCCTATTCGAATGCTGCGACGAGCACCTCCAATAGTTTTGCCTATGAGGAAGCGAAAGGAAACAATAGAAAACAAAGAACGAATCGCGAGATGACACAGACCCAAACGCCACGAACCAAACGTCCTAAGTTGGAAACAAATGAGGAGGACGCCATTGGCCCGGTCGTTTTCAGCGAAGAACAACACCGCCGTTTCTTCAGGTGATCGGTCCTTTGAATCGTCTTGTCTGTTGCCTTTTAATCGCAAATGCCACGTGAAGATATAATTTCTAGAGATTTGAGGGGACGGCCGTTTATAAGCGACGCATTCAGCACTGAATGAATGTGGAGGGAAGAGAGAGAGGGGGAGGTAGTTCAAAACTAAGACAGCAATCGAGTGTGAAGGGATATTTTGAGAATTAAAAGAAACTTTTACTCATTAAACTTCTAAATCTGGCACCCATCGTGCTAGACATTTGATTTTTTGCATTATAAAGCTTTTTTAAATGGTCGACAACGTTATTCATTAACTGAGTTTCACCTTTATTTCCGTTTATATCGTTTATTATGTTAACCTGTATAGAATTTTCGATTCATTTCGCGAAATTCCGGGTGCAGACGTTATAAAAATTGCTACTGAATGCGCAGGTAATTTCTTGAATCTGTATGGTTAGCAAGTTTGAGTAAGTTACGGATGGAGACTTCCCTTGTAGTAAGTAAGTAATGGTCGTTAGTGTTTGCCATGACCGTAGTTTCACTGAGAAGACTTCGAATCTCACCAGCAGTTCATCGGTTGGGGAGCCCTGTAAACCGTCCGGGACCCCCCGAAAATCCTTTGGAGATGCCCATTGGTCAAAACTTCGAATTTCAACATTAATGCTCAGACAGTGGCCGCCAATAAAGCGCTGACTATCCTTGAACAAAGCTTTGTCACTGGCCATTTCTGGCCGGATCATTGTAAAGGTGAACTCACCACCAGATGTAAACAACTAACCGATAGGTTAATAGTGTTTGGCTGATGTGGCACACATTTATCAAATTTTTATTTTTTGGGATTAAAATTTCATACAGCTCTATGAGTACCTTCTGTAAAGTCTGATCTGCAGTAGTGGTGGATATAACTTGAGTAGCAGCTGGAAGGCTTGCTTAGCTTTGTTATTGAAGAGTTTTTTTCGTGTTTAAACTAGGGGCTTGATTTTGATAAATTTTGTGGATATTTTTATTTGCAGTCGCAATATCCTCGAAAGTGTAGACATGGGGCTCTTCCTACTTAATTACATGCAAGGATTCATCATTGACGCTGTTAGGTGCTCGCAGTCGGTACAAACAAGCAAAACTAGATAGGAGCGGCTGTGTGTGGTGAATATGCGTGTAGTTGGTCGAAGGGGTGAAGTACTGTTGCTGTTATCAATCGGGAGGATAGAATAATATTGCTATCAACTGTTCTTCAAAAGTTTGATGGAATATTGATATCGTTATTGTACATCTAACGGTGAAGATAGAAATGATGTTATTGTTAATGGTTGATTTCCTTCTCCGAAACAAGCTGAATGATTACTCGTCTTTTGCATCTACTCCGAGCGGGAATGGGGAAATATTAGTGATAAGGAACTCTACTAGCGGCCATTGGACCAATTTCGACAAAGAAAAAGAACGAGCAGTAGGTGGATACCTCGTGGCGATTTCTATAAACTTTTTTGCATCGATGAAGAGTTTACCTTCATTCGTAGTCGGTGCTGTTACACATATCTGTGAGTTTAATTTCTTGCAATTCTCAAATTTCGTTCCAACTTGAAATAAGTGGTGTTGAGTGGGGAGGTTATCCGATGAAGTTATCGCTTTTCCGACATATTTGTTTCCCATTCATTCTTTTCCTGACGTTATTTTTGTCTATTTGTGGATTCAGCGCGAGGTTGGGCTGCAGTTTATGATCACTCTCCCCTCCCACGTTAATGAATCATTTGCGCTCACACACTTGAACATTTGCGATTACAGGCCTGATCTGGTGAGCTATATTCGTCGATGGCCAAGTGAAGAGTGCGAACAATCGGCATGGAAGGTGGATGCAGCGGCACACAATCTAACATTACAGATTTCTAATGTTTCCTGTGATGTGAAATGTGCGCGTGCATTGGTGAAGACTGCCGAAATGCGATCCTCATTGCTCGCACAGAAGCTGCTCTTCTTGGCTGACCATCAGAGGCAATTGGAAGCCAGCTTCACCCTACCCTCTCTCCCTTCGATGTCTACTTTTTGATTTAATACGGTAAAGATTTTGAGCTTATTTCTGGATCTATCTTACAAAATGCCTCTTTTAACTCGAACCCGTGGCCCGACGCGTGGATCCTTGCCCCCGTAACCCGACAAAAGCTTAGACCCGGAACGTAACCCGGTCCGGACCCCTAATCTGACCCGGATACGGGAACCTGGCCCGCAACCCGGCCTATATCCGGACACGTGGACCAAGGCCGAAACTGGAGCCGAACTCAGAACCCAATCCGGATTCGAACTCGGAACCTGACCCGAACCCGGATCCCGACCCGGACCCCAACACTAACTCCGGCCCGAATCCATAGCCGGATCCAGACCTCGACGCGTACCCGGAACCCGAACCCGATCGGTGATCGGACCCGGACCCATAACTCGACCCACGCCTGCAACCCGACCGCTATCCCGGGCCCGGACCCAAACTCGGAACAAGACTTTGGTTTGAACCCGGAGCTGCCCCAAACCTGAACCCGTAACCAGACCCGGACTTGGATCCTGGCCCGGATTCGGGCCAGCAACCAGACTCGATCCTCGATCCGGGCCTGTAACGAGACCGTGACCCGGAATCCGAACTCTACTCGGACCCGTCCTGAACCCGGAAACGCATCTCGACCCAGCCTTCGAACCGGGCCTGGAAGCCCAACTCGATCTGCACCTTGACCGGACTCGTGCTCGAACTCCGAACTCGAATCGGATTTGAACCCAGGGTACACAACGAACTCGGGCCCACAAGCCGACACGGATCCCGACCCAAAATCTGAACCCGGACGAGGACGTTGACTCGAACTCTAGCCCGATCCGTTCCCCAAATCGGAACCGAACTCAGATTTCAACACGGAACTCGACTCGCACTCGGAGCCGTAACCCAATCCAGGCCTCGACCCGTGACCTGTCCGAACCCGTAACTCGACTCTGATACGTCACCAGCAACTCAAGCCGGATTTGAGCCCGCAACACGACCCGGATCCGCAACCCCAACCGGACTCGGAACCCGGAACTGGACCCATATTCGCACCCGGAACCCGACCCGGACCCAAACCCGGAAGTCGGCCTGCACCTATACCTTCAGCCTGTACGATAACCTGAACCCGAATTCGGAACTCCATCCGGGACCGAACCCGTAACCCGACTCGCACATGTAACCCGGAACCCGTCCCGGATTGCACCTAAACTCGGCCCCAGAACTCAGACTCGACCCGAACGTCGGCTCGGGCCCCGACCCGAACCCGTGACCGGACCCTCAAGACGACCCGGACCCGGACCTCGGCTCGTTAACGGATCCGCAACTCGACACGGACCAGTCCTCGACCCAGGCCCCGGCCTTTAACCCGACAAAGACCTGGACCCTGACTCGTAGCCCGATCCGGACCCCTAATGCGATCCGTGCCTGTCACTAGTAACTCTGCCCGACCCGTACGGGGAACTACTCGGCCCAATCTCGGGACTCGATTCGGATTCGAATCCGGAAGCCGAACTGGACCCATAATCCGACCCGGATCCATCACCAGTAACTCGACCCAGACCTCGTCTCTTATCCGTAATTGAACACGGAGCCGTATCTCGATCCAACCTTCGACCAGACCCGCAACCCGGCCCGGTTCTGGAACCGGAACCCTACTCAAACCCGTAATCCGGAACGCGATCCGGGTTCGAACCTCGAGCCCGACCCGGATCCGGACCTCGCTACGGATCCAGAGACCGAACGCGAACTGGAACCTCGGCCCGGAACCGTAACCCAATCATAAAAATTTGTTATAAATTCTTTTTATTACTAAAAATTTCAAAAAAAAGTTCTCTAAATTTTCATTCTTCCGGTATTTGATTCTTTTTTCTCAGAAAACTTCCAAAAATTAGATAATAAGCAGAGATTGCAAGTGCGGGTGAAGCATTTTATGTTTATCATAGTAGGTTCCAAATTAAGAACGAACTCGCCGGGATACGATATGATGACTTTTCCAGGTACAATTATGCAGTAGCATCGACAATTTCATTAAAGATGTTTTCTCCGTAGAGCAGCAGCTCTCGCACGTTTATCGTACGCATCGATGTTGTTGCGAATTGGACCTCTATCCTTCTTGTTATCCTGAAAAAAATTGATTAGAAAACAATTTGCTAGTGAACAATAATGTGGCAAACATAAGGAAACCTAAAAAGCGCATTCGCACAAATTGAATAAGAAAATTGCTTTTTCTGTGGACAGAATGCTGCAAATCGCCTTATTTTTGATTTATCTAGTAATTATCACTATTATGCGCTTTTTTTGCAAAAAAAAAAGACAAAAAAACGAAAGAAAGGCGCACCATGGTGAAAACACGTCTATACAGCATTTGTTTGTACCTATTCAATATGTTCAACCTCTAAACAGATGAAGCTGTATATATTTTATGCCAAAATGACAACTTCGGGTCCATTTTATCGATCACTATCAAATATTGGTGAAAATTTTCTCAATCGTCGGTACCCCATTGAGATCTTGAGTATATTCACATCAACAAATTACCTGCTAATTTTATACGATTCTGAGGAAAAATTCTGAGGAACTGATACGATATATATAGTATGTTATTTAAGGGTTTTTAAAGGGTAATTTAAGGATAAGGTAGGGATTATTTAGGGATGATTTAAGGATTCAAGGAATATTTATGCGTTTAATAGTTCATTTGAGAGAATTTTAAAAGAGCGTATATTATGACCAATTTTCTTTTGAAAATAAATTCCCACTTCAAAAAAATCATTACTTCAATAACACTAATTCTCTAATCGTAATCTCTACTCTCTTTGATGAATCATTGTTCTTTTCTTCTCTCATCCTCTTTGAGATCTATTATTAATAAAAAATATTTTATATACTTACAAGTTGATCGGTTTGTATTGAACTGATGCTCTCCGTTAACGATTCAGCGTCGCCGTTTTCGACTTCTTCGATCCTTCCACGTTCATCGACAAATTGTTGCCGTTTAATCGCCTCATTACCGGATCCGCTTGCATTTCTCGATGATCTCTTAGAATCTTTGGCCGACCGGCGATCGTTTCCTATACTTGGCTTCAAATTAGTTGTTTCTATTGTTCGGTGCTTGCCTTTCACCATGTAGGCATATTGTTGTGCGTGGATAAATTAATGAGACAAATGGGAAAACACGCCAAGTAGATTGGCACGATATGCGTTTTTTGCAATAGCAGGTGCCTAAACTTACCATTTTCATAATTTACCAACAAACACATAATAGGCCGACGCAGCTAAGGAGACAAGCACATAGAGACACATGCAGACGCAAAACGACCGCAATAAAAAGTAAATCTTACTATTCAAATGGAATGCACAGGACGTATTTTTAATTACTAATTAAATAATCACATTTCATCGGTTAACAAACTAAATTTTTGGCATTGTATGATGTAGCAGTAAAGTAATGAAACGTTTCAAAGATAAATAGGAATGACGCATAATACTAAAAATTACACCTAGACAGTTACAATGCACAACTTCTGATATATTGAAGTGAATAGGTCTTCACAAAGTAACAACCTTATAAGTCCAGTATATATTTTATCAAATATTTTTATAAAGATTGAAATTTATGATGATAAAATGATCAAAGATTGATGAAATTTATGCAAATAAATTTAATTTTTAATAAAGAATAACTGTAGTTATCATTGGGTACTAATTAAATTTGTATAATGTAGCAAATTTATGCAAATCTGTTCAATGAAATGAATCTAGCTCATTCTATAAGCTCACTGCTACAGGCTGCTCTTTACCCAATTTGCCCTATACTTAGATCAAGTCTTTTACAATCACTGTAGCTCTCATGTTCTGGCAAATTTTTCCGCCTTTCACAGAATCTTCCTAACAACCTAAAAAAGTTTCCTAGAGCAGTTGTAAAGGTCATTATTAGTAATTAATGATAACATGCTGAATAATCAAACGGCCCATGAACTGAGATCGATAATAACGTATGATCGTTGCGTGAGAACAACAGTTACGGATTTATAAAGTCATTCACCATAATGAAGCTACTGATATCGCTACCACATTAAATTCGTCGAAAAGACCGACCATCATATATGCTGTAGGGATCTTCTCGATTAGCGCTATCAAACGATCCCGGACGCCCTTTGACATACTTACTTCCGGCTTGTCGACCTCCTCCTTCGTTTGTACGATCGGGACATGGGCAATATTCTCCATCAGCACCTTTAAAATAAACATAATTAAAACGCTATTATACTGTGATGAAGTGATTCGACTAGACAAGAAAAGAAATCCTTTTTTTCAGTTCTTCAATGATTTGATAGCAAAATCCATCGAATTAAACAAATATAAAATATAAATGATCCATTCGCCTTTGTCGTCTTATTATCCTAAAAATAAAAGAACGTTGTTTAACGAAGAGCGCATTTGCTCACTGGAAAAGAGCGCGTTTGTCCATGAAGAAGGCTGAAATAATCAATCGCTCGCATGACCTTCAAATTTGACAGTTTTCCTCGGAAGCAAATGCGCCACAAACGGCATTCAACGACGGGATATCAATTATCGCGGACATATTTCCTTCGAGAACAAGTATTGTGATAAGTGTGTATAATTGAAAATCACCCTTTCGGCCTGGTCTTCCTGATCTTCCTGGTGGTCCTGGACGTCCTGGCTCACCAAGCGGTCCACGTGGACCTTCTTCCCCCCGTAGACCTGGAAAGTTTTTGAGTGCAATTAAAATACAGGTATCCCTCCTTTCATACGTACGTTTTATAAAGAGATACATGCCTTTACACAATTTTAAAAGTTTATCAACAAGAACTGTGAAACGTTCAGCGGTAAAAGTGCATCGCACTTAAACTGTTCGAAATTTCCGTCATATAAATGAGTGATAAACATAATTCAAGACAAAAATATCCACTGCGGAAATTACTTACTGTTTGGCCTTAACTGCCATATCTGTTAACTTAAATTTATTAAATCCTTCTCTGCTATTCCTCCATAATTCAAGGGAAAGTTAACAGCTTAATAGATAGAAACGTTATCCACAGCGAATGAGCACTATCTCAATAGGTAGACGACACAATCATAATTCACCTTTTAATGCACCCATTCATTTGGTGACCTTGGTTGTTCGGCTGTTTGGCCGCTTATTTTTACCGTAGAATTGTGAGACCTGAGCTTCATTTAAGGAGTAATTCTAGTTCCGTTTAAAAGGACAACCGACATCACGACAAAGGCTGCGGTTTGGGTCAGTCCCTGCTGGATTCTTCGAGGGTATCGTAGGTGCAATTCAGTGATATTTGGCTATTAATGCTATTTTAGAGATATAGATCGATGAATTTAAATTCCCCTGAATTAGCTTCAAGAAATTGAAATGTTCAATCGTTCCACAACGCCCGACCGTTGTGAAAAGTTTACACAAAAAGATTGTAGACGTAGACAAAAATGATATAGACTGATCTTCTGCATGAATTTGTGGCATACAAAATGAAGATCATTTCAACCTGCAGATGCATCCTCTCCACGCTCACCCGGTACTCCTTCATCACCTTCCGGTCCGACCGGTCCTGTTTCACCTTTTGGACCACGAGGTCCTCTTCCTCCTTTGATTCCATCTTTTCCGGGTGGTCCTTAATTACGAAGTGATTATATCACGACTAATATGCAACGCATCTTATCCCTCAAAGTTTGATGGTGAGAAATATTAAAAGTGGTAATATTTATGAGACCTGTGCAAAAAGGCATTAAAGGTACCCTGCAGCTCGCTACACCTGAGGCAGTATAACTCCATTCCACGTGACGCATTGCTTAAATTGGTTGACATTTTAAGAACCATGGCATTGGTGTAGTTTTGTATCTGCCCGTATATCTGCCTCATAGACAAGAGTAATATTAACTTTTGCAGAATCAAATGAAAGAACGATAAGCAAGCGTTTCAAATGAGCACCATGCAATCATAATGACTTGACGAGCATATCAGACATCGAATTGGGAGTTGATGCTAAGATTGACATTGACTGATTGGAAGGGGAATTTTTCTGATAAAATTGCAGGTCATCTACTTCGCTGTTTATTTAAGATGATATTAATAATAATAAAAGGGTTATAACTGATATAAATAATGGGAATAGAATATGTGCTAAGTACAATGTATAATAATATAAAGAAGGAAGCCTATACATAATACCTAATTCTGGATGCTTAATCTTAAGTTTTTAGCATCTTCTAGAGCGAAAATTAACTCTCTGATCGGTAATGATTAGGATTCTTTGTTCACCTTTTTTTCGACTGAAATTGCACCCCACCAACCGCCCCTTAGATGAAGTGAAAATCTGCTTAACATGTGACTGTATCTACTTGAGGCAAATACCACTAAGATAAATAAATTAACCACAAACCCCTTTCGCCTCGTGGCCCCACATCTCCTTGATAGCCACGATCTCCTTCCGGTCCTTCATCGCCCATTACTCCATCGCGACCTGCAAGGTTCTTATAGGAATTCATAAACACGCATGAATATTTGCAATATGAGATGTTTCTTCCACAGAAAAAGACGAGAGGAGCTATTATATTTAAAAACAAAGTGCTACACTTTAATTTTTAGTCGTTTGGAAGAGTGGTGGTAGAGCGGTGAAAATTACTATAGATTTCAGTAACTTCACGTAAGCCTCTATTACCCAGCAAAATTTCATTAACTGAGTGTTCAGAGATAAGATGAATATATACCTGGTTTCCCTTGTGCTCCTTTTTGCCCTTTAGGGCCTCGCTGTCCTCGTCTTCCTTTGTAGCCAGGCAATCCAATGGGACCAGGTGGACATGGAGCACAAGACCCACTCGTCGGTTTCATGGCGGCACCATCAAGGCCTATTGCTCTGATGGAACAATACCGACGTTTAAATAATATATTCGATTAGAATAAAAAACTTCTTCAAAAAATTTTTGAATAAAGGAATTTTTGAAAGATCAAATCCGCTGATTTGAATCAAACAGATGTTGATATCCTTTCAAATAAAAATAAAAAATATTCATCATGTAATAAGTGTTAAATCGACGCCTATCTATAATCAAATCGTTTTTGATATACAGTTTTAACTAAAAAAAATGCCTTCATAAAATTTTCGACATCGGCGCTTGTTTATCTGATGAGACCTCATTGAATGTGCTCTTTACGACAAACGGCAATTCATCATCTATTCAAGGAAGTTCCTCATGTCAAACGATCGCATTCGAAATGTAATCTTATCGCTCGTTAACTGATCGGATCATCAACAAACCTCCAAATTCTTTGATCATCTCTACTGTTCTAACCTGTCGACTCCGTTTCACCTCATCAATATGAGTCCATTATTACGTATCCCTAAGCAAACATATTTTAGATCGATGGGAAATATTTGTGGATTTTCAAATTATTCAATCCGAGTATTTAAATTTTGGTATTAAATTCCAACGCTTCAATCATAGTATTCCACTTAAAATCTCTAGAATTTATTATAATTTATTGCGTATCTCTTGGAAATATTCATTCGCTTTAATTAGATGAAATGGTCGCTTGGAAAAGGTACCTAGAATTGATTCTTTTTTATAGCATAAATGATGTGACGGATATAAAATACCTTTGTGAGGTTAAAACATAAGAGGTTCATTTTAAACCGGTTGGATGAAACCGATCGAACAAACAGGCAACAAACCTTTAAAATTTACCAGAACATTTACACGAACGGTTAGGTCAGCTAAACTATGAAGTCACTACAGCTCCCTTTGCAATATTTTTTAATAGTTGATTGTGCCGATGGGTGTGGTAAGTGAAACTGTAAAATGCATACCATATCAACATCCCCTGTGCATTTTTTCTGGTTATCAACTGAAATATGGAACGCCGGTTATCACGTGGAATATTGAACAGCTAAGCTCAAGCATATCTCCCACAATTTGTTATCACATCCTCCTATACATTATGTAATCGAGGCTATTGAAAGCGCATTTTCCGGTTAACATCCCCGAAGTGATTAAATAGAAGAAAGAGCAGCCTATCATCAAAGGGAATGAGAATACGAAGAGTGGAATATACAAGAAATTTTTCATTAAGCTCTCGTTCTATTTCTATTCCGTATTACTGAAAGATAATAATGAACTCTAATTCGGAGTGGAATAGGTGGCTAGTATGCGAAAGTGCACTTTATATGCGGACTCAACTAAAGAAATCACTTTGTATATGTTAGTAAAAATAAACGAAATGAATGCCCGCCGACCGGATAGAGTCGTATCTATTAGAAACTTTGCTTGATTACCGCTTATACATCGTAGAATTCAAAAAGAAAACTATCATAAGTAATTGCTTACTCTATACTCAACAGGTCCACACAAAAACTTCTTCCATATAAGACCATATTTTCCTATAGCTAAAATATTTAAAAACAATTTTGAAATAATACACTTTTAAATGTTCATAAATAAATAAGAAAATGTGTATTTTAGTTTATTGATAACAACGAAACTTAAAAACATTAGATTTAAATTTCAAATAACATAAACAAAACGATATAACTCCACCGAATTAAATTATTACTCTAAATGTAATATCAAAAAAGACTAAACGTTCTTTGCAGTTACGAAAACACATTCGATGACAATAATGAAAACAAGAAATGAATTGCAATACAACGTGCCCTATCCTTTTCCCTCTTTTATATGATATAATTCCTTCCTCTTTTTCCTTTAGACAATATGAAACCCCCCATCCTTCATGAGGCATATAAACCTTTTTTCTATGAAATTCTCTAGAAGATCTCATCTTGCATATGCTTCACTCTCATTTTCCGATTCAATAAAACGAGCAATGGTTAGTCCATCATATAATACCTTAGCATAAATACAGATTACCATTCCCAGCGATCCTAGAAATGCCAGCCACGTTTCTGAACTGAGCCCAATCCCCCTCTCCACGCATCACATCTTAGCCATAAATGTCTCTTCTAATGAGGTGACCTGTGAAAAACGAATCCACAAAAGAACAGATAGAAAAAATACTGGCAGAGGTACAATAAAAAAAAATATTTTCTGAATGAGTATCCACACAATCAAAGCAATAAGAAAACAATTGGTGGTGCACCACCAAAATAGGGAAAAAAGTTATATTCCAGCAATATCACTTTACCTTAGTCTGTAATGCACCTATATTTCTCACCTCTGAAACCTGTTCACCTTTTTTAACCACTATTTATTAGAACCCCCTCCAAGTTGCACTCTAATCTTTATTCACTTAAAGAAGTACATAGATATTCAGTCACTATATATGATCTCCCTGTGCTTTAGTAAACATTTACATTCAAGAATTGACTAAATAGGAGAAAAGTCGGAATGAAAACAAGCTCACCTTGAGAAAACCTGCGTCTCCTTACCTCTCTAATTTCCTCGTTGAAAGATATTCAACTATCTCTATGTTTATCATAAAAAGCAAGGCCCGACTTCGTTTCATCAACTGAAAACTTTCGCACTGCCCTTCAAATTTCTTTTGTTCTTTACCTCTCCCTCTCCAACCATGCAAAAATCCATTGGTTAGTATTACTCTGTTCAGGCAAAATAATATCGATGGAGGGAAATAGAAGTCGAACTACAGCTGTGTATTGTGATGATTTTTGCATACTATTACTCTTTCGATTTTTCAACTGTTCATTTCGGATCAAACAAGAAAGGATTTAGACGTCAATTCAATAAAATCTTCGCTCCTCCCCCCCCCTTTCCCCCCTAAACATTTCCGAAGTCGTGAAAACTGGGCATCACTTCCTAAGAGAAAGCAATACAAAAACAGCTACAGGGCTTAACAAGAAAGAATCCGAGAACGAGGTACAAAAAATTCTTCATTTTACAATATATAAGATAGTGGCAGTAAACATATAGCAAATCCGATTCAAATGTACATCAAAAATGAATTTCAAAGAAAACAACACCATTTCTTTCTCTTCAGATGATTCCGTTTCATTTTTGCGGCAAACACATCCGCCACAACATCACCAGGAACCTTAAAATAAACAAAATAAACTAACTACAACTAAAAAATTGAGCAAAAAAAAGAGAAATAAACGACAACAATCCTTATGTACTTTGATCGACAACACCTCAAAGAAGTTTACCAAATCTATTCCTATCCTCCAATGTTTTCATTTTAATCATTAAATAATAGTCGATTAAAAATTCAGAATGCGATGCAATTGGGTGAAATTTAGAAGCACTATATAAACCTACCGCGCAAATATTAAGCCCAAAACAGGAGAGGAGTGAAGGGGGGGAGAGGGGGGGGGGGAAGGTAAGAGACGTGGTCTCCCCATATAACTATTAAAATCATGTGGCGAGAAAAGAATGCAAAAGATCACAAGACGAGAAAGGAATCGATAAAAAATATCGCATCATCTTCTCCAAAATTCTCCGTGCCCCTCTCCCTCACTTCAACCTCTTGACCCCCTCACGTCCCTCAGTTTTTATTCTAACCTCAAAATACGTGAATTTGCATCAGTTCTCACTGCGTACAACTACATTAAGTACAGCATTAAATAGAAGAGAATAAAACTGGAAGTTGATATCTCTTCTATTTTTGATGAGTGAAAAGGAAACGGAATCCTTTCAACAAGATTATTACCATATCCAAAATACCACATTACCTCACATAATCCCATCCTCCTCGATTAAATCTCCGCTTAAAGAAAATCACCTGAGAAAAACGAATTTTTCCTCCTTTTTCCCAATAAACCTTCCCGGCGAAAAAGCTAAAAAAGCTTTTTTCCACATGTGCGAAAGCTGCCATCTTAAGCTTTAATAAAAGCCCTTGAGACTCAAATGACCATTTGACCTGATCGGTTGGTCGAAACTTCTTGCCTCGTAAATATGACCACAGTTGTTAGCGACATTTACAGCACATGATGAGAGCGAAAGATCAAATTAACTTCGACTATAACGACCCTTTGAACTCCTCCTTTCCTATATAACAAAAATCTTTAACCCAACACCATGAGGCATGAATATATCTAAAAATATATGAAAGGAAAGGAACATTTTAAATGAAATCCGACGATCACAGGAACTTCAACATTGCTCTCCTTCCCAAAAGCATTAAAAGAATTGATAAACCTGAGAATTCAATTCAAAATAATTCGATAGATATGCTATGGGATGAGAGGCGATCATCGGCTAAACAATACGTCGATTCAGCAAACCTTTAGAAAGCAATACAGAACCAAAATAAATGTGAAAATAATACCTGTTTAAATTGAGCAGTTGTCAATTCACGTTCACTCATCGATGACATTGTGTCGACAAGTGCGGCCATTGCAAATGAATGACGATCGCATTTTGATACAACTGTCGCCATCTCGAAAAGCTTCGTTTTGCTCATTGTATTCACCTATGAAAACACGAAGACAATTAATTTCAGGTTGGGATAAATAGACAGCTTTAGAGTCGAACACATGATAATGGTAATTCCAGGTAAGCCACCGTAGTCAACACTTTATTCCCCCTCCTATCTCGCGTTCCAAAGTAGTAAAATGCTGCAAAAAAGAGACTCCTCATTGAAGTTTAATAAGATTTAATGCGCAAAACAATATGAACTAAGGCTGAATTTTCAACATCAAACATCAAACACCTAACTACAAAACAATATAAACTATTGCTGGAAAAGAAAGTAATGCGGAGAATGTAAAATTAAATTATGCATAAACACCTCGCGAGCAATAATTTCTTCACATCGTTTCACCACCACTGGCATATCAAAGCGAATCGCCATTGGTAACACCACCGCCACATTCAAAACTGCAAATGACATCACTTTAAAAAAATTTGCATTCCCCTCCCTGTACCCCCCTCCCCCTCCCAATTCAAGCAGTTCTATTTCCAATACCCCCTCCCCCCTCTACCATCGCTGCATTCAAAACTACAAATGATGTCATTTGAAAAAATTTTTCGACATTACTCTCCTCTTCCCCTACCCACCCCCTAGTTTAAGCAATTCTTATTTTCAATATAGAATCACGACATGCTAATGCTGCATATAAACATGCATTTATTTTCCATATTTTCAACTAGTAAACATGGGAACGGCTTTAATAAATAAGATCTGCAGATGATGATCGTATTTGTGTAATAGTCTTTGTACAAAAAAAAAAAAAACAAGCACAAAATGACGCAACCAAATTTTTTCAGCTACAGGTGATGCTAAGTAAACGCTATTGCATTTAACATTGTGAACTTAGCCTTCGATCATATAGTACCTAAAAAACCAATAAAAAACCGCGCTTAAAGAGGCGATCCTTATAGACGTATTAATAAGAATTAAATCGCATAAAATAAACTGAAAGTTGATACTCCATTCGAAGTCCTCATCATTTAGTCTTATTCTCAAACTCTAATCGAACTATAAACTTCAAATTATAAACATAAAGAACTTCTATATACCAATAGGGCTCAATAAATAATAATTCAATGACGTATAATATGATTAACTTAAACGGATAAGAAACGAAGATTGTTGAGGGAAAATGATTGTGAGATAAAGGAATTTAAATAAGTCCAATTTGAAAATTAAAAAAAAATTAGCATACCGGTGATTGGTTTCCGCTTCGGACAATAGAAAACGACGCGCATAAGTTCTAGAAAATCCTCATAGTTGATGTCAGATGGTAATTCGAAGTCTTTCATTGCTTTCTCACCAAAAAACATCGATGCGAAGAACGGAGAGAGTTCCGCTAACCAACCACTATTAATATGGAGTACTCGATCTATAAAATATAAGGCATTTATTTATTTATTCATTTATTTATTAACTTTATTTATCTATTCATTTGTTCGTTTATTTATTCATTTATTATACGTGAATGAAATTTAAATATATCCCTAAAATAATGTGAGGTTTTCTCCAATTTTCAACAACAATATAAAAATTAGAGACAAAAATCGTTTACGAAATACCTTGTATAACGATACGAGTATTCCGATGTGGTAAAGGCGCCGAGAAATCATCATAATTGAACCGCATAGCAGAGCTTGTCGATCGTGTTGAATAACTCCCCGAAAGGATTTGCTCGATATCACGTCGGGACATCATTTCTCTGAAATTTTATATCTCAACATTTATCAATAATAAATAATAGGACGCGATCAGATGGGTTAAATGAGCGAATCTGAGAGGCATTCATACATCCATCCTATAAAACAAGAAGACAGCGATACACGCACGCAACCGCCCATCACCAACTTCAAGCACGACACTGAAATCGCTCAACCAACCCAAATGGCAAACAATTGTAATCATTTTGATCGACCAGTGGATGTCACTGATCAAAATCGAGTATTGGTTTGATGACCAACCAGCCCGCTGTACGTCGTTTGGTCACATAAAACAAAAACTAACCAAAATGTACTTATTCCCTACCTACCTGCTCAACCTACGTTACTATTTACTATACTCTGTATAAATAGTCGAGATCCTCTAAGAAATACAAAATATTTAAGTTTTCAGGGATAATCGCTTTAGGAGAGAGATTTGAATTGTTACAGCGTTATTTTCCTGCCAGTTGAACTCGCACCATTTCACTTCAAAAGTATGGCGTGTGGTTATATATGAAAAGTATAGTTAAAGGTGTAGTTATTCACCACGGTTAGATATGAAGGTAGGCGAAGAAATCTAGGAGGATATGAATAGGAAGCTCTACTATCTTCACTAAAAATTTTTTTATTAATTTAGCATTAATATTTTCGTTTATTCTTTACTCTACTCTTATTTAATAATGCAAGACAATTGTTGTGAATGATAAAAATGCAATTTAATTTACGAATACAAATAAATCTATATTCAAATGCTGACCAAATATGCAAATTTGCACTGAAATAATTCTATTCCGTTCAAAAATCTCATGTTTTCTATTGCATTATTTATAATAACAACGAAATACGGTATTATTACCAACAGTTATACCGTTATTACGGTATAGATAGTCATCGGTCTCGTTTATGCAACGTGCACTGGTTTTGCTATACGACCTTTACAATATACCTCTAAATAGGATGAAACCTTAATTACTGTATCCTTTACTCTTGTGACAGAGAGAATCTTAAATATCTTTAATCCGATAAAATAAGTTAGATGGTAAACCTAAATCATAGGCGATCGATTAGAACAGTAACACCTTATTTCGCATATTTAATTATTTGTCGCTAACTTAAATCTGATTGATTTTGTTGCAGCACGATAATGACACATACTTTACTATCCTACTTGATGTATCCCTCCCACCCACTTGTTGCTTTTTGAGCCAATCTTACTCCACACTCAATGTTGTCCTTCCCTTACTTGGCCTTTTTCCGATGGTTCGAAAGTCTACATGCAATAAATTCCAAAACGTTTCAAAAAAAAAAAAAGAGATTAATCCAACCTTTCAAGGTTTTCGAGAGCCTCGATATGAAGAGATCAAAAGTAAGAAGCTTACTCCAACTCTCTACAGAGGTTTGGGAGGATCTGAAATCCACTTTCGCACCAGAATTATTCCCGAAATATCTTTTTGCATCCGAATTATTTGCGAACATCTCTTCGCATCTTTCGCATCCGAACTCTTTGAATATATCTTTCCGCATCCCTCTAAATAACTCTTTGCCAATTGGTTCTGCATGAGTCAACACTTTGACGATAAAAACCTGGTTAAGATCTCGTGCTATGAAAAACATTTCTCCTCTTTCTTTAATAGACAAATGCTTAAGATTGTTTTGAAACACTAGTAATAAAATCGCATCATTAGATGCGCTATTCTCATTCCTATTCTCTATCGAGTAAATTCCACTCCCTTTCTTAATAATAAAGAAACAATACTTATGGCGTTTGATTCGATATGATATAATATTTTGGCTAAAATATACGAACAACTTTGAAATTAAAAATTCAAAGAAATAGGCAAAAATATTATGAATATTTTGAAGTTAAGTTTTAGTAAAATCTCATCGAGACATAAAAATCGCAACCATAGAATTTGAACGATCAACTGCATTCCAAAAATCGATGACAAAAATTATACTTCCATAAATATTTCTTTATTGATCCACAGATTTCATAATTAACATAGCAACCTATAACAAAAAACATAGAAAGTGACAAGACAATAATAAAATGCAATAAAGGCAACAATATGAATACTAAAAATGCTTGATACAATTCAGTATGCCTGTCCATACACTTATTCATTCAACCAATATTAAAAAATATTTTTTGATATAGAATTTTATGTTTTTGTTATTTCCGTCCCCAATTAAGCACATGCCATTATCCTGCTCTAGTAAATAGTTGATTCAACTACCTCCTCTAATTTCATGAATTACATATTGTTAGAAGGGTTTAACATATCGGATTATCAATTTTCACAGAAAAAAATAAAAGAGGAAAAAGAAATTCTCAATCCCTCCCTCCCTCCCTTCAAATTTAGACAAATCGAAATAATTCCGCACTTTCTCAGCGAAAAAAAAGAGAGGAGGAAACATCAGCAAAAAAAGTTCCACCAAAATATAGAGTTACTTTTTATACTGTCAGATTTCAAGTGATGGAAATTAAAAAGAGGAGGCAGGATGAATAAAAAAATACCAAATCCTTACTTTTGCTACCATTTCTGCATTCCCTTTATTCCCCCTAAATCGAATAAACGAAAAAAAAAGACCAAAGATTTTCCCCACTGTAAAAATTTCTCATAATTAAATCAACATCATATATTATATTTCGTTGTGATAAACTAACAGACATGCAAAAAGAGGAAAACAATTATGAATGAAACCTGAGAACAAGGAAAGAGATCAATATAAAGCTGCAGAATCATATCATTGCTGCACTATAGCTCGAATATTCACGAAAAAATTAGTATAAAAATGGTCTGACACGTAAAAATTTTCCATAGAGAATTTTATTTTTTTAAATGGTCGTTCGGTGAATTTCTGAGTGTAAAGATTGAAAAAACTATTGAAAAGCTTTATAGTTCGATTAAGTGAACATATTCCATTTCTGCCTTTTTTACTTTGTATATTAAATAAAGCCACAAAAGGTTCCAATTTTATCCATCATGACTTTAAAAAACCTGATTACAATTCATGATGGCAAATTATAATGGCGGGGATGGAGAAAGAAGGGGAGGGGAGGTGGGAAGTTCCGCACGGGAGGGAGAGGGAGGGGTTTCGCATAGGGGAGAGGGGGAGGGGGTTCCGCGCCTATCGTTGGGGTGGAAGCCTTTATTGTCCGATCGTTCTGTTGCCCAACTTGAATCGCAGAACATTTTCAACTTTATGAGTTCTAAAATATGCACTGGATTATTTCTATACCTATATAAAAAATATGGTCACTGCGACTAGAATCAGGCAGAGATCAAATCCACAAACTCCCAACTTCGCTCCCTGCTACATCTACTATGCTTGCTAACCTCAAGCTACTTAATAGTTTTCATCTTTGATCACAGCGCAATCCCCTCTCTGATATCGCATTTTAAAGAAATAGGTCAAATACGTTGAAATCCTCTGATTGTTACCCAAGATAAATGCTGAACCCCATCTTACTGCTCAAATGGAAAGGCCGAGCGATCAATGATCTTTATAAAATACTACCTCTTCGAGATGTCGCTGACACCTGCCCTATTTTTCCCATTCCCCTTACATTGGTAGGGAGATCAGCGATGCCTCACTACGACTGAGTAAAAGAAACCATCAAGCAGACAGGAAACTGCACACTCTCTTAGTAAATTTCGAAAACTTAAAAGCCCGACTGCAAAATCTGAATGGTCGGACAATGAAGGTTTGGAATAAGGGAATCCTATGCTCCTCGGTGTACCGGAAGCCTCGAAATTCGCCACACTTTTCGATCTGCATAGATGAAATTGGTACCCGTGCAGTGTTTTCGAACTTCCGCTAAGATGGAAGGTTGAAGGGGTAAACAGAAAAAAGCCGAATTTCCTAACATCCCTTCCCGTCTCCTTTAATCGATGAACAAATCGTTACATACCATACTTCTTAATGAATATGCACTACGCTAAAAAAATAATAAAATCTCAGGTGAACTTCAAAAGCGCAACCTTTTCATTCATATATATCGTTGAATTGCAAAGTTTCTCGTCCCATATCATCGTCACGACACTTCCTTTATAGACGGGAGAGAGCCCACAATGCGATCATCCCACAATCACCTAAACATTCCCATTCCAATGTCCGTATCGCATCACTATACGTCAACCTCCGTTTGTCCTATAATTTCAATTCAGATACCATTCAACACTATGATATGACATTCAACAGACATAAATTATCACGAACAACACTGTCAACGTACACATAATATCAGCTGCTATCGTATATTTTTCCGCTTGCATATAAATTTGCGTAAAATGCTTTCGTGAAAAATCAATTTTTTCCATTTTTTCGAAAGTTCTTTTTTTAAAAGCGCGCTTTTTCAAAACTCTTCAAAAGGTGTAATTTTAATAAATAAACGAAAAAACATTTATAACAAAGCCGTATCTATCTTATATCTCTCTATTCTATAGTTTTAACGCTTCAAAAGCGCAAAAAAAAACTTTATCGAATATAACAGATGCAAAATAATTTAACAAACCTCGCCTTTGTTATTTATTTCCTATATTAATTACGCAAAAAAAAATGAAAAATTTTTTTCTTCAAAGTTTTGCGATATCAGCTACATGCAACGAAATAATCCACTTCCGGAACTTTTTCTGTTGCTTTTCAAAATTTTATGCAAATAAGTTAGTCCGCAAAATCTGTATATCGTACCAGTTTCCTTGCTTCTGTTTTGTTTTTTATCTGTTATCTGATACTGCCAATTTCTGTGCAGATCTCTGATGCTTGCTTACGAACCTTCTTAGAACAGATGAGGAGGAGGTAGGGAGGGGGGTGCAGGAGGCGGCGAAAGAGAAGCAGAAAATTGCATCGTCTCGAAGCGAATTGCGCTTCAAGTTCATATTTTTCAAGTTTTCATTTAATTTTATGGATCCATTAAATCAGATCCTAAACGAATTCTCAAAGTAGGGTAACATCTGAATCCCAAGACTTTTGACTCAGAATTTCATCAAATGGTTAGCACAAATAGATATAAATCACACCTCTTGCATATATCGCAAAATCTACAAGAAAGGTATCGAACAACAAAAAATTACAAATTACATATGTTATTTATATCATAGAATACAAAAAAAGGTATCCAGCAACAAAAAAATAATAACGGAACAAACATCGCGCATTAACAAAAACAGTAAAATCCTTTAGCAAGTTACCTAGTGAATGCTTAGCGTTAAATTTTATAGATCACCGTCACCGAATGCAATTATTGGTACAAAGACGAATCCACACCTCGAGAGGGAATCGAAGAACTTTTGAGAGTATTAAATTATAAAAATGAGCAGGATCACCTAAACTTTCGCCTAGCAAATTCCAAAATACCTATATTTGTACCTATCGGCGGTGGAATCCCTTTCCCCGATCCATTTACGCAACTCAACTGATCGCTATATGGGAAAATTCTTCACGTTCGAAGCTTCCTTCTTCAATTGTTGTCCCTTTACAGCATCATGCCCATGGCCAAGATGATCCGAAACAAATTCGACTTCCAACTTCACGTACAATCATAAAACCTGTGCAATGCGTTTGCACTTTTCTTTTCTTGCATGAATTCCGTCTTCCACTTTCGATTGATCGTGACCTTCCTGACCTTTAAAGTTCCAATCTTTTATTCCAAGCAAATGGGTTTTACTTATGCAAATTTGGAATCATTTTATTAAAATTTGCATTTTCCTGTGGAACCTATTCATACAGCTTTTGTTGGTTTTCTCATATTATGTTGAAATAAAATAAAATAAAATAAATAAAAAAAGAGATTTCTAGTCAGCAAAATGTTACACTGATTGGACCAAGTCGTTCTTCTGTCTCCAAATATTTGAGATATGCTCATCTATTCAAATGCGCATCAACGTAAGCATATCTTCCATTAAATTAAAATAAATATTAACTCGTATGACGTTATCCGTTGAACAAAAATCTTCAATGCCATACTGCATGAATCATCACCGCCATAGNATATAAGCAATTTAAACGAAAGTTTATGCGCTGAATAAGATGACTACGACATCGACCATTCTCATAAAATGTAAGACAAACATTCCACTCCTTATAAGATGATATGTAAATGAGCTTCACTGGAAATTATTCAAACCCATAGAATTAGTAAAGGACCACGCATACATTACTTATAAAAATTCATTTCACAAGGGGAGTGACGCTAAAAGAATGAGCCCACCGAAGCTGCTCTCCCCCGAAAACCTACCATCACCTTCCCCTCCCCCTCCTCCACTTACTTTGACTCTCAACCTTCTCGAGGCTTAAAACATAAGCAGGCTGTTTTCCTCGTGGATCACCTAATCGCATTTATTCAACTATGACAACAAAATGTTTCAGATCCAATTTTTGTGTTGTTTCCTTGCTTCATGAACAACTGACATCACCTTATTTACACATCTGTTTTGTTGGTCCTCTAATTCTTATCACTTCTGGCATATTTTCGAACCATAAAACGCTTTTCAATATTTATTCTAGAAGCTAGCTGAGATAAATATACTACTTGAAAGATAATCATTTTTTAATCAAAGAAAACAGAGAGCAAATGAATATCCTTATTGAAATTCAACGATTTCATCCTCTCCCATACGAGAAACTTTTTACACAAACGATTGAGACATATTACTTACCTCATTCAGATATTTGCATACTAATTAAACAATTTAAAATTTACCTGCTATAATGTAGGTAAATAATATTAGGTCGTCTTGATTCGATCGACAAATATTCACCACTCTCACAACTAATCCGACCCACCAGTTCATCGAATTGTTCACGTGATTCGAAATGTTTTCGTTGTATTTCAAAAGTTGCGCCACTTTTACGATGTTCTTTTGCGACAAGTTCAGCAAGTGATTTCTGTGTTAATACTTTCTCATCATATATGGGATAAATCACCTTTCGTGATGCCATCTAAATTTATAAAAAATTGAAAAAAATTCTGATTAAATCTATAAAAATAAAGAAAAGCACAAACTTTATTAAGTCAATCATCTACTTGCTTAATCAATTATCGATTAAATTATTATTATTCCCCTATAATTATTCCTCTGTTCTTTTCCATGATATTTTTCACATCGGAGTGATATAATTTTTTCCCACTGGAATATTTTTATTTTCTATAGTTTTTCCAACGGATAAAAATGTTCTCCAAGAAAAATTCATCGGATATTTACAATGGAATAATAAAATCCAAAAAAAACCATTACCTCATTTAGAACCTGAAATTACCGAATAAACCCAAAAAATACCGGAAGACTCAAAAACCGGAAGGCATCAAAAGCAGATATTTAAAAAAAAACCAATAAATAAGCACGCAGCTACGACTGACAACAAGTAAAGAAATATTGATACAGAATCGTTTCAAATTTTATTAATTCATCAACATGTTCAACAATAAGAAATTTCCTTTAATGAGCACAACAATAGATTGAGCACTGAAAAACATTCAATAAATAATGAATGAATGCAACGATAACAATTGAAACGATGATCGCATATAATATGACATGAATACTGCCATATGATAATTAAGCACTCGCTAAGACAAAAAAGTGATAACAAAGTGATAAAAGAATAAAGCCAACAACATTACTTGGTTTCTAGTATCCGCTATTGATAACAACGAGGTTTACAATGAAGCCCAAATAGGCATACACCTCGACGAAGATGCTCGAACAGATATACACCTGGATGAAGATGCTCAAATAGGTATGCACCTCAGTGAGGATGATCAAATAGATACACTCCTAGACGAATAGGCTCAAACAGATATACACCTGGATGATGACTCTTACAGCGATCCCATCTCAGATTTGCTTCTTTCTGATTGCATTTTATAAAACCAAAATTGCTAATTCGAATTTCACATTGCTCTATTCGAAGAGACAATGAAATCGAAATTCCCAATAATAGCAATAACAAATATTACTTAACAACATAATAGATTATATTGTCAACACCTCATTCATACTTAGAATTATGCATTTAAATTCACTAGAGAACTTTGGTGGATCGCTATCTCTCTAAGCAATTTTATTTCGTTTTCAAATTTTTTGAACGAATGCCAAAAAAGATCCTCCAAAGAATTTCAAATGACTGCCAAAAAACATTTTCTTTCCTTAATAGGATATCTTTCGAAATGTTTCTCATCACTTCTTGAATGTTCTAAAAGGCTTTCTTAGATCGTCAACTGTTTTTCATTTTTTGAAATGCTATATCGTTTCCCTCAATTTCAAAAGCAATTTTTGTTTGGCTCCGTACACATACGCTTCACGAGATAAGAAGGAAGAAGGAGAGATGGGAAGGAAAGAGTATAAAAGGAAGTGAGGGGGGGAAAGGAAGTGAGGGGGGGAGGGGGAGGAGGGTGGAAGAGGGACGATACATACGAACAGTAAATGATTTACGATAAATGAGATCACTATAAACCAATATAAAAGAGTTGTACACAGATATCAATTATTTTTAAGCAATATAATTCTTTAAACTATATAGTCAAAGATTTAAACTTCTTTTGAAACTTTTCCCCAAAGAAATTTCAACCATATAAAAGCGTTAAATTTCTACCAAAATAATAAATAAACTTCGAAATTAATTAAATGTATTCGATGTGTTACTAACAACCCCACCGATCCAATATAAAAACTAGATGAATAATGCTGAAAAAAAAAAAAACCTATGATGGGAGAAACTTGTAGAAAAAACATCAATATAAGGAAAATTTTTTCATAAAATGCCCTCGCAAAAGAAAAAAAATTAATTAATTAAATAAATTTTAAAGAAATTAAAAAGCATAATAATTCTGTCAAAATAAATACATTAATTGCCCACTTGCCTAGTGATCGCATGAATGTTTTTATAGAAGTTAAATTTGCATATTTTAAAAACTTTTTAAAGCATTCATATGTAAATTTGCAGTTGATGAATAAGGGAATCGCCTTAAATTTAATGAGTCAAAAATTTACATATGCAAATCTACAGACAGGTTAACATAACATAATTCAAGTGCAGTCATAAAAAATAAGATAAAATTTATTTACTATTCAAAGATATCAGCCGATAACCTTTTCAACCGAAGATAGCAAACCTGAACAATCGAATTTATCACTAATTATTTTATTCACTTCATAGACCGAGCAATTCAACACAACAAACCTAATCATTAGGAACGCCCATCCATTTTGATGGTCCACAGTCCGCGGTACATTGCCATGTTAGCATTAATATTCCACCATTTTCGGTTAGATTCACATCTTTCATCAACGATCCACATCGCTGGCATCTAAATAATTTTTTTCATCTATACAACAGCAAATTTTTAAACGACGTCGTAAAGAATTAAAAAATAGGAAATAAAATGAATGAAATAAATAAATAAATAAGTAAACGTAAAAAACTCATCCAAATTATTAGTGAAAACTTGCATTTGATGCCCGAAACCAATGACGGTTGTCAACAATTATGCGGGATTTTTGCGTTTTGCGTTGATCTACGATCAAACAAAGACTACTTACGACGGCAAGAAACAATCAGCGCTTTAAAATTGCCATATTGGGCCTATAATCAGGTGAAGATGATTCAATGAGCAAATAAATGCAACCTTTATGCTCCTTTCCCACCTATATCTGCAGTGGCTTCTCTTCTCTAAATTCCATCCATCAATAACAATCATATCTAGAAACGAATGAATAATGATCGATTTTCCCTAAGGCGATCAGTTTTGAAAGCGTTAATCATCTTAAACGGAAGTAGATACGATAACGAACCTTTTGAAAAGTTGCATAAGTTGACTTGCTTCTATAACGAAAAACGTTTTTTGTGCACTCAGATCCACTTTCGGAGCTTCGATACTAGTTTCGTTTGCCATGGTGCTGTAAGCGCATTACATACATAACAGATAAAACAGGAAGGTCACTGATGAAGGGGGCAGAGGACAGTATATCCTCGAACCGATATCAGTAGTTCTAATATCTGACATCAACTGCAAAATATTTATCAACGTCCCACTGAGATGGAACTACGGAAGTTGGCAATAAAGAAAAAAATAAGTGTGCCTGAATCACCTTTCTCTGATTTCCGCCATCGATCATAAAGAAAGGAGAACGACGGGGAAGCGGGGGGGGAGAGGGAGATGGAGGGTGGGGGAATTAGGTTGAAAAAAGGGTAATGTGAGGCCGCAGACTCCTGAATCATGGCATTCGCCTCGACCAAATTGTTAACTATCGTCAGTTATAGCGTTGCTTGAAACGGGACTTCAAAAGCATTAAGGAAGACTTAGAAGCCAAGCCAAGAGCAATCACTCAGACCCACCATGCTGGTAGATTTCACAGCAACCAATTTAATAAAAACATTCAAGTAAACGAGGTCAATAAAAAATTAGAGCTGCAACGTTTCATCTAATCATATTGTGTTCAATTTTAATAGCCTGCTAGGTGTTTCCTTATGGCAATTATGAGCATAGACAGACCCACTTATAAATGAGCTCAAATTGCAGGGATTTCCGGAAACAATAAATGAGTTTGAACATCGTCAAACAGAACTAAGAGCAGTTCACCATTTCCCACATTATCAGTAAACCTGTTTTTCTTCGCTTGGATGTTCATTAAAGACGGAAGGAAGGACAAGGCAGAGAAGAATAAAACGATATAAAAAACGATATGGATCTTACTTACGCTAAACTCTTCAACTAAACTTTTTTCTTTGCAGATGCTTCGTTACTAAAATATAATCACTAAAAAATGAAACCGCGTTAAGTCAATTAAAGACAGAAAGTAAACATTACAGATGAAAACCATCAACATACTTAATCATTAAAAAATCTATATTATTCTAACCGTAAATAATTCGTAGACTCCCACTGCTCTTTGTAATTTCCCCATCCACCTCACTTTAGGTGTTGATGGTGTCCAAATTTCATAAATAAGCAATCAGTTTTCTATTTCATTTATTCTTACTACATTTTCCGCTATAAACTATGCCACAACATGCTAATCCCTCCATCTCTCCATCTTAATGAATAAGCTCAATAAAGTGGAAGAAAATTCGAAACTTATAAGGAAAACAAAACGATAAAAGAAAAGAAACCGACAATAGCTGACCATTCACGAAGATTAGATGACTCTGAGGGCAAAATTTCAGGAGCACCCTCACTGACGGCACATTTAGCTGATTCGGAATTCTTTGCCTCTTCGGCCGATTCTGCATTGAACGATTCATCCACTGTTTCTCGATCCTCGGCCATCTCTTGATCCGATTCAACATCATCAGGACTCATACTACGATCAGTCGCATACCTACGATGCCAATAGAAAGAATGTCTGACGGAACCCCAACGCGGTAACAACGGACGTAATCGTCCCTCACTGTCACTCTTATCCTCCTTACTAAATCCACTTTCAGCAAGCAATACTCGTTCGAATCCCTGTAATAAAAATATTCACTTCCTATAGATTTATAACTTATATAACTCAATGAAAGAGTTTCCCAACTTAAATTCTTAGAGGAAGAACTAATATAACACAAAAATGTTAACATAATGGAATGAATGATTTGCTCGATGGGCAACGATGAAATGGGTGAATGAAATTTAAAAAAAAAAAACACTTCCTGAAGGATTATTAAGACCTTCTTTCCTCAATGGAAAGCAAAGATTCTCGCGACACAATATTCCAAACCAGCTCAATTAAATTCATATTCGTCGGTGTATAATTCTAAACCTCAAACAACTCGTTCATTTCACTTCTCTAAGGAACCCAAAATAAGTAAATAAAGTGATAGTAAAAACTCCACCTCTAATATTTGTCTTGAATGTAATTCAACCAACTTGTTCGCTACAAAGTAATTAAAGGTAAATCGACTGGATGTCTAGATGCATGACGTGGAATTGCATGACCGAACCTTGATGCAAAACCTTTCTTCCTTCGGGATGGATCTGCTAGAGGGAGGGGGGAGGGAATATTTATATAACCCATTCTCTCGCCTGCCCCTCCATGATCCTCTCCCTTCCTGCACCCTTTCCTAACCTCAGTAGTCTGCGGATAAACGTCATCAATTCAAAGATTCGAATCACTCACCTCCATAAAAGCAGCTCGTGGTTCCTTTTTGCCAAGTCGTACATCTCGTCGACATTCACGAAGTACAGTTCTAACGAATAGTTCACCTTTCTTCAGCAATTTACAGCCGGCTACATGTGGTGGATGCGCATTGCCCAATATTTTACCGTCCAATGTCCGTACCCATGCTGTACGTCCTTCCACTCCACGTTTAATACGTGCGACACATTTATTACACCGGTAGAATGATTTACGTCCGTTAGTTGATGTACGCATCAATGCGTATTCACGTAGACCATCATCCTCTTCGATCGTTAGCAATGTTTTATTGTGGCGAGATGAAAGCGCATTCCCTCTCTCGAAGAAACGCTTTCGTGATGCACTAAAATTATTCACTTTTAGGTAAATTTTTTGAATAGTTTTCAATATTGATATATAAAGCTATGACCTCACTCTTACAAAAAGATTTTAAAAAATAAAATATCTACAACTTGTAATTATAGGTCATCTCTCCCTCCTTCAAGTAAACTGTATTGGATATACACATGATCTACAAACGAATATGTCTAAATTTCAATTACAGACCCCGTGGTTCAGTTTTTTTCATATGAAAAAATTTGGGAACTAATCAAAGGATATCATCCGCAAAGAGTATAACCATCCTAGAAAAAAAAGGTTAGAAACTTAAATTTATGCTAATATATGGTTATTTTTGGTTATATAAAAATGGTTATTAACATCTTTTCACAAGAAGAATACGAATATGTATATCTAACTATGCTGTTGCATCAAGTTGCCGATGCGAAAATCCATACCGATGATATGTATGGTCTGTACAATTTACCGATTAGGTTCCATTACCTCGAAAATTCGATTTCTATTTACTTCATTACCTGTCGCGTTTATTGGTTGTTAAAGAATCTATTAAATTTGCATGCAAATTTAAAACTTATCAGCTTTATCACATGCAAATTAAAGACAACACTAGGCTTCCATATGCAAATTTTCAATCAAACGATTGTAAGTGAAATAAGGGATTTTTGAATGGCATAGAGGTGGCAATTTCTGGGTGGAAAACGTATTAACACGGTTATTGGGTCACTGTTTTGGAATATATGCACAATCAATCGATGTTACTCACCAAAAATGCAAAATGTATATATCCTATCAGTCTGCCTGTATATATCGTACGCTTTCCTACTTGTTTCATATAGCATCAAAACTCAATACTAATTACTTAATGCAATTTTCAGGAAAAAGGTGAATAAAAATACAGATAACAGAGAAGAGAACATACCGTGTTTGTTCCTCCTTGACAACAACATTTTGTGAACCAACAGCTTTCATATTCGGTCTTCTCTGCGGGTGTTTATTCTATAAGGAAAAATAACATAAGAAATTATTTAAATTTTTTATAAAATATTTCGATTATATAGGAATTTTTCTCCTCAAAAAATTTGGAAAATGCCATGCATTACTTTTTTTGCTAAATTTATACAACTTTTTTTCAGTAATCTATATACCATAAGCTTTTTCCTTTGTGGTTTAAATATTCGCAAAAAAAAAAAAATCCTAAACATATGAAACTGGCAAACTACAATCCTTTGAACAATAAGGGGTTAAACTTAGTGACGAAATACATCGAAATATTTACCCTTCAGTGAAGTTTTCTTTAAAAGTACTTCATAATTGCTGGTATTTGTGGATGAATATAAAAAACTACAGTTATCCCCGTGGTCATTTAATGCCCCAATGCGCGACATCCCCTAAAGTCCTGGATCTGCAAGTATCGTTCCCATCCCTGTACCCGCCTCTCTTTTTGAGTATAAGGATGCAAGGTGAGGAGGAGACTATGTGTTTATAATTAGTTGGAGGTGAGGCAATGAGTTAATTAAAACACATGACAACTTATGAACTTCGCAAGACGAAGGGTTTGAGAGAGAGAGAGAGAGGAAGAGAGGGAGAGAGAGGAAGAGAGGGGAAGAGAGGGAGAGAGAGGAGAGGCGGAGAGATAGATGAGTCAGTTTATCACCACTTTTGCTACCGTCGTGACCATGGCACTTAGCCGTTTAAATGAAAATGTATTGCAAATAAAGCGAATGCATAAAGGATCGGTCCATAAATCGATGGCTATGAAATGCAAGGTGAGATAACAGCATAATAGATGGCCAACTACATTATACTCGTCTGTTTTATGAAAGTGTTTCAATATGCTCACATATGAGCGGCCAATAATTCCCCAAGCAATAATCCCTCTCCCTCCCCCAAATCCAGTTAACTGGATGCTGATTATGAAGCCTATTTGTCAACACAACGGGTCTACGCTATAAGTTTATTCGATTCATGCGTGACGATACGGATGAACCGAAGAGGAACGCATAACGATCAGAATAGCTCTAATAAACAACTCAACCTACATCAAGAAGCGTAATCCTGTCGAGAAAACAGCGAAAACTTCACTCGCATTCACCGACTTTATGATCGCTTCCAAAATGTGACCAACGATTTCATTGTTTTTGTTCTCTCTTAAATTTAATAATATTATTAATAATAATCCCTAATACAATTATATCCTACTAACGACGGTTACATTATTTAATGTCAAAATAAATTTCATATTCGTTAAGTTTTATGCAGCCATCTGTCACTAAGATTCTAATCATCTATTTGCAGACACCAATCTGTCATTATCCTACCAATCAAATAACTTTCGGTTTATTTTATCCACTTGAACAATGAGAATATTAAAAAATCAAAAGAAAGTTGTTTTGTTGTTTTGAGGGATTTCATCGACAGTTATATAACAATTCATAAGTTAATATTAAATATAACGTTGAATAACATCAAACAATAATTCATAACACTTAAGTAGCATTTAAGAAAGGAAAATAACTCGGGAAGTTTGCAACAAACAAAGAAGTTCCCAGAGGAGGCCCGGAAAACGAAAGTGCCATCCTGTCGAGGTAGATGTAGTTCAGCCACATCCTAACCGGAAAAGGAAAATGTCATCCGGTCGAGGTAGATATAGTTCGTTCGGCCATGTCCTAACGCAGTTTCTGTACACCAAGATATGCATTCAAACTGACGAATGCACATTGAGCTCGAGTACCGTTACGTTATGCATAAGCTCCATCTGAACTTAAGCCACGCAACTTTTCAGCTTTTATCGAATTTGTGGACGACTAAAAGCAGAAACATGTTCGTCGGAGGAATGTCCACTCGCATGAACCGCAACCTCCCGTGCATTCCCACGTCAACATCGATACTGCATCCTTGTAGGTGAATTTCATATGTTTGACCAAAGATCCGCATTGCACATATCTAAATTTGAAATTTATGAACAATTTCAAAACTACATCACATATCTTTTCGCTAGTAAACTTTAAAAAGTGAGGTGAAAAACAAAATTGACTTGCAAATTTTATGACCGTTTAAAGCACCAATATCTTTCAAAAAAGACGATCATTCGATAAGAAAACAGTTTAAGAGGTCATTCTAAGGTGTTGATTATATCCATCAAATTCCACTACTGTAAACTTGTGATCACCAAGTTGAAACCACCTAAAAAGTTTACGAGAATGGCATCATAACCGTCTGAAACATTCATAAGTTGATCCCACAGAACAAGCGTCAAAGGTCAAATGTCGAAGGTGGCAGAGGTGACAGTATAGACAACAAATGAAAAAAATGTTCAAAGAACAGTTTTTTTGCGTAAAAATGTAATCTGAGTTGTGCAGTATATGCGCTTTTACATATCCCACCCAATAGACCAACCGCTTTCACAAATTACTGATAAGTAAAAAAATTTTTGTAACGATGCACTCGCTGATCCTTTGGATCGCAAGAATTATTTTGTGTGACCCGATTGGCGTAAAAAGAAGACCAACACGTCGCAAAATGCATAGAGATTTTTAAACATCCTTTAATCTCTACAATATAACTAATAACTATCTTCGAAGTTAATAGAACAATCTGAATATTGGTAGAAAAAATGGTTCTACGATACACATTACATCTAACAATTTTCACAGCTCTACGTTTAGTGGTTTCGAGTTACGAGCACCAGACAAACAGACACGATTTGTCCATAATGTGCTTCGCAAATGTGAATTTGCAACGGTACACACTGACGGTTTATTCCGAATGAGTTTGAAAAAGTGCTTGATTTCTATGGAAACATGATTATCATACTTTAGGCCGGATTAGCAAACTCCAGAAAAACGCATACCGCGCCAACGTTTTTGACTTGCTTTCCCACTTTTTTCAAAAAAAAAAAACTTCTCTTAAAAAACCCTAAACTGAACTCTCAATAGGATAGAAAACTTCAGTAATCGAACACGGATGCAACCAGAAAGGAAGATATATAGGATCGCCTTATTGGTAGGATGCCTACTAGCAGAACCTTAAAAGCCTCTTCCTGATGGTCAGATAATAGATCAGTAGCATACCTTTTGAAAAGACGAATGAAATTGTTCGCATCGACTAAGGAAATCCTTCTACGCATTAAGAGGGATTGTCTAGCGTGATCTGCGTTTATCTGCTTCACTGAAATCGAATTAAGTTAGTGTGTTATGTTATTATGCAAAATAAATAAGTAAACGTCGAAAAATGCACAACTGTGATGAGTTCTTATCGACCTATATGGCCTTCACTGAGTCAGACTTTAGAGGTGATCCTGAAATTTGCAAGATATTTGAGTATCTCTCGTTGACGGCTACTATCTCATCTCACCTTCACTAATCAATTCTCTCTCCATCGTCGAAACAACCCTCATACAACGGTCGTTACCTCTTCATCGTCTAATTATCTCTTCAACAAGTCATAGGCAAACGACAAAAACCTACCAATGAAGAAAAACCTGACCATTTGCAAACCTGACCAACCGCTCCATAAAATAAAAATGATGCTATATTTTTAGCAAATCATCGATGTACAAGCTTTGTGCACTTCAAAGAAATCTTTTCAAAATAAAATAGTCAATTCGGCATCGATGAAATATTTCCGGATCCATTTTTGCAAAGAGTATCCATTGATTGTGACAATATCACTTCGCTATAACGATATACTATCATTATTGATACATATCTCTCAGCGATCACTTTTTTCTACTTATGAAGAGAAGTTTGGTCAATTTGTCAATTACATAAAATAGCCACCTAAACAACCACTTTCCTCAGCGCTAATAAAGTGAAATAGCGAATCGTTCTCCGCGCAAACAACTAAAACAGCGAAAACGTCGACACTTTTGCAAAGGAGATGGACATACTGGTTGCGAACAGCGAACTCAGCAAAATATCGCCACAGAACTATGCAGTGCTACCGTAATCAGCACTTTGCATGATGCATCACTCACAACGGTGTAATCATTGAAACACCTAATATGCAATTTCTTTTCGGATAACCCCTTAGGATGCAAAATTACGCCATTATGCAAAAACATTTTCATTGTACGAATAAATGCTCATTGAAATTACATCAAAATGACTATACGTTAGTAGTTTTTTATATTAATAAAACAATCACTATTAAAAAATCATCCAAAGTAGAAGTAATTAATCAATCAGTTGGAAATAGAAGTCAAAATAATATACTAAAATATATGATGAGTGATAATAAAGCTTTTAATCATATGACGAAAATATAATATAGGTGATTTTAGTTGCTTACTAGATAAATTAACAAGGAATAAAGTATAGAGTAATTGAACAAATTATATAAAGACGACGTCATGACGCATATACCTATTAAATCGTTGAACGGTTAAAAGTCTTATAAACGTGAACTTTGAAATGAACATCATATTCTATTGAAATTTATTAGTGTGTTAACTCATTTGCATGATATAAGCAATATTAAAATACCCATAAGTAATTTAATGCAAAAATAAAAACTTTCAGCATAAATCGAATCATAACTAATTGATTCACTTTACTATCACAATGAGTGTGTTAACGGTCGAGCCTCGTAGCGCTCAATTCGATGCAACGGGTGGAATTTCAACTCATCGACTTCAAAATAGTCGTTTCGCACGTCTTGCATTCAAAATCAAATCGACCAATATCGAGCATTATCGCTTCAGACCAATCTATGGGTTTATTGAACCTCAAGCTATAGCATCATTCTCGATAAGACGACTACCGGGTGAGGCGGCTGATAGTAAACTCGTTATCCAATTCGCTGAGGTACTTATTCGCTTAGTTTGATGCTCATTGTTGGTGTTGTAGTGTTGGCCGAAGGATGGTGATTTTCAATCAGCAATTGGGATATCTAAGAATAAAATCTTTAATAAAGTCTTCGATAGTATTGCGATTTAAAAAATTGATTGCGAAATCCATGTAGGCATTCTTTGAAATCTCTAGCAATAAAAAATTTCTGTTCATTTAGCTAAAAAATTAATGTTTGTTAGATTATTCAAATTTTCACCAGCAGAATCTCCGTTGCAATTCCCTAGCTATGGTATAGTCAAGAATTCTGTATTTGAAAACATCGGTTGGAAATTTTTCGTCACGAATCTGATAACTTCTCAATATTGATGCACTTATCAAATTATATACTAGTCGAAAATCTACTCATTGAATGCAATTAAAAAAATTATTACGATAAATCTAATGACTTTCATTTATATTTATTTATTTATTTAATAATTGTTGCAAATATAATGCAATTCCATTGGCAGTTTAGAGTAATCGTCTAATAATAAAAATCATCGGTAGACTTGGATGCTGTTTTAAATAAGTGACAGCTTTTGATCGGTTAAGGGGAGCTCATTGACCGAAAGGTAATTTTATATGGCTATTTCTTCGATGCCATACCATATTAGACAATGGGTCCCACTCATTAAACGTTTCCCATTCGGGAAATACGCTTCATTCCAAACAGTGATTTTGAAAACCAATTGAACTCGAACATTACGAACAGCATTTAGATGTTTTCCTCAATCGACTAGAAAATTGTCACAATGAGTTTCTAACATTCAATAATGTAATTTTGTGTAAAACATCCTTAATTTTGGAGATTTCAGGTGGCATTCGATTGCATCGATCCGAAAGCACCATTTATGGTCGATGCTGAACAAGGCGAAATTATCATGCCGATTTCAGCAATTTAAAATGTTTTTTATATCTTAAATGCTCGGAAATATTCGATTAATAAAAAATATATTAAATTATTCATCATTTTAAAATAATAAATTATGGTGCGCTGATTTGGATTATTCAATTTAATATATTTACCTGATGATTACTACTGATATATGAATGATTTCTTCTTTCGTTTAATATAAATATTGATTATGACTGCACTGAATATAAGTTTCTATTTCGCATCATCGCATACGGTTCATTCGACTTCTTGTACATATGTGCATTAAGGGGCCTACATATACCTGTTACATCGATGAAATAATCGCAGTTTAACAACAAATTATCTATACAAATGAGAACTGTCAATAAAAAAAGTTCCATCACGCTGGAGTTGCAATGATGGGAAATTGTTTGGTGGAGTAACGAATCCGGAGTGCAAGCAAAATCTTGCAAGTCTCAACCTTGAAACTTTGAAGCACGACAACAAAGAAACGGAAACTCTTGTTTCAAATCGTGATGCCTACGAAGGCTTCCAGTGGTTAAGTTCCGAAACTGGTCGGAGCTGTCGTCATAGAATGGTTTCGCAGCTGCACTAAGTGACAAAGAAAGAACTTCAAGGGTTCAAATTTCCACGATTCAACTAGTATTTTGAAGTTGATATATTCATCAACAAAACAATAAAATCCTAATAAAGTAATGTTGGAAATATACTCTAGTGACAAAGGAGTATATCCCTACAAATAATAATATTAAAGTTTGAATATTCAAACATTCAACTATGCGTCAATCGCATGATTATTTATACATGAATCTACATTGTCGTAACTTTAGAAAATTTGAATATAATTAATCTGAGTCTTGCAGCAGATTCCAACGACGACCTTTGTATATCAACTTTGACCTTTAAATCAATTTTTTAGCTTTATCAATCAGTTCAGAGAGAAGAGTTTTAGGCGATTTAAAGCAATCATAATTACCTCTAGATTTGTTGGGAATTTTACATCAGAGGTTGGATTGCATCTTATGATTAATTGTACAGATTAAAAGAACTGTTCCATCATCATCGACATTCCCTATTAATAATAAAGAATAAACATGAAACATTTAAGACTAAATAACCGAGCAAGTTAAGGAATTATACCGACAAAAATAAGGCAGTAGCAGATTTGTGAGAATTGCTGTGGCAGATGTGCAAAACTGTGCATAGTTAATGGTTTTTTTTTTGGCAAGTAATGAAGTCAACTATTTTGGTGAGCTCAATAGTAAAATCACACATCGTATCGGCTCATATAATTAATTAATTAATTAACTTTTTTCGTTTAATGACCATAAAATATTATCAAAGAGATTTACAAACGAGCCTTATTCAAGAGTACAACTAAAGTTAAAATAGCGGTATTGCAGCGTGTATAGACTCACGAAATACACATAAATGAGAAATGCCTTCATGGCATAATTCGATCACCCATTATAGCCTCACTCATTTGATCATCGTTTAAAGGTCGATGTGCTTCTCGTATTTACACGCGGCTAGTTGTCGATATGCGAGCGATGGTGATGCTCTTCTTGGAGATTACAACTCTTCAAACAAGGAATAGGCAAAAGTAGAGGGTAATGTTGATCAAAACTATCGAACATTCATTAAACATATTTGTGACAAGCCACTACGATCACTCCTTAATCCTCAACATTCCATTCAACCCTTTAAGGCATCACTGCTGCGATATTCATCGACCATCGATGCTCGTTCTAGTTTTCTTCGTTCTTCGACGGTGTCACGCATATTGAACTGATAGATGGTGTTGTTTGCGATCGGCTGCATGTTTCTATTATATGTTAAATTTGCAATAACACTTTTAGAGTTGTAGTATATTAACGGTGCAGTGGAATTCATGTAAGTACTCGTGGTTATTGTGGTAACATCGTGTGGGGGATCCTTCCACTGAAAATTCGTGCCTGTTGTTCCGACGATTTCTACAACCTATTGCCGTTCTAAGTTAACGTTCCGGGTGGTTTTAGAGAAGTGAATATTGCTCACATTTCTTTGTAACTACATCAGAGATCCATCACTTTCTGATGATTGAAATAGGGGCATACTCAATTCATTGATATTGTTTAGTTCCGCTAAGCACTTTGAAATTTCTTTTTATATACGCATTTCTTAATGACTATACATGTATGAATGATAAATATTAAACACAAAATTGCAGTATTGTTCATAGAAGTGATAGTAAATTTGCTTGCATTGATGCATAATGACGATATTATGTGCCTACGCTTATATATTTGTGTGTGCTCATCAAATTTTACGCTTCCTCTCAATGGAAATATCTATGAAAATGTTGAAAATTTGTATGCAAATCGTCGCATAAATTTGTTCAATTATTAATAAGTTTTATCAGAAATAAGCAAAATGTTATATTCCTCAAGTCTCGGGGTCGATTCGATGATAATCAAATCTATAAATATAAATTTGATGCTTTACATCATTCATTGTTCAATTGACGATGTATTAGATTTGCTTCTTAGATGTGCTCATCTAAAATATTTCTTTTCAAGGATGTCCTCACAAGTTCCACACAATGTTTCCTTTGAGGAGCAGAACAATTCATCATTAGGCAATACTCGACATTCAAACAATGTTCAGGTAGCTGAAAGAAGTTTATGCTCATAAAATCCTTACATATTAAATGTACACTTAAAAAGAGGGCCGATTTACCTCTGAAAGTTAAACATAAAAAGCATCGAAAACCAGCAGCAATATTGAGCTATCGTTATTATAAAGTGATATGTAATAATAGAGGTCATAAAAATAATCAGGAATTTTCTTTTAGTGCTAAAAAATTTTATGATTTTTATTGAAAAAAAAAAGATTATGAGTTTCTATACAATCATTATGATTATTGCGTAGCATTGAATTGGCCTATATATTATCGTTGGCTGATGGCCCTATGTTAAGTATTTTCATCTAAATTAATTGAGAATACTTGCAGTTCTCATAAAAACTAGTGTTAAGAACATTGAAACTGCTTAATCAACGATAGCCTCATCGCAAAAATTTTTGATTACGCTTCGCGCATACGGTTATAATGTCGCCTCTTCACTAGTATTTCAGCATAGAATCGATTTCATCTGACTTGTTATGTTAAATGATTTAAATTGCTATTTCAAGGATAACAAAGAACTTCTTTGTATAGTATCCCTTCAATGTTACGGTACCTATTAGATGCCACATTCTTACGGTATTAGAAACCACTATGAGACGCGAAAGAGTTTTCTCAAGTCGAAAGGAGTAGATGACATCCTAGCGATTTGTGTTGCTTAATCCACCAAAGAAAAACCCTCTTGAGGCATAGTATCCTCTAACAATCGGGAGGTGGTGAACCAGAACTCTAAACTCCCCTTCTCCTCCTCCTCCACCCTCATAGCTCCCTTGTTTCTATATTAATTTCTTTCTTAAAGGCATTCTCTTCGTCGACTATACGAACAGTTTATGTACCACCTTCGAGTTGTTCGCATCTAATCAACAATGCTCAATATGCGGCCATGATGCAAAGACAACTACTGCTTGCTAGTGGGATGTCGGTATCTATGCCCATAACATCCACTACACCATCGACTACGTTCACCACTGTACAACCATTAGCATCCGGTGATTTTTCATAGAAATGCAGTTTCGTTTCATATTGATATACACAACGTTATCTGTGATATAGCTCATTTGAAACCTCAATTACAGTGATCGAACCTATCAGATAGATGGCTATTTTTCTTTTGATAGAAATTATGTTGTTTTGATGCAATATTGCTTTCCCGACAACAATACTCTATCGCCTTTCATAAATTTTCAACGGTTTACTACAGATGAGCCGTGCCATTTTTAATGCGCATAGCAGGACTAAATAATCAGCGTATACAATCTTTATTTGTGACATCGAATGTTATAAAACAGTAATTTTTCGAGGAAGTACTGTATTACTCGTAAGTACGGTACCACTCTATAAATACCATACTACTCTATAAAGCGTAGTTATTTTTGAAATTTCCAAATACGCTATCAAAAGACATAAAACTGACATATTGTAGCGAAAATATGGTTTATTTGGCGTTATAGAGAATTATCGCCCTTGAAGATGATCTAGGTGGGTGCTACCGATTTGTAACTATTCCTATCAATAATTTTATATATAATTGCAGTTTTATGAAAGTATTTTCGAAACTGATTTTTTCTGCAAAAAAAAAAATCTAACTGCAAAAATAATATTTAGGTGGTCAACAACAAATAGCTATTCCATCACCACTTCCTTATCTATCTGGATGCGCATATGGCTCATATCCTTTTCTACAACCGTCTTTGTGGTTACAACCTTTCGGAACGCCTTCTCAAACAAGCATTGTCAGAGAATTTCGTTTCTTTTTTTTTTTTACTCGATTTATAAAAACTTTTCAAAGAAATAATCTGTTCCATTTGCGGAAAAAATTTGCAAAATCTGTAATTGTTTTTAATGACGAAGCAGTAACTAATTAACACCACTTTCGCTTAATTAATTAAATCACCGGACACAGTGGCACCTCTCCCACTCTCAAACAGATGCTAAAAATTTATGCGCTTATTTTGTGAGCAATATATACGCACATCTTATTGTTAGGATGTGAAAGCTTTTCGCAAAACATCAACGTTGAATTAAAATCTCACAGTCGGCAAAATGCCAAATATTTTAAACGATTAAGAGTGCTTCCGAAATCATGAAATTCAACAACTCTCAAATGTGCGCATATATCGGATACGGAATCTTTCGATTATGTCTGATTTTCTAGATTTTCAAACTTTTTTCATCAACGACGAGTTATTTCTACTCTTTTCCACCACCTTATTACCCGATATTTGGGATATTGCTGAGTGTTTATCCCAGGCGTACTCGATTTCTACCATCAGATCTAGAGATCGTTGGATGTGCAAAATTTTGACCACACAATTAAGATGCAGCAACTGGAAATTTCCAAAAATTAAGCGATAAAAATTGCCTCATAAAATGATTAGAATATTAGATGAGAAGTATTTCAATAATTTTAATGTCTCCTGGCGCGAAAAGAGACGTCTCTTACGTCGGAGAGTAGGGCAATTGCAATTGTTTCATCTTCGATTTAATTCTTCCACTCGAGAAATTCCAGATTGATTTTAACGATACAATTACCTTAAGCCATAACAATCAGCTGATAGACGATTATTCAATAGCTGTTCTCATAGAATTTTTAATGCTAAGCTTTTTGAAATATTTTATGTACAGAGTGGTTGCTCTACACCGGATTCGGGCATCAGCGTTGGAACACCCTACGGCGCAGTGCCATCAACAATGCTAACGCCGTTCATGACGCCACTCACAAGCTTCGATTCAACATCAAGTTGCTATTTCGGTAGTCCGTCGATCACAGCTCAACTGCAAAATGCACCTACAAACATCGACGACGAACGATCCACACATAAGCGCAAAGGAAACGTCTCACATCGTACACGTCGCGATTACTGTAATTTATGTCAGTCGACCATTCACGCTGAAGGTCGTCGCTCTCAAGGTGCGTCTTACTTCCTTCAAGCTCGTCTTGAAAATGTCGCTTGTAGGTTCTAAACAGTCGTGAAGATTTTTAGTCAAAACCCAAAAATCTGCAAATGTGGTTGTTCTAATGTAAGTATAGGTAAACATGAAAGGAGTTCGTGGTGAGAAACGTCAAAAGGCTTTTTTGCTGTAGGGCGGACGTGTGCGGTGCCTTGTCGGTCATGCAGCACCAATCGTGGCCTTGTGGACCTTTGCGCCTCGTCTAAATAATATGCCTATCAGCATATCAATTTAGATATCATAGGGTTTATTGTTAACGTCGACTGCCGCACACCATATGTATTATATAACACTGGGATTCATTTACAATTAAAAATCCTTCTCGCATTATGAATTTGGTTAAAATAATAAAAGTAGTAGATTAACTTACTTTAATTTGTTATGGTTTACGATCATCAGCGAGAACTTCCTTACTTCATTTTGACCTTCTTTTAAAATTAAATATATATAAATTTGCTGAAAAATGTTAGCAGTAACAAAACAGTTTACGTTTACGAATTAACAAGAAGTATTTGAGTCCGATTTGTCAAATCTGTAACAGAAAACTGCAATTTTTAGTTTGCATTATTTTAAACGAATTTTCTGCTTTCACTTAATTTACATTTTATTTACTTCTATTGTATTTATTTATTTGTTCTAATAGATGTAAATGGTACATGTCGGTCGCAGTCATCGTTTGACGTAGCAATGCGCTGCTCAAACTCGTTTATTCTTCCCAATAGATTCCTGGATTGCTGGCGATCGATTTTTGATCACTTCTTTAAATGGTTGTTTGAAGGGCCTCGCAGACATGTGCTGCAATTCCATGTGATGAAGCCTCTATACAGATGCAAGTTATGCGAGTATTCCAGTCCTTATGATAAATACCATATCGCAAGCCATGCGAGAAGAGTGCATGGCACTGATCGCCTTAGAGATGTCCTCGTCGACAACGCCGCTGAATTCGAAGGTGATATTCAATACTGGACACAGGTATTCTTCTGCTCATCAGTCTCATCCTCTTTGTTATTACTAGTTCAAACAAATACCACTAGCCATCGAAATCCTTTGCAACGATTCGTCTGATTTGCAATCCCAATGCATAGGGATATGTCAACTTTAAGTGATTATAACTTCTTTTAAAGTTAAGAAACGAATTGGAACGTTGGTGTAGTTGCTGAATAGGTGACGATGGTGTAAATTATAGTCATCGCATTTCATAGGTCTAAAGCATAAACAACTAGAGGGAAACACTGTCGTGATGCGTTTTGCAAAGTTGCGCTTTTGGTAAAAGTCAAGTGTGAGCTCTGAGATCACTCAAATTACGAAGCATGTTTATGCACATTTTGGTAACACCTAATAGATCATGCAGGTGGCTGATGAACGGAATTGCCAAAGTGCATATCACTCTGCTTTTTATGCAACATGTCTTCAATTCTTTTGAAACGGCACCTTTGCCTTCTTCCTTCTGTATACTAGGGAGAGGAATTGTTGAAGAAAAGAGTAGAGCAATACTAAATGAGTGGAATTGTTCCCTAGAAAGTTATCTCTTCTGAGAATTGCACGAATATGTAAGCATGTATGATCTAATTTTTGTGTCTTGCTAAAGAATGAGATCTTATTTTAGGAAAAGTCCTTTGCATATTTTATTCGAAACAAAAAAAAAGACTCAAAAAATGTCTATTTTCATTTTGAGGCTCTAAAAACTATTCTTTAAAGGGTTGAAAATCGTCACTTATTTAATGTTAAAAAGTTGTGAATATATTAAGAAATGCTTCACAACGAATATCTTCGAGCCGAATCAACATCACAATGGTTCGAGCATTTCGGCAACAACCGCAGTCGCATCGAATATAAGGATAACACCGTCGATGCCTGTGAGGCGAAAGATTTGTAGTTTTGCAGTTGAAGATCTATTAGCCGATGACGATGTCGATTCTTCACAGAAATCTATGCCGTTAAAGACGGAAGCTGTTAGTTTCATACTTTTTAAATTTCTTCTTGCAGAATTGAAATATTCCATCAATTGCACACATTCGGAGAAAATTTTTGCTCGAGATGCATATTTTGTCTAATCTTTTAGACGTTCATCTCGAATGGAAATGGATTTGAAGAATTCGTTAGGCTCATAAACTGTTCATGTCTCTGCAAATTCTGCAAGCAATGCTGAAGCTGCCATATTTGAATATATAAAAAAATTTTGAAATGAGTATATTTTCTACGATATAGATCCCTCACCTCATAGTAATTGTAGTGACCGGTTAAGTAGACTTTTGATTTGGAAAATGAATTCAGTGAATTAAATTATTCAGATTTTGTGAAAATTATTGTGCAATTATGTTTTTATTTTCTTATAAAATATCAGATGCGCCATTTCCACATAGAATTTTAGCTTTGACCATTTAAAGATAATTTCAGCTGTTTAAATCATTTTTTTGCTATACATATATGCGAAAATTTTGAGGAATAATGTTAAGGTTTGAAACCGCCATTAGGCTTGTATGAACAACTATCAATCATTCAAGTGATAAATACAAAATAACAAAAACATCATTGGTGTGCATAAACGAGTGTTCAAACTATCGCCAAATTCAGCCCTGCATCCCAAGTTCGTTTCTGGACGTGCATCAGGATTCAGAAGCGAGCGAAGATGATGGCGTCATAATGAGTGTATCTCCGAAGCAAGAACCTACTGATATTAAACCAAAGCGATTATTTGTCACAGATAAGCAAATGGTGCTCTAGTGAACAAGATGAGGTGAATATATTTTTGCTGTCTGAAATAATGCATTTTATTCATTGTGTTCAATTGTTTTTCATCATGTTTAATAACATATGTTTTTTCTTTTGCTTTTCAAAAAAAAAAGAGCTCATTCGTACCCTGATCATTGTAATTAAAATATAAGGAAACAAGAAAATGCTAGTTAAGTTTTTTATTATCCTTTGATGATGCCGGAATTGTTTCCTGTACTTGTTGTCCGCTTTTCAAGAGTCTTAGCAATGAAAAAAAAAGAATCAATTATGCTGCTTGAAACAGAAGTAGGAAAACACATTTCGGAACAATTTCGGTTCTCCTTTTTTATATCTCGCTTTTTTTTCTTCACTTACATTAATCTATTCGGACCGATTTTTAAGCTTTAAACGAAATCCGAGATTTTTTAGACTCATATAGTTTCTATGTGGCATCGCGTTCCGTATCATCATGCACTTCCATTGTAAATTAAAGAATATAGCGTACGAGATTGCGGTCTTATATGTAAGAGAGGTGCCTAGGTTTAGTATATTTATTTACGGTTGTCTCAAGCATCCTTCGCAAGTGACTTTTTTTCGCATTTCTTCTTAGCCTATATCCACACAATACTGCCTTACGCCTTTCCGCAATATCGGAAGGAAACTTCATGCATCTCAAGTTGTTTGCCTGAAGTCACAGATGTTTGACCTTTGGCCCATAAATTCAAGAGCATGTCGCATACAGAATTTCAAAATAGATGCAAATTAGACGTTTGTATTTATCACTTGAATTAAAAGATTTATGGGTATAATATGAGGTGTTCTATACTTTTTTCTTTGTTGCTCAATTGATGCATAGAAGAGATTTTCTAGCATTTCATGAGATGCGATCTTCTGTAAAAAATAATCAACGATTTATTTCTTCCGCCTTTTTGAGTATTTTCATTTGTATGATCGTAGCAATTGAGGAAATGTTTATATTGTTATTGCTAAGTTTGTTTTAACGCTTTATTGTTTCTTTATCAATTAAAAAGTAATGCCATTTTATAGAATATTGTGAATAAAATCGTAATTTATATACTTTATGTGTTAATTGGAGAGCAGATGATTTGATACCAAAATGATGATTACGTCAGTTATTGTCATTGCAATAATGCAAACCGCTGTAATTCAGAGTCTATTTCTGTATTCATTTTATTTCTAACCTTTGTTCAGTTATCATCGACGGCAAACAAACCGTAAGGAGAGGGCATTTTTTCACCTGTCTAAGAAGCAGTGGGATTACAGTGTTCGTCATTCCTAAAAGCTGCGTTTGTTCGAGAGGGCACTCACCAACGAGGAGGAGAGATAGACTATAAAAGAGAAAATATAGTATGTATATGCAAAACGCAAGAATGAAGATATCCGACCAAAAAATGACTCTGCCGATCGGACCCAGATGATGATCGAAACCGGGACCACTCGCACCGTAATCGGGGATCATACCATTAGACCACTGCGCCACGTTAGACCACTAAGGGTCACCATTGCGTGTTTTTCTTGTTAAGACAGTTCTTAAAGTATTATTTGGTACCGCCAAAACGAAATCAACCGCAAATTAGCTATCCGAAGAAAAGATTCTATCTACCGGGCTTCGCCGGTGATCAGAACCGGGACCTCTCGCACCCGGAGCCAGAATCATACCGTTAGACCACCGATCCCTTTGAACGAAAAACGGAAATTGCATGTTTTCTGATCTGTGGTATATGATATAACGTATCGTTCCCAGCTGGTTAGTGCGAGTCACCTTGTTGTCAAGCCAACAAGTGAAAACCATTTCACAAGTGCTCCCTTACTTCTGCTATTCTTCAAAACCAACGGGCTCAGCCGGTGATCGAAACCGGGACCTCTCGCACCCAAAGCGAGAATCATACCACTAGACCACTGAGCCGTGGTAAGCGTGCAGGAGTCATCGTTACATGTTTTTCTTGTTAAGGTAATTCTTGAATTATTATTTGGTACCACCAAAACACACTCAATCCGAAATTAGAAGATGTGCGAAGAATACGTTACGTCGACAGGGCTCGGCCGGTGATCCAAACCCGGACCTCTCGCACTCAAAGCGAGAATCATACAACATCAGGCACGCAAGGCGTAAAATAAAGCAATATGAAAGGAAACTGAATGACAAAAACGAATTGACTTGAAGTGTGCATGAGGTGAGTCCCTTCTGATGTGTGAATATGGTAACGGTGAAGATGAAAGCAAGGGAATGATGCTGAATATCATGCGAACGTCAACCACAGCCTCTATTTTACCCAAAAGATTCAACTCATAAGAGTCTCTTGGGAGAGCCACTCAAAAATATACGCATGGTATCAAGCACCATTCCCTTGCCTTCATCTTCACCGTTACCATATTCACATAACAGATGGGGGGACTTCATGCGCACTTCAAATCAATTCGCTTTTGCCATTCAAACATTGCCAACTACATTAAGTATGATTCAAATGAGCAATGAAATCCAATCTGAGCAAGTGTGTCCATTTTGGGGTAGTAATAAGAAAACATCCATGAAATCAAGGTTGAAATGGAAACCACCTCACCTGGCAGCCATGATAGCTAAGTAGGGAGAGCGTTAGACTGAAGATCTAAAGGTCGCCGGTTCGATCCCGGCTCGTGGCATCGGCTTGTTTTTGGCCTTCAGAGCACTTAAGCGTCCAAGAGTCTATTGCTGAATCCGAATTACAACACTGATAACGTGTTCATAAACAAATGATTCGAAGTGTTACATAACATACTTTGGCTGGGTGTTTAGTTATTCCTTCTGCCCGCCGTCAACCTTTGCTGATTTCATCGGCCCTCTTTGTCTCTTTCCATTCCATTCAGTTTTCTTTCATATCGCTTTATTGCGTGCCTGATGGGTGTTGATTCATCACTTTAATTATGTTCATCTCGTTGCCTAGAAATGTTTGGTTTGCTTTGATTAAACCAAACATTTTTTCACTAATTTTTTGTTTTCGATTGAGCTTTCGCAAATTATTGGCGAACAACTGTAGCATCACTAGACTTCACTATAACTCAATTATAAAAATAAAATGACCTGTATTTCCATCTCAAACGTCCTAGCATTGGACTTTCCATGACATGCCGCGAATGAAGTAGGCACATGGAGATGTGGAGTTTTCCTTTGGCACCGTAGCCTTCACATTTCTAGGGTCCGTAGCATAGTTCGTGGGAAAATAGCAGCGAGGACCAGTAATCATGGGATTTAGTTCGCTTTCATTGAAATACGACTAATGAAGCAACACTTTCGACTGTTTGACCAACCAACGGTATCTGGAGAAACTTTTACTGGTAGAGAAAGTGTGCATGCCTAAATACGCTGGACTCAGCTCTTCACAGTACGAAAGCTCAGTTGATAGCCTGTTTTCAACGCCAGCAATCTGCAAGTATATAAATATAAAATCGGAAAAACATGCACTGCTTAATAATGTTAAGAGTGATTTCTCAAATATTCAGAGGGGTTTTCTTTAATGTCACCTAATTTCCATCCTTTCTAAGCGCTTAACAATCCGACAACTGTGCTAGATATCTATTAGCATCGTTTTTTTCTCACAAATCTTTGCATTCAAATATGAGAATAGTGGAAAAATCACAAATACTAGCACAAATTATGGCGATAACACAATATTAAGTCGACTAGGTCATTTTTGCCGAACTTTTCAAAATTCCAGTTGTTCCAAAAAAAAAAAAAATAGCACAGATAAAACATAAATGATCAAAATTTTCGCCTCTGTATGCCGCTAGAGTCAGCGTATGCGTATGAAAGTGCGCAGTGTTTACTGATGATGTAAGCTGCTTTTAAAATTATAAACAAGGACTGTGTATCACTGCCGTCCCCTTTTATCATTCTTCAACCTTGATGTTATACATCCATCTCTGAAGACAACAGCCTTAAACACACTTTGGTTAAATGCTTGCACCATTTTCTTATTTCGATAACGTTACTGCAAGAGAACAATATAAAAGCGAAAAGTTTCCTATAGAAACAATTTGGCCGTATTTGAAAATACATTTGTCAGCTCCCGTTTCACTTAAAAAAAAGATGAACCACTCTCATCTCCTTGTGAATTCCCCTTCTCTCCCCTAAATCATCTTCAAATGCAAAAGTTGATAAAAATTTCCCAAGTTAATAAAATTTTCTATGGTTTCGCAAATTCACATTTGTACAACGCATTATGCTGGCGTCACGTTTATGCATTCGCACATCTGTTCGATTGTTTCAACTTCGAAGACGCTCTTACTAGAACTGCAAAAACCAAATTGGTCTGTTAACTTCAGAAGGAATCAATCACATTTAAAAATGAGTGAAAATTTTTTTGCATCTTGTAATCGATTGGTTCGTGGAAAAAGACCATTTAAAACATAAATACACAAAGATATAGAGCTAAGTTTGTTCTATAAGTTTTTATGACTTTTGCTAATTTATGAATGTGGCTAGTGAGCGGAATTGAAAAAGCACAATATTACGCTAGCATCGCTGGTATGCACCTCTGCTGATTGTTGGAATTCAGCAGTTTGAAGGGGGGGGGGGTCATGATAAAAGCAAAAAAGCCACTAAATTATTCAGGAGTTGTCTTTCAGATTTAAACACGACATGAAAACTGCTTTTCAATACCACTTTGGCTGAGTAGTTGTCTAAATTTTATGCCTCACACCAGTACATAAGAAATGAATGATCACCAATACATACTAGTCGGTACGATGTACGAAGCAATAGTCGGCGCAACTTTGTAGGCAACTAAAGAAACGGCTTAGTTATGTCGGTAACGCAACAATAGCCATCAACATCTGCAAGCTCGTTTAAAGCGGCATTCAAAGATCGCTTCGTTCGTTGATCGAATAGATCGTCGATGCATAAGCCCGCTTTTAAAAGCTTATCTAAAGCGAACGATATCCACAAATGTTTCATATTCGATGATAGCTGCCGAAGTTCTTCCCAGTGTACCTTCAATAAATAAAAACTCATCGAAGAGCAATCATGAAACATGACATAATACGAACGATGGGTCAAGTAACTTAGAGTCAATTCAGCTTCACTTAAAGCGTTCAAAAATATTGCTCAATAAAACTCTACCTCTTGAAATTCGGAAGAGTAGTTTTCTTAACAAGGCAATTGTGAAACTGTGAAGCTAGTAAGCAACTTTCAGTGCGCTAGAAATAGCATAGACAATCTTTATGGTGGGGATTCAGTAACTTTACTCCCACTATCATATTTTACAACAGTGTTACTGCAACTTGCAGAAAAGATATTACAATTGTAACTCTCACTCCAATCAACTGATTTACACTCGACCTTCCTCCAAAAAATCATCGAAGTACCCTTTTAAAATGACAAACTTTTGGCATTGCTAAAAAACTTCGAGAACCGATAATACATGAGATAACTTCAAACTATATCATTTGACTTACATTTTTGCATTTGTCAACAACCAGATAGATAATATGCGGCAAATTAAGTGGTGTGATTGCCTGGAGAGATTTGTTGGTGAAAGAAGGATTAACGCTTACATCCAACATACGCAGCTCACTGAAAACAACTATCGTCTAGCATCGATTAAAAGCACTACGGATCGTCCCTCTTTCTTTCCTACATCTCTCACCCGTTCCTACCTTCGCCGGCTAGAGAAACAAGGTCCTCCATGAGTTTTTTTTAGCATAACTGATAATTTGCTGTGATTGGTTGAGTGGAAAGAAGGCGTATAAATTCCTTCAGCTATAAATTATGAGAGAATAATTTTTGCTCAGATTTGTAGTCTCAAAGAATTACGATTTTAAGATCAGCAAAATTCGATTTTTTTTTCTCACTTCAATGATCCTTTTCATTGCTATTCCTCTCTCTTGTTTTAATATATGCATCGCTATCAACCTCCTTCTTATTATTCCACTTTCATACTCAGCAAAACTTTGCGAATAACATTCTTTCGTTAGCGAAACAATAAATAATTAAATTTAAAAACGAACGGAAGTTACATAATTGCAAAAAAAATGTTATGGTATTTGGGGAGATTGTAATAGAATGCCTAGAAATTTACACATAAAAAACTTACCCAAGTCTTTCAATGATCATTTTGAATCCTTCATCCGTTATGGGATCACAACGGGAAACATTCAGCGACTCGAGCTTCGGACAACTAAACAGAGAAAAAAACGACTTATTGTGCAAAAATCAATCTTCAATTATCTTTAGAAATATGACTTAACGGTTAAAGCATTGAGCTGCCTTCTAATATCACTATGGCTTACTTTCCTTTAAGCTCTTGCTTCGATGAGCAATCTCCTTCCCATGCATCAGGGAATTTTAGTTGAATATATCTATCTCAGAGAACAAGGAATGTGTATGAAAATATTGTCGAATGATAGAATGTCTGTGAATGATAACATTTTAAATAAGTTATAAGTTACATAGTTGCAGTTATAAATATTAGGAATATTTTCCACTTTTTCAGATCTTTCATATTTTATAACATAATAAATTTATGTAAATTACTACACTATGCATACCTCATAGTAATCAAACATTGATGTACGTGTGCAATAATATTGGTAGTAATCAGCACTGATGTATGCATTGATTGATCTATGCAAGAAGCAATTAAATGAGTTAAAAATATTTCTTTAAGACCCGAAAAACCCATTATTTTGATTATCGCAATGAATTACATTCGATATTCGATGTCTTTTTTTTGAACAGAGAAATCCATTTCTACCTGCTTCAGTAGGAAAAAATATATATTTGTGATAAACTTGCCTACACCTGAATTTCTATTCTTACAAGCAAAACGGAAAGGATTACAATCAAAATTTCGAGACGACAACTACAGTATCCAACCATCCCATCCTTAAACCTTTACCGGCTAGCACAGATAATTTACAACAACTAAATAAATACAAGAGAATTTATGAGTTGCTCAATAGCATAAACACTTTGCAAATTACAGGTAAACTTCCCTGATGCATACTTTCCTAGGATACATTGTTCCTCACTTACCATTACGGTAAAAATATAATGCAGCTCACTTACTTTAAAGTGATTTCATTGATGACGTCATCGGTAAGTGAATAGAAGTGTGAGATGCATAGGAACTTTAATTTCGATGGGAAGCCGCTATCCGATTGCGAGAATAGTGCCATAAGAACTTCGGTTGATGCCCAAGAACAATGGCCAGTTAAGTGCAGATGCTCCAGATGACAGAGTGTCTGGAAAGTGCAATCCTCACTCTGGGACAGAGATCACTGAATTCTTTTCTTCTGAAACCCTAACTCAAAAAAGGTACGTTTCCGGCTTTCCGTTATGAGAAATACCACTTGCAAATGCAAAACATCGAAGAGGGCTCTTTACATATGAGGCAATAACTAAGAATACCGCTCTCAAGCAACTATGTTCATAGAATTTTTTCTTCAAATATTCAAAATTGCAACCGTTTACCGAAAATCTCTGTGCTCTCCCCCCACGAAATCAGAGCACGATTGCTCAAACATACCAGCAACCCCTCTAGCTCACTCACACTCGAAGGTCCTGAATGCGCCAATGATTCTGAACCTAAACACCGTCAACGAATGTGACTATCAACTCACCTTAATAGCAAAATACTGACGGTCATCGGCACAAGGGCAGAAAGAAATCGAGAAGAGAGTCAAATTGCGAAAATTGCGAACGCTTGCGAATTTGAATACTTCATCTCCCGATGGTGTAAGTTCCAAAAAACCGTGAGCGTATAGTCGACGTAAACTTTCCACGAAATAAGCATTACCTAGATCGATCTCTTTCCTGAAAAAAAGGCATACTACAGGTTTCGATTATCATTGTAATATAGGTAGCATGTAATGGTTTTACTTTAAAAATGCCTTAAAATTTCGTGAATTTACACGCGCCCTGTAAGTCTACTGTTCTGAAATTTCGAAGAACAACTTTATATTTCCATTGGCAATTTTTTTTGCGATCGTTAGCACATATATGTTCAACCAAAGTAAAAAAACAAACAAACAAGAAAATGAATTCACTCAGCGAGTAGCCTCGAAAAACCACTGCAACTATAGCTTATCCTAAAATATGTTAGGGGAAGTGGGAAGGGAGGGGGGGGGGCGAAGAGGAAAGGATATTACATCACTAGTACTACTTGGGAACGAATGATGAATTATAGCTTTGTGTTAGAAGGCTGGTAACATATGCTTACGTATAAGCTTAAAAAAAGCGCTACAATAAAGCTCCACTTATATTAGCAAACGTTTGCCTAAGGAACAAGAAATTGTAAAAATAAAGAATAAAAGGAATTCTTTCACGAGATAGAATCCATTTTTCGTTCTCGCATCTCGTTTTCTCAATAACAATTTTCTAGCAAAGATCGGAACCCATCCACGTGAACCAAAATCATTCTCGCAATGTAATTACCTCCATTTGTACCATCTGCAAAGCGTACGCCCCCCACTCATACCAATAAAACACTCTGCACTTTCAACCTATTCAAGCTGTTGAAAAAAAAACAGCCTAGCCGTTCATGGGTTGTATGATCATAAAATGAAAAAAAGATGATAAAATAATAGAAAATAATACGTGACATCGAATGGTTTTACGCCATCAATGCTGAGTACTTCAAGTGGACGCTGCCAATCAATGAGCAATTGGAATGATTCTTCGGTGAACGCACAATGACCAATCATCAACTGCTTCAATCTTGGAAAAGCATTCTTGGAAAAAAGAACACTGAACACTTTCGGCTCTTCCTGCAAAAAACTTTACTATCCTCTATGAAAAAATACATTCAACTAATAATGGATCATAAGAACAAGTTTTAAGAAAATATTTTCAACAAAAAGTTTATAAAAAATATAACCAAACAAACTGAACAACAAAAAAAAAGAAAAACAACCAAAAAACAAAAATACTAAGGGCTATTGATGCATTTGTTTATGATAACAACGATACATATAAAATACCGTAAAACCCCAATTATAAGCCTTTCACGATTTGTTTGATGATGTGAAATTGATTTCCCTTAAGCATTATTGACAAGGAAAATTTTCAAATAAGGATGGATTTTTTTCAATAAGATTTTCTGAACAAAAAGGAAAGGTTATTTTGTTAATGTAAAACTTATTTAAACGACGCTAATAAGCAAAATAACCAAAGACATATTTATAAATAAACGTAGTTCGAAGGTCTTGTTTCCCCCAATAATTTCTTTCGGTCCCATCAATTAACAATAAAAAAGAAATTTCAAACCGCACCCCCAGGTTGGTGACCATATCACAAAAATTTTAGGGCTGACAACGAAATTTAGGAGCAGAAGGCCAACATATCCATTCAAACATTCATTTTGAACCTCGTATTCCTCCTGCATTAGGTTGTTAAAATCAGTGAGATTATTAAAAGCTCTTATAGTCGAGAAAGCAATTAGAAGAAGATGACTGGTACCATCCTAGAAAAAAAGATGGGTGGTCAGTGCCGAAAAGATCGTTTAAATGTTCTGAGTGGGTAAAAATCCATCTAAGATTCACCTGGTGGGCATTTCAACATCCCCTTCCTAAACATCCGTTGCGAGTAATTACGCAATATAAAGCTGCGTGATGTATTTCCTAGAATTCTTGAACACAACAGGTAATATAACTGTCCCATTCATGGCTATGGTACTGTTCTTAAGAAACCGTTCATGAAAAATACAGCGACTTTGTATGAAAGGCTCTTGGAAGCAAAAAAAGATTCTAAGGTCACCTAAGATTGCCTACGATTCTGAGGAAAGTAAAATTCGTAAATGAATTAAAAGAAACCATTGTTACACACTCCATATTGAGGCGCTCCAAATTTGTTAGATTACTGACCATGCAGTGCATTAAATCCACCGACATATCTATAAATAAACTAAATGAAAGAAATTTTTTTTTTTTTTGTGATGCATTAATAAGAACAAAATAATATCGACACCAATGCGAATGAAACGCTTTGAGGAATCGTTTATAATTTTTATAATTTTGAACTCTTAGATATGATCATCTTCTGATTGCAATTTGAAAGCGATGGATAGCGCTTCAGTAGAGGTATAAGGTTCTCTGAACTGATGTAGCTAGTGGCTCTAATAACTTAAGGCGAAAAAGAGGGGAAGGATTGGTGAGTATAATGCAAACCACTGACAAAAACGATGCAACTTTCACTACTATTGAAGTGAGAAAATATTTTTAAGTTTTATCGGTGATGCAAATTTTCAGGGATTCCTTGGTAAAAAAAAAACGAGAAATCATCACAACTCTGATTTTTCCCTTCATCGAAACATGTCTCTATAATTTCAACTCACAAATCACTCTCTATAATTTGTTAACGGTGTATACATAAAACCTTATATAAACATCACCGATTATGTAATCACAGAAACTCCAAATAAATGCGTTCTCTCCCACTTTTTCTAGTTTTGCGCTTTTCCCCAGAAAAAAAAAACTGAAATTTTAAAGAGAAACTAACATTAAAGAAAGCAATATTACATCATACAAGTTCACCTTTGAATGGTTGATTTTCGTATTTACACAATCATAGAATAAAAGTTCAGTCAATTCACAAACAGCAGGCACATTTAAATAGTCTTCTACAGCGAGACATGAAAACACCAAAGAATGGAAACTTTCATAAGCTTTCTTAAAGATAACCTAGAATTCTTTCTTTTTTCTTTCGAGAACAATCGGGAACAATTGCTGGCTTAAAAGGAATAAAGAATTAAAGAAGACATCGAAATGGACAGCGATATCGTGGAAAAAAGAAGGATAAAAGTGGAGGGTGGGAAGATCTTTTGGTGATGTCGAAAATTATCTCATCTGCATAAAACATTAAATTCAAATTCCACATCAAATACCTAGCATATTGCCGATGTCCAGAGTCGTTAAGTGGCTCAACTCATTAGTGAAAATATGCGAAAAAGCAAACGTCGTTTTTGTTAAACGATAGCTTATGCAGAGTTTCCTTAAACATTTTCCCACCTGAAATGGATTAAAAATAAGCGTTAAATAAATTTTTTTTTGAAACAATTTAGGATGCAATCAACCCAATCAGGTTCTACACAGTTGGCATCCAACAAACTTCAGATGCTTGCCGCATAGAGTTTGAGTTAAATTTTAGTGAAGCAATCCAATCCACGATCAAATCTCATTAATCACCATAAGTTCAGTTAGCATCGTCGCTGGCTGGATTCGGACTCGATATTTCTTCTTTTGTAGACTCTTAATTATCTAATAAATTCGTCTATTTCTCAATCGCCTTCACTCTTCAAAAACAACGGAAAACTCGTTTCTTGTTGCCAACTAAAATACAAAAGTACTTAAATGCATCGTCAAACTTTCCCGCAATGAAGCTGTCATTTATATCAGTAGACAGCACAGAAAATCTTCATAGTCTATAGCTGGCAATAAAAACTACCTCTATACAAGTCATCCCATAAGTATTGTAATAAGAATTGAAAAACGACTGAGAGGAAATTTCTGCAAACCATTCGTTGCTATCTATATTTGCAGCCAACAAGATCGGCGCTACATATATATATAGTGAGTATCATATAACCCATAACAAACCACTTATAGACCCATAATTGATATATAAATATGTGAGAAAATGTAGTCGAATCGCCTACCTTGCCAATGGCGCGAATACAAGCGCTTGATGTATCAAGAGGGTGATCCCAGATTAGAATCCTCGCTTCAGACCATATCCTTGGCGAATGTACCAACACATTCCATCGTTTGCACACGAGTGATATTGTATGAATTCGTTGAATTGGATGAAGGTAACAAAATATTTGCAATAAAACGAGATCCGGAAGCGAATCGACTGTGACAATATTGTTATCCTGAAATTAAAACTAGTATTTAAAAATGCATGAAAAATTTCTTGAAATGGTTCTACTAATGTTTGATGCCATATATAGAGACATCAAGCTGCTTATGATTCAGATCGAAAGTTGCCACATTGGTATTATGGAATGGCATTCTTAATACCGTACTGCGTCAATTTACAGTATTACAAGTGACGCTGAGTAAATAGCAGGGTACCCGAATTTCACGGTTACCTCGCTGTTTTTTCCCCTTTCATCTGAAATTTCTGTCCCTTTTCTTGTTGCGCGTCAAGGAGGTAATGATGCAGATGAATTTAAATCATACGATTCTTTACAAATCGTTGACACGTTTTCTTGCATTAAACGAACAGGTAGAATAAAGTCTTCATTCCGAGACTAAAGTGATTTTGCGACAGAGTTCTTAAATAGTTAGCTGAGAAGGAAATAATGGACACAATTCAGGAATGTAGATGACTATCTGTAGAGTACATCATCCCAACAGACACCTTTCCTTCAAATATCAGCTATACAGGACGAGGAAAAAGAGTGAGTACCTTCTAAATTGTGAAGCGTTTTAAAATGGATGCACTTAACAAATAGACGAGTTATGAGATTCACCTCACAAAAACCACAAATTGAATGATCTTCATCATTTGCATAAGAGGCACTATCAAAAGTACCATAATGAAACAGTGGTTCAAAGCAACCGTTCAATGAACTTTGTCCAAGCCGATGTGGATACCTGCAACTCTTTTTTTAAACGTAGCCAATGAATAGAGACATTTTCACAAAAATATTAAAGGGAAGTTAAAGGAACAGAAATGAAAGAAAGCCAGCCGCCGCGAACTCGAACTCAAAAGTTCTATTTTACTGGCGATACGACTTACCAGCAGAACTAAACCTGCCGCGTCATCGCGACAATTCGATAGCTTAAATGTCAGCAGGCATACTAATTTAGTCATCGAAGTGAGCAATACCATAGAAACTGAAGACATAGCACAGAAAATTGTGATGCGATATCACGTTAGTAGATCACTTATTCATGAAAGCATTGATCTGCTGGAATGGGGCTTATCATCGACCGATTGGGATTTCGATCATTACTGTATTTTCGACGTTGGGCAATCTAAATTAGAAGCATGCCAATAACCTCTTTTATCTTTTCCAAACAAAATCGCTGCTATCACAGGAATAAGGAAATTCGGTATATTAAGTAAGTCGGCTAAGGAAAACAGCCGAACTTCCCGACCTTCCTCCCTAATTTTAAAATAGGGAGTTTACTTTGAAATGCCTTATTTGTGTTTTATAATCGCTTCAAAGATGTATGATCCAATAAGAGAAACAATTCTTTTAAAAAAAAAGTGTTTATTAGCTCTGTGCTAGATAGAAAAGTGCTTTTGTTATATTCGATCCCTTAGTTCATTTCCGCAATATTTTTTCTGCATCTATTATCAACTAAAGAGGTGTAAAATGACTACTATTCACGAAGATTGTATAATGAATTATTGGCGATTTACATTTTCAAAAATTTGTGCTCCACATCGAAAACAATAGCAATGGTGGATATTCTGTAAGTTGTTCAAAGTCTACGCCACAGTATGTCCTATCCCTCCCCTCTTTCCCCTGCTCCACCCCCCTCCCCTGCCATTAGGAACACTCGTTATTATGCAGCAATACCAGGATGCACTTACCACTCAACAAATTTATAGCGTTCCATCAAATATGAGTTCATCACAAAAGGATCCGAAGGTTCGCTAACAGGTGATTGCGTTCCGTTATAAGAATTGTATATTGACCGTCTACCCAGTCCGGTTAGAGTGCATGCCGCTATAGTTACTGATATTTAATGCTCACCTGAAAATTATGCGGCATTCAATTCCATAGCACATAGTACTTGTTTCTTTCACAGTCCACATACCAAATGGAAATCAATGCAAAGTGATAGGGTACCTCAGGTACGTCACCCTCCCCTCCCTCCTCCCTTACGAAAGAAGCCCGACTAGAAGGCTCCTCAAAAGTGAGTAAATGAATGCGAGCCTTCCTTTCATTCCATAAATATACTATTCGAACGAAACATAAGCCTTCAGAACAGCATTGAACCACTTCTGCTACAGGATTGTATCAATAGGCGGCTAGGAAACGACCGTATGACTCAACCCCTTCGATGATGGAGAAAGATAGACGGTAATAGTACAATTCATTGACAAAATAGGGCCTATTAAAGCATTGAACACAGTAGATGGTGTGCTTATAAGATAAATGCTTATATATCCTGCAATTAGGTTTGCAGGAGAATACTTACTGCGTATTCATCGACAATCCAATAAACAAACATTCAACAACTGTACAACACCAACAAGTAATTTATTGCTGAGAATAAGCATAACAAAACTAACACCTTATCAACAATGATATCCATCGACAGGTACACCTCGATAACAGAGCAGATTCGATAGCCTTGGAAGTAACATCAACTCGGAATACGACCTCTCTCACCTCTTTTCGTTTCCCTAATCTTAGTAGAGAGCATCTCCAAAAAACTGTTAAAACGGACCAAAAGTATCGAAAAATATGTTTAAATCCGAATTGCTTTATTCGCTAATCATCTGAGTAACGCAAATACCGCTTATTTACAAATGTGGACCTTAAATAACGAAAACTCAGAAATCACAACGCTTATAAACATTTAATTCCCGTGACTTCTCATAAACCCTTCAACAGAAATCCTATCTATACAAATCCATTTCCTTATGAAAAAACTTCATATCATCTCAACAAGTGGAGGATTCTCTTAATAAAGTGAGTTGGATCTATTCTAAGGATGGTGAGAAGGCGAAAGGAATAGTCAGGCGGAATATTACAACAGACTTTCTGTAATGCCTAGTTTAGCTGACTGAACAGTTCATGCGCCTGCTGATCGCTAGATCAAAAATTACTGTTCTTTAGCCTATCGATCTGAGGCATCATATGAGTCAATTATGCTCTCGCGTGCGCTTATCCTGCCCACTTCAGGATTTAAAAGTCGTATAAATCGAAGGTTTTGTGATAGTATATGCTTAGCAAGCATGCAACGCTCGCAGCTTTATTATTTCACTTGGCTTATTATTTAAGTTACTAATCAAACTCAACACACCCCCCCTCCCCTCCCTATTTTGCTGAAATAATGCAGGTGACACTTTATCCCACCTTCATCAACAAAATCGCATTTTATTTCGCTTCCAGCTCTTCTCGCGACCGCCTCAAACTGTGCTGACAAAACAGCTTCCTCACTTTCACCCTCTCACAATCAACAACCTCCCTTTCGCCCAACCAGTGATCATGAATAAAATGGGTGGCAAGAATCGACTAACGTCCATCATTTAAATTCCACCGTAGCAGCTAAGGAATCCGCCAAACAACTAGCAAAACAACATAAGACAAACAAGCATGAAACAAACCCATTGAATCATATCAACATTACGGATATGCACCTTTCCTTTCGTATTAAGACGACTTCTTCGAATCTTTCCCTTCTGGCTGCTGCATCTGGAAGCCAGCTTTCACCGAATTCACCGAACCTTTCGCTTTCGCCTTCGGACCCCAATTTTTGCCTTTGTTACATTGGAATCGTAACAAATTATCGACCTTGCTTTTCGAGCGTGCTTCTGGATGCATTTGAAAATTAACCTCATGCCTGAAATCTGGATGACATAAAACTTGAATGGCATATATCCTATCGATACTGCGCATATATCTTAGATGCAGCCACCTTCTCGTTAATCAACATTCAACCTGCCGACAGGTCACTAGATTGCAATGTAGAAGGAACGCAATAATTGTGGTACTTGCCCATAAAGGTCGATAAGCGAATGCAAGTTCATATATAGATTCACCTGCACATATAATTCTCCACTTTGCAAATAGTATTCCCCATCACCTATAAAATCAACAGAAGATTTGCCCTCCGATGCTTTTCAGGATCACTACTCTTTTCAGCAGTCATTTAAGATACTTAGATGACATTCAAAGAACCCGGTGAATTGCGGGGAAGTTCAGTAGGGACTTCAATTACCACATCAATCAGTGAAACATAAAACGAAGACCAAATACCCATATAAATAAATACCAAACCCTTCATTCCATTTAAAGTCAAACTTTAGTAGAAACAATCACTATACCTAAGCATGCGATGGGAAATCTTAAATCAAAATACTTGCACTTAAACGCCTCAACAAAGACCAAAACCATTTAACGGAGAAAGCTTCCGCTTAAACCTGTTGATAAATTGCCCATACAAATTGAATGTAGAACAATAAAAACAATAATGAAATAAAACACACGTAATTTCTCCTTCAATGATTTTTCGTCCTGCACTATTTTCTTCAAAGCGCGATGCGGGAATATTGTTGTTTTTTGCCTGCAATATAGTAAACTTGTATTGAAAACCATCCTAATCGTTGTGTGAGAATAGACTGACCCATAATAAGGTTCGGAGAGTTGAATCCTTAAGCCTGTTCACGCACTGAAAAAAGCGTAGTGAGATCGGCTGCGGCTCCCCTTCCCTTCCCGTCAGCAAATCATCTCTACTGTCGGAGGGAGGATCGGAAGAGTGGTAGACAGATAAAAAATTTTTACATGGAAAATAGATCCGTTGGAAATGGCCTCATATTCTTCTTGCCACTTTTTTTCCATCCTTTCCCTCCATGGCCTCCACTCGCTCACCTCTACACATTGACTACAATCCTTTCGCTCCACCCTGGCTTCGTTCGGTTCTCTTGCTGTTCCCATCCATCCAAAAGATGTGTTCAGTATATCATATAAAAATGCGTTCAATAGTTTGCAACTAACACAACAGTTGTGCTGATGATCGAACAGACCACCGAATACAGGAAAAAGTCGAAACGCCCGTAAACCTCCCTATACCTTGGCCTACAAGTAGACCACCCACAACATGCAAGCAAGTGATACAACCAAGGTTAGTGCTCACAACAGTCCTCGCGATATCCCAAAGCAGTGACATGGGTGCATCCGTTTTGAGTGCTCTCGGGTTGCAGTGTGCAATCGAGCATCTGAATCCGGCATTCAGAATCGCAGAACGGATGTTCAGAACTCGAGGAACGGGCGACTTCACAATATGCATCAGTTGATCGTGCTCGTAGTATAGCGGCACATCAGGTAACTCCTAAATCGCTGTCTTCTGACTCATTTAAATAAAATAAAAAATGAAATGTCTCCGTGATGAACATATTATTCAGCTAAAATGCTCACCGCCTTCCCTATAAAAGCTGCAAACTTCGCCATCCACAAGGCCTTGCGATATTAAATCCCGCTCCTCCTGTGAACACACCCGCAATTCTTGCTCTTTGAGGGACGGTGATCTTACCTAACTTATGGAATGAGCGTTTAGTCACTCCAGAATTGAAACAAGCCGCCAGCTTAGATTATATTTTATATCAACACGAATAACTTCTGCATTTCCCTTTTCCTCTATATGTGTCTAAAACACCTACGAATGACTAACATAGAAAATAAAGTGGACAGGTGGTCAACACCAGCACAGCTGAACTTTCAGAATGGAAATAAAGGAGTAGAACTCATCCCCACATCGAAAGGTAGGTGAGTGAAGCTGAGAAACATCTGAAATTTGTGAAAATAAAGACGATCCCATTTAAATAAAGTTTCGGTAATAAAGGGTAGTTTTTTGCACTTTTCAACAATAAAGCATATTTTAAATAAAAGCCCACTAAAACTGCAAAAAAAAAAAGATTTCTTCCCATCATGAAGAAAGTGGATGCGGATTGCAACATTTCGAAAAGCGTCAGTAAACAGCATTCCCGTGAAGCATAAGAAGAGAGAATTACAAGCACAAATAGGTTGGGTCTATTCCCATAAAAAGCACAACAACCTCTAATGTTAGCCGTACTATTCATTAATCAGTGATTCAGTCAAATCAAACTGAAGTCACATGGCGTTGAATAATTCAATTCTTCTATGTCCCCTTCATTGCTCTCATCTGCTTCACTCTTTTAAACTTATTTGGTTTTAAATACATCTAACATTTTTTAAATCCCAGCCAATTTGCTGCTTTATATCTTCTAAAACATTCAACCTCTGTCTCTTTGCCAGTCTCTCCTCTGCCTGCTTCTTATGGTTTCCCCTATTAGTAATAGGTTAAATATAAAAACAGTTCTCATCTATAAAAAGAAACTGAATAAATAAAAGAAATCGACAGACCTCACTAACAACGCTCAACACACCAAGCAATCGATCGTGTGTTTTCAACTTTTTGTTTTCTGGACATTTCTTCAACCTGAAAATATTTTTTGGAATTATTTTCGTTAATATGGTAATCAACCGTTCCGAACAACTTAAATAATGTTTTCACACTTCCTGAAAAATTCACACCCTTCTTCCAGAAAAAATCACAAACAATTCCCATCTTTTAGGAAAATCCCACCAAGTGAGACTTAAAAAACATAAACGAATTACAAGTGAGTTGTCCCCTCTTCCTCTTATATATTGATTTACAAATATTAGCATGGCTAGCTGCTCAATCCCAATTTCCTTCACCCAATGTCCTTAGTTAGAGTGACTACCATTTAACGACACAACATAAAGGGAAATGATTTGAGGTTTATCTTTAACAGATACCAGATAAGTGATATGGAAAAAATAAGACCCTCCTCCTCCTTTCCCTTCCCTCATCCTTCTTCCTAAAGTCTTTCTGCTGAAAAAAAAAGCCTAATTCTAATAATAAATCATTTACTACCATACCTGTCAATAAGTTTCGTGACGAAGACGGGATCATGAATGGGAGCCGAATAGATCGGTCCAGCTATATGTATACTCTGATCGCAATAAACACATTTGCCACCCACACCCAGGATGCTTGCATTCAACACAGATGGTGTGAACTTTACACTCGCTGCAGCTGTCGTCTTCCGTGCTAACGGTTGCAATTGAAGTGAGTGACAACCGGTACATGCTAATACATGTGATACTTTCCTGTAATATTCAAAAAATACATCTCACCTGAAATATATGCAAATGAACATTGACAGAAGTATTGAGAAAATAATGAAAAACACCAGTATGATTTAGGTAAAGCAATTATGCAAATATAGCTATCGTTGGAGTAAAATATTCAGCGATAATCAAATTCAAAACAATTAGCTGACTGATAAAATATCAGCGTGAGAAGCGTGAATTCTAGAATTTGATTCAAACTTAACAATACGACCATCTTCGATGACTCTTTAGTTCTACAATGAGAAGAACTACTGAACAACATAAGACTTCAAATCGAACTAATAAGAGTGACTAACATTTTTAACATAAAATCCTTTTTCATTAAGAAGACAACCTCGAAAATTCAACGGTTAAATATAAGAGAAAACACAATTTAATTTGATCAGAATATATATACATATATATATATATATATATATAAATATATACATATATATATATATATATATATAATGCCGAACACTAAACTTCACAAGTAAATATTATTAAAGATAAGCAACCATACAACAATACGACTTCAAAGATTCTCTATGATTTTTCGGATTCAGTCACTGACATAAACGACTCGAGACAAAACGGCTTACTTCCGATCACTTCCGATCAGCAGAAAAAAAATTTTCTAATAACCAATGAATGTTTAAAATTTATATAAATGGAAAATTGAATAAAATATAGCATGGCAGCAAGTTTCTACTAAAGAAAGTAAAACTTACGTCACACAGTCTTTCGCCTGTTTAGCACTTGTGTGAACGCGAACAAATACACGAACATAGAAATCGACGCTGATCGATAATAACGGTTCAATATAGCGTGCATAACGATTTGCATGTGAATCAATTGATTTCAATAGCACTCGAATTGCCTGAACAATATCATAAACTCAATAATCAGTAATGTTGAGACTTCTAATTTTTAGGGCCTTAGAGAGTTATGGGAAGATGCTCCTGGGATGGGGGGAGGGAGCGAGATGATGGGTAGAAGTCATTATCCTCCCAAAAAAATTAGCACATCACAGTAACAATTTAGACTGTTTTCCTCAGTCAAAAAGGACGTCATAAAAGTTTACTGAGGCATAAAGAGGAGCGTGATGGAAGCTAGAGATGATCAATATGGGGGAATACGATTGAACAAATCAATCCCATCATATTACTACCCCAAAACATTAAATACCTGCGAAAAAAGGATCGGTGTTACTCTTTCCCGCTCAACACTCGAAACGACATCCACTCTGGACGACGAAACGATAACGAATAACTGTCTTTAGAGGATGTGCCTTATTGTCGCTTAGGATTCACAGCAACTTAACGAACTCGTTCCCACACTGCACGAGTAGAAAGGAGGATGGGAATTGTTGACTGAATACCACTTCACAATAAATGAACAATCAAACTTCATTGCAAGAAGATAAAGCATCTTCTCAGATCTGGAACAGTTCTGAATTAATAATAACCAATAACTTCTATTTTAAAATCCCCTCCCCACCCTACCCCCCTTCTTAAAAGGGGGAAAAGATTGAAGGAAATGAATAAATCGCTCACAAATTCATGGCAACATTTATGCCGAAGTGCAACCGAACCATATTTGTTGTAACAAGCCTCTGGTGTATTACCACATAGAACCGCCATATCCGTACAAGTCACCATTAGTATGCCTGAAAGTTACATAGCAGACTGCAATATAAATGAGGTATCTAGAAACTGTAATGGGCCAACTACGAAAGGATCAGATAAAATTTAGAGGTGAGGATTCAAGTAATTTGGTTATTTCCGTTGTGGTCGTTATTTCTAATTTGGTTACTCATAAAATAGAAGTGTTTATATGTGGTTGTTAGCATCTTAAATATGGCTGCTTATGTTGTCAAATACATCTAAACCCAGGAGACATAAATCTGCAAAAATTTTCACCTTGTGGAATTCGACTCACGCCAAAACATCTTCTTCGAGCAATACTTAAACAAGCATATTTGCAAATAACAAGAAAACACCGCGTAAAACTCAAAACGTTCCCTCCCCTCTCCTCCCTCCCCTCCCCCCTCAAAGCCGAATAAAGTCGTTTAAATTTTTTTTTGACGGAAAAAGAGCATTCCAATAAATAATATTCCCTTCCGCAACAACTAAAAATTTCAGGAAATTTATAACTTTTGAGGTTCCACTAGTAATCATATCACATCGATTTTAATGCTAAGGAAAATCCATAACATTAGTTAAATAATCTTACCTATTCAAGATGCTAACGGAAATTCTACTCACTAGAAGCAGGCTAGATATGGCGACTTACCACGATCAGCGACAGCTTGCACTGCTGAATCCAGAAATATTGATGCCGAACCGTATGGATCCAAGTCAATTGCGTGGAAACGTTTGTCAAGTGAGCGATGCTCCATCATTGCTGATCTGAAGAGATACCATATTATCTCCAAATAAAACCCCCACAATAATGAAATGCTCTCGAATAGCTCCTCCCTTCGAAAATTTTGTGAGAAAAAACCTTTCCCTAACAACTTTTCTCTCCTTTCTCCAAGAACAATTTGCACAAAAACACAAGCGGAGAGGATTAAAGGTGAAAGAGGAAGGAAGAGAGGCACCCAATCAATATAGACGATGAACTCCAATCTTTCTATTTCGTTTCGATCAATCACATTCCTTTTGCGTTATATCCATTTGAAGATGCCAAAAACTTAGAAAATTAATCAAAAGCGAATAAAAAATCGAATCTTTTAACTAACGCCCACAAGTTTTTCAATTTTTAATAGTTCCTTGGAAACAAACATTATGCTTTATCGCCGTTTGTGAACACATAATTAGCCAGTCGATTCAATGAATGCCAATGCAAAAAGCATATGTTGTGCCAATCACCCCACACGCATCCCTATTTTATTTTTTCCTAAGCACATAAGGAGAATAAATATAGCACAATTTTTGAAAGAGAAAATAAAAAACAATCATTACACAGCATCGCCAAATCGTGACTCCACAATATGTTGCACCTCGTTCACAGTAATATTTTTTTTAATCGTTTCAACGGCTTGCTCCGAAAAATCGTTTGCTAAAATTTTGGAAATATGTGGAACCTGAAAATAATTCAACCTGAAAATAATTCAACCATGAAAAGAGAATTCATTCCCTAAGAGGAAATAATAAAAAATAAATCTATTAAGTGCAAAGAAACCTCGTTGATGAGATATTAACTTGAATATAGCCTTAAAAATTTGAATAAACAACATTTCCTTGCAGTACTGCACGCATGCAAACTTTTTCACATAGGCGAACGTTCTTTAACGTGCTTTAATTAAAGAATTTTATCTCTTACAGGCGCAAAAACTTTGCACTCTTCCCTCAATCTCAAGATATGGTATTACGAACGAATATAAAGACTATTACCATAGATATGCTTCTAAAAATAGCATGAAAATCAAATAGAACATAGAATAACAATGCAACAATATTTTATAGAATTAAAATATAAAAAATAAAAGAAATAAACTATGAAATAGCAACCTCTTTGGCGAATCTGATAGCTCGAAGACCACTTGCCGAGAGCGCATCGAGAATCCGAATCGTACCGTCCTAAACATATTTACACTTATATTATAAAACCCGTTCGATAAAAACGTTGATTAAATAAGGATAGAAATTTCATCTCGTATTTGCTTTTTTTCCCCTTCATTTACTAAATTATTTGTACAATGCACAACGCCCCTCACCTCCCCTCCCTTCACCTACTTCCCCGAATATGTGCCACTCGCAGAATAGGCAATTTGCACTATCTTCGTTCAATACTCGCTGCACGTCTACGGAAGCAATTCCCTGCAATATTCACGCCATAAGCGCAACGTTGCACGAGATCTAAAGCGCACATTACACTAAAGCAGGACGCAACGCCTATTTTATCAAAGGTTCGCGCTGTCCCTTAGGCCCCCTCAATCTTGCATCTCACAGGAGATTGACCATCTGCTGGCTGTAGAAAAGTGTGGAGGAAGAGGGAAGAGGAGGATAAAAAGGTGGGAAGGGGGGGGGGGAGTAATGGAGATATGAACGTTTCTCACCGAACCTCCAAGTACATGCTCATGTGAGTTCTAAGCGATAAGACCTCCTTCACGAAGGTCTATGAACAATTTAATCAAATAAAAATGATCACATTAAACCACAGCGTACAAAAGTTCCCCTCCGATTTGAAATATATCGATTTTGAAGGACTGTAAGCAATACGACCACTCTATACACGAATTCCCTCATAAAGGTAGGCAATTATTGAACGACAGATGAACATCAACAGCAGCTGTTGACATATCCCCCC